>NW_006500104.1:4364287-4392081 GCF_000471905.2 Amborella trichopoda
GGTAGCCAAGGTATCTTATGGGAATGAGAAGAGGACGGGCCCCTCAGAGAGTTTCCAACACCCCAGGTCTGGTTCATTCCAGAGTTCTTTGCACCACTTTTTTATTCCTCTAATGTCGTTCCTCCGAGAGTGAAACACCCCTATGAGTGAATGCAGGAGGGATGTCAACCTTTTAGCAAGGAAATCTCCATTAAGGACCTGGGGATGGGTATGATTGAGGGATAGGGGTTCAAAGGAGAGGAAAGAGGGCTTAAGAGTGGAGAGAACTTGTTGGGGCTTGTCTGATCCAGTTAATGTATCGGTGATAAAGGAAGGGATAAGGTGGAACTGGCTTGGTTGAGTTTTTCAGAGGTTGTGGCAAGCTAAGGTATGGGTAGAATTGCTAAGAAACCCAAGGGATAGAGTGCAATTTAGCTCCATGATTGCTTGATGACTGGGTATGATTGCTGGTTGCAGGAGGCAAAAAGAGAGGCTTAGAGGGGGAAAGGAAGGCCTTGTTGCTAGTTGCAGAAGGGGAGCATGGTGATGGTTCCAATATTTCAAGATCTTGCTTTGACTCTTAGGATTGAATATGCCACTACCTGTAATCCCCTCTTCTGGGATACAGATGATCGCACTTCCTATTGAACCCCTTGAAGTGAAAAGCATAAAGAAAGCTATGGGCTAGGTCAATGATATGCTTCCTCCAGAGAATCTCAAAGGCCTTCCAGATGAATGATTGAAGCACAAAATTGAAAATGCATAAGGGAGACCCTCCTGATGGGCGATTTCTCATTATCGAGTCATGAGCAAGAATTTAGTTGTCACAGAGAGGAAAATATCTGTTGTGTAGATTTCAATCAAAAATGGAGCATGAGCAAAAGCCAACACTAAATGATTTTGGAAAGAACAGCACTTGGATTTTTCCCCAAAACTCATTTAGGGGCCATTTGGATACCTGGAAATATATTGTCTGTGAAATATATTACTGGCGTAATACATTACTACGCAATATATTACCTGTAAATGGATTGTTACTGTTTGAGTAGTATTTAGATGCAACCTGGGAAATACATTGTTATTGTTTGGCTATGTCTGGAAGAAATATAGGAAATGCATTACCAATATTTTACTAGTACGTGCCTATAAACTATCGTTTCTTTCTTTTTTGCCACAAAATTCCACTAAAATGCAGAATTATCATTTCCTTCTTTTTTGTCACAAAATTCCACTAAAATACTAAATTAAAATCATCACACCATTCCAAAAAGATTTCTAATAATAATATTATCACCATTCCAAAAAGATTTTCTAATAATAATTTGTACCATTTTACAGTCATGACACTATTTCCTATTTATTTTAAGTGCCTTTGGCACTTATATGCAATCACATGTTTTCTAACATGACATTGGTTTCAACATGATAAGTCATTAGAACAATATGATTGGAATAACATGATTTTATTATGCTAAGCCCTATTTTTATTTATTTTTTATAGAAGTCTTTCAAATGTCTCTCTATATAATTTCAAATAAACAATAAATTTATGATACTAAATTCAAAATCTGTAGGGTACGAGTTAAAAAATGGGAAGAAGTTTGATCAGTAATCTAGAAGGTTTGGTAATTGCAGTATAAAATTTTGAGGTATTGGAGGAAACTAAAGAGGTATGTTATTTCAATTGAGAATTTAGTAATCTCTAATGAGGATTATATTGTGTGAAACTTTTTATTATGATTGTGTTGTGTAATTTATCATTGATTACTTTTGTTTTTTTTTTTTTTTTTTTTTTTTTTTTGATATGACACTGATGCCTTTAGATGAGGGGACGAGCTTAAAAAGGGAGGGATCACATTATGTTGTGTGAACATTTTTATTATGATTGTGTTGTGTTATATGACAGCTGATGCCTTCAGATAGGGAACGAGCTTAAAAAGGGAGGGATCACTTAGTTATTAGAAAGAGAGAGGGCTTAGAAGATTTTTTTAATCAGGGATAGGGTGGTAGGCAAAAACGCACGCGAAAGATTTCCCAAAATTGCCCGTCACTCTCGTAATAGATTTTTCACCTATCACAGCGTGTAATGGATTTCCTTACGATTAAGTGTACCCAAACAGTGGAAATGCCATATTTCCTTGTAATCTATTGTCACTTAATAGATTTCCAGGTACCCAAACAGCCCCTTATTGATCTTTCCCATGTATTATTGCTGTCCTAATTCTCTCTTTATAACATCTACATCCTTTCTCCTTAAAATATAGGTTGTTTCTTTCTAGCTATAATATCCATGCAGAGCCAGCAAAGACTACCTTTATAGACTTCCTCCAGTTGTGACCAAAAGGACCATCTCTCCAACGAGGCCTCCATAGAGGCAGGTTAGACCCATGTCTCTACAACAGAACATCCAGAAAACGTTGGACTGACCCATGAAATCCGTCATCAAAACTGCTAATGATGGGTTTTTTAATAGCAACAGTAGTATCATCAGTATCAGGTGAGATAAGTGCTAAAACAAGACAAATGGAACTACTCAACTCAATTGCCTAAGCCCCTTTGGCATCTCCACAATACTCATTATTGTCACATTCTCAGTGTGTTTCCCACTGCAGGCAAATGTCTTTATCATGCTTACACAAAATGTATACCTTCTTAAGTGAGAACCAACCTTTACCGTTACATCTGCTTATTAAACAATGCAACATAAAAATATACTTCTTAGCAACTAGTGATTGGTAATTAACTATAAGTGTACAAAGGGCTTAAATCAAAGAATCTCGTCTCATGCGAAGGACAAATTTTTCCTTCCACTGCTCTTGGATAAACTAGGATGAGAGAAACATCAAAATACAACACTAACAATTTTCATCAATGGAATCACCAAATATAAAAGCTAACATGATAAGAAATGACAAAAATGGATCCATCTACGAACTGCTCAAACCTTCCAAGTCTTGTTGAAGGGCACCATCTAACACCGTAGAATCCATCTTTGCCGCTAAGATCCCTCCTTAAGAAAGAGACCCCTTGATCTTCAAGATTTTTGAAATGAATATTTGACCATCTAAAATGAAAGGCTACAAGAAAGTATCCGCTGTTGTGAGATTGAAACTAACAATAATAACAAAACCAAAAGAGAAGCTCCCATATGAGACATGTCCATATCAACTATGATACAAGAATCCAAATCTATGAAGTACAAATGCAGAATTCGGAACTTACAAAAAAGAAATAAACACTAGAAAGGCCAGACAGGAAACATTTCAGCCAGCCAACTATTACAATTGTTTGGGGTTGAATGGTGGTGCGGGAAACCATTGAACAGTTTATTAGAGCCCACTTCTCACTGCGCTTACCAAAGTCAGGCCTTACCCTTTGTAGGGCCTTAATACCTGCCCAATTACAGAATGTATGGATAGAATGTAACAGAAGGATCTTCAAAGGCAAAGAGAAAACTATTCAAAATGTCAAGGAGAACATTAAAACAGCTTTATTTGAATGAGCGAGACAACAAAAAATCTTCAAAGCCGAAACGGCCTTGGACTTCATACTAAACTGGGACACAATAGCCAGATCTGGTAGAGCCTTCAATGCCAGGTCGTTACTCTGACAACCACGAACAGGGCACCATAAAACTCAATCTTTATGGGTGCAGATATGGAAACCAAGGAATGGCAGGAGTAGGAGGAATTTTTAGGATAACAAGGTTTCTTTGATCTTATCTTTCTAGATGCCTATAGGTGCTGCCAAACATCTATGACCGAAGCTCTCAGTCTTTTGCAGAGACTCAAATTATTCAATTCCAGCTCGTGCAACCCAAAAGTTGCCAAAGGGCATTCAAAAAACACGATCAACTGCGCTGTCAGGATCTGTATTTGCCAATGGAGACTGCTTCAGATTTTGAAGAAATTTTAGCAGTAAGTGCCTTGATCAATGTCATGTTTCACCACATTCAGTATGAGCCCAACAGCACAACAGATAATTTTGGCTATACGGGTTGCGCTCACCACAACCCTAAAAAAGTGAAGGCACTGGCACATCTTGTCTTTTCTTCTCAGGCTGCTCGGTTATTTTGCGAGGCTGAGAAGCTTCCTTTGGTTTTGGGATGGCTTTTCCTCATTTTGCATACATAGTCATAGACTATGTACTGAAACTTTATGTACTGCAACTTTTACATGTAGCACCTTTTTATATCTTTCTAAATACATAGTCGTCTTTATTCAAAAGAAAAACTAAGCCTGACCTTCCATAAGGATTTAACACTTTGTAACCATTCAAAAAAAAAAAAGGAATTTAACACTTTGTCTGCACTGATGCTTAATGGAAACACGTTGATTGCAGAAGGTTCTGAGCAAGGTTTTGGCAAATCATAGATCAAGGAATAACCACTGCTTCCTTTTCACTGCTTCCTTTCATAGGTCAAGGAATAACCACTGCTTCCTTTTCACTACTTCCTTTCTTTTTCTTTCTCAGAAACATACATAGTTCAACACAAAGCGTGAGAACAATGCAAAGAAAAAATGAAGAGGATAAAATAAAGATCAGCCAGCAAACCCAGGATATCCAGTTTCTTTTTACTCTTTTGCCAATTGTGAATTTGTCGCATTTAATGCTTTTTCTTCCATAATCTATTTAAAACTTTGATGCATTATCAATGCTTACACCACATCTGTTTGGCACTGATGCACATTACTTTTCATTTTGATGCAGACTTCTAGTGACTATATTATGGGACAAAAAGTGATACATAAAAAAGAACGAAAAAGAAGAGCAAGAATTTCTATAAGCAAAAAGATATAATCTTTTATCAGTGGTCCAGTGTAACAACCATCAACAAACAAGGACTACCAAGATAGAATGATAGCTACATCTCCGAGTCAAAAAATTGCATCATTCATAAAAAACTACACGACAAATCCTATCATATATGCAACCCAACCACAAGTAACCTACAACCATTGATTCAAAAAAATGCTTCTCCATATGACACATTTTCCCCATGAACAAGTATTGATAGAATAAGTTTAACCCATAAATTTCAGCTATGATAAACCTGTGTTAGTGTAAAAATTATACTACACAACCAAACTCCACCATTTCAGGTATAGTAGAAGACACCATAATCTGTTATGTTTCACATGAACAAGCACTAATTTAGCAAATAAAGAATCATAAAAATAGATTTTAAATAACTTCAAGAGTACTCAATCCATTCAAAAGAGAAAAGGAAAAATTCTAATCAAATGTATTTCACATAGCCACTATCAGTTCAGCAGAAAGAATGAGCGAGGGTAGCGAGAGAAAGAGAGATCGAGGGAAGGTAGAGAGAGAAATGGTGTGGGAGGGAAGAGAGAAAGAATGAAGGAGGGTAGAGAGAGAAAGAGTGAGGGAGGTAGAGAGAAAAAGAGAGAGAAATGGGTGCAGAGAGAAAGAGAGAGAAGATGGGTGAGAGAGTTTTTTGTTAACTAGAGAAAGAGAGTTTGAGAGAAATATAAAAGGTCCTATGATAGGGCTGACACTTTAAACTCCGGCTCCCTCTCTCTCCCTATCTCTCTCTCTCAACCTTTGCACTCTCTGTTTCCTCCCCTCTCTCTCTCTCCCCCCACTGCCTCCTTTAATCAACCAACTATTTTCAAATTTTCTCTTTCTATCTCGTCATAGGGCTTAGTGCACGATTTTAGAAAGAAAAAGGCTCATATGTCAACATTACTAGCAAAAACACCAACAAACAGGAGAGAGAGAGAAGGGGGGCATAATATGTAGAGAGAGATGAAGGCAGCGGGGAAGAGAGAGAGAGGCAGAGGATGCAGGGGTGAGAGAGAAAGCAACAACAGGGGCTGTCGGGGCAGCAGGAGAGAAATAGGGGAGGTAGAAGATGCACAGAGAAAGATGGAGGAGGCAGCAGGGGAGGGAGAGAGAGAGAGGGAAGGAAGGTAAAATATATGCCACTAAAGGAAGAGAAGAAATTGCAACCAATATGTTCACATACCAGACCAAAATAAAAAAGGAAACTTGTTTTATCATATTGAGAACGAATCTCAGAGCAAAGCTTATGATAAGCACAGAGACAACCAAAACCCCCAAAACCCAAACAAAAGATTGATATCACCTGTAAAAATCAAAATAGAGCACTAACACGGTATCCTAAAAAAATAAAGATAAACGAAAGCACCAACACAGATTCAAAGATATCCTAAAAACATAAAGAAATTGACTTTAGAAATCAAACTAAAACAGGAATGGAAAAGATTCAAAGATAGCGTACCTGAACCTTAGATGAACCTCAAATCCACTAAAGTTAGATGATAGTGAGATACTTAGCAAATCATGTTGCAATGTATAAGGACAATAACATTGGTGAATGCTTAACAATACCATTTGACTCAAGCAATATCTGAAAAAAGAGTCATTTATTCACAGTAACACATTCAACTACTGTAAAACCAAAACCCCCAAAATGGAACAAACAAAATTGAAATGCAAAGATTAAACGATAGCGTACCTGAACCTCGGATGAACCTCAAATCCACCGAAGACAGTCCTAATCGTCTTTGCAGCAGCAATGGAGCATAGAAAATTTCAGAATTTTTGTAGTGTTTTAGGTTGCATTTCTAGAGAGAGAGAGGGACATAAAGGGAGATTGAGAGAGAGGGGCAGTAAGAGATGCATGGAGAGGGGCGGAGAGGGGTAGGCGGGAGAGAGATTGATAAAGGGGCGAGTTTCAGAGTGATTGAGAGAGAGGGTCAGCGGGCCAGCGAGGGCTTGAGAGAGAGGGTCATCGAGGGTTCGAGAGAGAGGGCCAGCCAGAGAGAGATGAGTTACAGAGATGGAGAGAGGCAGAGAGAATTCCCATCGCGAGAGGGAGACTCGGGACGCTACCGTAATGGCATGCAGTGTGAGTTGGACTGTAGATATTGGGATTTAAAATTAAGTCGATATTTATGAAAAAGTAGTAATTCAATCGCAACCGTTAGCGTATCAAATTCAAGCTCGCTTACCGTATCCTTTTTCATATATATATAATCTTATAAAATCTTTTCCTATAATCCGAAAGGATCATCTTTAAATTTGGTAGAGATGTAAAAAAAAGTTAAATCCCACTCATGTGATAAATTTTTTAAAGATCTGTATTAAATTTAATAGTAATCATTTAAGGACCTGCACATAGGTAAAAGAGAATCCTATAAAATCATTACTTCTTTATTTATATATATATATATATATATTATATATATAATTTTCAATTTTATTTTCCATCATAAAATGTATTATTAAAAAAATATCTCTTTATGTTTTTTTTTTTACCTTCTATATCTCATGCATCCCAAAAATTAAAAATATTACTTATAAACAAAAAGTTTCTATTTTTTCTATCTTACCATCCTTCGAACATTTTAACTATAAATTTTTTACCCAAACAAACACTAAAATAACATCCCATCCAAACTTCATCTCTCTCTCTAAAACTTCATCTCTTTCTCACATAACCGTCTCTCTCTCAAAACTCCATCTCTCTCTCTAAAACCCCAAGAAAAATTCCCCTCTCTAAAACTTTATTGGGTCCCTCACTTTATCGCCCAAGCTTCTCAATTGGGAGCTCTCAAAACCCCTTAAGCAGTTTGAAACCTTTATTGAGTCGCCGAAAAATTCATTCACCTTACTGAAAAGTTCATCTCTTTGACCTGAAAATTTCTCTGCAACTTTATCTCGATCACCCAAGCTTCTCAATGGGGCCTCTCAAAATCACTATAAGGGTTTCGATTTGCTCGAAAACTCGTATAATTGGCCTGAAAATTCACTACAGTCATCTGATTCTTTATTGGGTTCATTAAATAACTTCTCTAAGTTACCAGAAACCTCAGTTTCATTGCCGAATTTTCTTGCATTTCCAGGCAAATTAGTCCTTGGAGGTGGACGAAAACTTGCTGAAAGAAAAGCAGATTTAGAGAGAGAGAATGAAGGGGAGGGGAGCTTAAGTGAGAAAATGCTCAAAATAGTATGTTACAAAGTCCAAAATGTAGCTAGAGTGAGAAAAAACACGGAGTTAAGAGTGAAAGAGAGTTAGAGAGGAGAGAGAGAAGAAAGAGGGGAGACTTGGCCAGAAGAAGAAGAGAAGTGGGAGCCGACATGAGATTCACAGAAGCTGTTGTTTTTTAAAGAGAGAGAGTTAGAGAGAGAGAGAGAGAAAGGGTGTTGTTACTCCATGAACAAGCTGGTTTTTGCTCGCACGAGTGGGTTTATGAGGCTACTTCTTTCGTAAGGGGACCCCTTCCTCCCATGGATCTGCTTTCCCAAATCCCCACTCTCTGACAACAGTCCCCCACTTTCTCTCTCTAAGCCAAACCCCACTTACCTCTTTCGAATCTCCTTCCACCCTCACTTTCTCTCTCTACCCTAAACCCCCGAGTTCCTCTCGCAATCGCCTTCTTCATTGTCTACTGCCCTAGCCCCATCTCTCTCTTTTTGCCCCACACCATAAAAACCCCAACTTGTTCAATGTCCCAATTGGCCCACGACGAGGGCGAATGCACACCGATGCTCCTCCACCATGGGCATGGCTTCTGTCGGGCTTGCTTGACGTGCCTCTTTGCTGCCTCCTCTAACCACTCTTTGTCTGCCCACGGTGCCGTCACCCCACCACTGTTGGCAACTTAGTTGAAATCCTAAAAAAGAATTTCCATGTTCTCTCTCTAATCCATGATGGCCACGACTTCTCTGATGAGGAGGACCCGTCCCTAGAAAAGGCGGTGGAGGTGGGTGGAAGATGGAATTTTGAGAAAGAGACGGCAATGTGAGAGAGAGAGAGATGAAGTTTAGATAGAGTGTCATTTTAGTGTTTATTTGGGTAAAAAATTTATGGTCAAAATCGTCTAGAGGATTGCTTACAAGTAATATTTTTAATTCTTAGATTTCTTGAGATATAAAAGTTAAAATTAGATGATAAGGAGATATTTTTCCTATATATTTCATGATACTTACATATTAAATTTATCAATTTTTATAAGCAAATATTGTAGATCATGTTTAAAACACATAACAAAGAAGTTCCTGAACACAAATCACATTAAAATAAGGTCATGCTAAATATTTTTAGAAATCAAACAACAATGAAATAAGTGGTGACAAACATATCTGATATTCTAGAGCAAAGGCTAAAACAATACGAAAGCTACAAGAAGACATTGATATCTAATTTATTGGTTTTTTTTTCATTGAATATCATTTATATGTAAACATTTCTGTCATCGGTATGGTTTGTTGGTCTTTTGTATCAAATGTGCATAATATGGTTTTGACAAAAGAAAGCACATAACTTATTAAGTGTTATGCACATCCATTGACGTGATATTAAATATAAAAAATGGTAACTTACATCGAAATTCTATATTTGCATCCCCAAGTCAATTAACATCCATCTTAAAGATGAATATTAAAGTCAATTAACATCCATCTTAAAGATGAATATTAAAATGTGGTGTTCCACCAAAATATACAAATAAACAGTCCAGAAAATATATCATAATATTAGTTTTACTTTAAAATAGTGTTATGCACGTGTGTTCCCCATCATATCAAATATAGAAAATTGCAGCTTGTGTCAGGTATAGAATTATATATTTGCATCCCCAAGGCAATTAACATCCATCATAAAGATGAATGTCAAAATGTGGTGTTCTACCAAAATATATAAATAAGCGATCTAAAACAAATTATAATAAAATAAATATGGACTTTAGAGGGAGGATTAATATAAATAGATGAGCCGGCTGATTCATAAAAGCCTTGTCGGTTAAATATTAATCATTAAAATAAATTTATATTTTTTATATTTTTTTTTATTTTTCTCATTTTATTTTTCATTTGTTAGTCAATAATTTATATTATGTTAAGTTATGTAAATATTTATTTTAGAAATTTTGTAAAGAGAAAAATCAAATATATATTAACCTATATAATTTATACTTTTGGGTAATTATTTTTAGTTTTTTCTATTTTCTGCATTTCTAATGAGATTATTTCATAATATAATTAAATGTATTTCTTCTTATATTAGTAAATACATTATTTACTTATCAACATATTATTGAAAAATTTTAAAAATTTAAAAAATAAATAAAATAAAAGAAATTTGAAAATAAAAAAAATAGAAGAACAAATTTTAGTTTCCATAACATGTCACATAAACATAAAAGTATGACTATAATTATTTTTGAGATATTTAAAATATTAATAATTCATAATATTTTTGGAATCAAAAATAAAATTCTTATTAAATATAATTAAGCGTTATATAGGATTAAAATTTTTAAATGTTAGAATTCAAGGCTTAAATTTGAAATAATTAAATAACTTAATATTTAATTTTTATAATATATTATGATTTTATTTTACTGTAACAATTAGGAATGATAAACATTACTATAAACAAAATAATTTAAACAAGACAATCATATGCAAATTTATATAGTATTTATTATTTTACTACTAAAATACATTAGAAATATTTGATTAAAATGTAAAAAATAATGTATAATCATCATGAATGACACTTAAAAAATATGAACGTACATAAAAAATCGAGAAGAGCATCTAAAAATTACAGAGGTGATGAACAAAACAAATTAAAAAATTACGATTTACCTTCAATATGAACACCTAAAAAATATACATGGAGATAATGGAAAAAAATAAATAGAAGGAATCACTCTGACTTACCTTTAATATGAAGGTTTTTAACCTTCATTCAATTGTAAATAATACCTGAAAAATATTTCAATTGCAAAATTTAGATGTGAAAAATGGGTACTAACCTTTCTTCTTTTCCCAAAGAGACTTGTAGAAGTAGGTACGACGCAAAGCTTGAAACCTTGAGATCAAATAGTTTATCATATTACATAATTAAGCATACAAAATGAGCATTTTTTTTTATCAATAAACATTCAATAAGAATCATATCAATGTAAGTATCCTATCATATATATATATATATATATATATATATATATATAAAAAATATAAGACCGAGATTATTATTGTGGAGAAATAGCAGTAGATTGGAGGTAGTGCTTCCCTTCTTCTATGTGTAATTGCTTTATGGTGGGTTATGGAGAGAAGGTGGAGATACTATAGATAACATCAAATTATAGATTGAGAGAGAGAGAGAGCATCGTTTTGGAGAAGGGCACCTCTCTCTCCTTTAAATTTTAGCAATCATGCATATATAAAACTAATGAAAATCTCGTTTTTACAAATATTGTGTGCAATAGAAGAAATTTTAGTTTCCATAACATGTTACATAGACATTGAAAGTATGACTATAATTATTTAGGAGATATTTAAGATATTAATAATTCATAATATTTTGGCATCAAAAATAAAATGCTTATTAAATATAATTAAGTGTTATATAAGATTAAAAATTTTAAATGTTATAATTCAAGGCTTAAATTAGAAATAATTAAAGGACTAATTTTTAAGTTTTATAATCCTTTATGATTTTATTAAATTTGTATAGTATTTATTATTTTACTACTAAAATCCATTAGTAATATTTGATTATAACATAAAAAATACTATACAATCTTCATGAATGACACTTAAAAATTTTTAACGTACATAAAAAAATCAGCACCTTAAAAAGTACAAAGGTGATAAAGAAATAAAATAAAATAATTACTACGGCTTGCCTTTATTATGAACGACTAAAAAATACAAATAGAGATAATGGAAAAAAATAAATAGAAGGAATCACTATGACTTACCTTCAATATGGAGGTTGTTAACCTTCATTCAAAGGTAAATAGTACCTGAAAAACATTACAATCGCAAAATTTAGATGTAGAAAAATAGTTACTAACGTTTCTTATTTTCCTAAAGAGACTTATAGAAGTATGTACAACGCAAGGCATTTGAGACCTTAGGATCAAACAATTTATCATACCGCACAATTAAGCACACAAAATGAGTCAGTTTTCTTCATCAATAAAAATTCATAAATAACAATATCGATGTTAGTATCCTATCATATCATGTATATAATACATCAGACCGAGATTATTATTGTGGAGATATAGAAGTAGATTGGAGGTGGTGCTTCCCTTCTTCTATGTGTCATTGCTTCACGGTATGTCGTGGAGAGAAGGTGGAGATAATATCAAATTATAGGTTGAGAGAGATATCATTGTTTTGGAGATGAGCATCTCTCTCTCCTTTAAATTTTAATAATCGTCTATATTAAACTAATGAAATCTTGTTTTCAAAAATATTGCATGCAGTAGTGGATGTTCTATGTAACTCTGTGTAGGCAGTTGTGAGGGACGTTGCTGCAAATTCTTGCATGAGCTCAGTTGACGTATTCAATGTGATGGCAACAGTGGCTGTCATGCAGGGAGTAATGAGGGAGGATGCTCCACCTTATTTGGAAGCAGCAACTGATAAGGAAAGGGGGGTCTATAATAATTTTATTGCCAATGACATCGAGGGCAGATCCAAAAATTGTACTCCTATAGAATCCGCTGATTTACTCGATATGAGTGATCTATGTAAATGATCAGATGATAACAAGGATCTATAATAATTTTATGGAGGGCAGATCCAAAATTGTACTCCTATGGAATATAATAATTTTATTGCCAATGATATGGAGGGCAGATCCAAAATTGTACTCCTATGGAATCCTCTAATTTACTCGATACGAGTGATCGATGTAGATGATCATATGATAACGGTTGAGGCCACTCGTACACGTAATGGAAAAATCTCAGTCATTTCAGGTGTTTATGTATATAATTATGTATCCAAATAGCTCTACTTTGGGACCGTGTGAGGGGCATAGGAGCCTCTAGTGTTTGAAAAATTGGCGATCCGATCCGGAATGGGTTAGACCGTTCCAGATCTGGCCATAAAACGAGATTCAGATTTTTTCCTATACTACTGACAGCACGAATCAGAATAAATCACGATTCTGACGTCATAACCTCGAACACATCATCGATTCCACGGTGAAAATCGGACGTTACTGCAATTTATTTTAAAAATTGTATACTTACTGCATGTGGCCCCACCCTACCATAAATCAAAAAACCGTTGCATGCTTCACATGGCACGCAAGTACCACTCACGATGGTTGAATTACTTTTATAGTCGTTTGTAGTTCCGTAATCTTTCGATGTGGGACACTGTTGTTGGGCGTCGTGCATTTAGAGTCTAAAGCGTTAACTCATGATCATTTATTGACGCATGACCATTTATTCCAAGAGCGTTAACGCATGACCATTTATTATACGATGCATTGTATGCATTTATTAGAGGCTTTGAAATACTACTTAAGGCACCATGTATTTATACATATTTTTAAACCTTATTATTGGTGCATATGCAATAGAATTTAAAACCTTCCTTATATGCATTCAATAGTATTTTAATAATTTTTTATCATATTTATTATAATATTATAATTAATAATTATACATTGACAACCAATTTTTGTATTTTATTTACTAACTTGTTTGCATTATAAATTATGCATTCAATAGTATTTTAATAACTTTTTTATCATATTTATTACAATAGTATAATTAATAATATAACATTGATAATCTAATTTTGTATTTTATTTACTAACTTGTTTGCATTATAAATTAAGTATTTATTTTTTATCATATATTTTTTTATAAATTATGCTAGGGATTGAAAATCCGGCAAGTCGACACGGAATCGGTCGATTCGACCCAGGAAACGGTGATCTCATGCCGATTCTAGCATCAAACGTGAGACTAGGTGATCTTAGAGGGGAACTGGTTGTGTTTGGGCTGAACTCTTGCTCGGACAGGTGAATTTTTGCTATTGATTTCATTATGCTTATGCCACTGCTTTAATAATCATATACGATGAAATTGTATTCTAATTTATCGACAATGAACTTTGACAGCCCCGTCTTTCATTTTGGTATTAGGTCATTTTATATGAATTGTCCATGTATGATTATACTTCATCCATGATAATTCTATGCTTCTCCTTTTGTGTGATATAAATTTAATGGTTAACAGTAGTTCATACATGGAAAAAACATTTCAATATTCGCATATTGATGTAAAAAAATGAAGGGTATTAATGTAATACCCCCATTTCATATTGGATTCCTAAAAAACAACATTTATAATTATTTTTTATAATTTGTTTGCATTTTTTTAAGGCCGAATCAGTTCGATTCGGCCAATTCCTGATCCAAATCGCCGATTCACCGATCTGAATGGGTTTTTGGGGTGGCCAATCCGTTTTTTAAACCACTGGGAGCCTCCATTAACTCTCTTTGGTTGGTACTAGGGGATTTCAATACGCTATTGGATACCTTGGAAAGAGTGGGGGTAATTGTTCCTTACCCCCAGACTCAGGTGATTTTGCTCAAGTTATGGTAGATTGTGCTCTAGCTGATCTTGGACTAGTCAAGGGATGGTTCTCGTGGTCTAATAGCCAACTGAGCAAGAAATGCATTAGACACATATTGGATCGTGCATTGGCTACTACATATTGGGTCCTTGATTATTTTGAATCCAAAGTCCATCGAATCATTGCCCTTTGTTGGTTTTCACGGGTCTGGTTGGCCTAAAGCCTTTTAAATGCTTTTCTATGTGGAAGAAGCATTCAGATCTTCTTAATGTTATTTCTAACTCCTGGCAATGTAGAGTGAGGGGGACACCTATGTATCGGTTAGTTTCTAAGCTTAAAAAGCTGATAAATTACTTGCAAACTTGGAACAAAAATATATTCGGGTATGTGGGAGAATTTATTGCATTAGTTCGACATCAGTTGTCAGGTTTACATGACAGCTTACACAACGACCCTACTAATGAGGCATTCATGAGAGATGAGAAAGAGTGTACTAAAAAACTGCAGACTCTTCTGAGCTATGAGGAAAAGTTTTGGAGGCAAAAATCAAGGCAGAATTGGTTAAAAGATGGAGATTCCAACACTAAATTTTTTCATTTATCTATTGTCATAAGCTGAAGAAATGACCGTATTATCTCCCTGAAAGATCATAATGGGATATCTTTAGTTACTGAGGATGACATTGAAAACCACATGCTTGGATATTTTGTGGATCTTTTGGCTCAGGAGAGTAACATTGACCACCATATCATCGATCACTTTTTGCCGCCCTCTTTACTCAATTCTATGCAAAACCACAAATTGGTGGACACAATTGATATGGAGGAGATTAAAGCGTGCATTTGGGATATAAAAAATGAGGGTGCCCCGAGTCCAGATGGTTTCTCTATAGAATTTTATAAATTCAAATGGGAGGTTATTAAAAAGGATTTGTTTCTGGCACTTGAGGATGTCTTCGTGAAAGGTATGTTTCTTAAGCAAGTTAATTCCACTTTCATATGTTTAATTCCTAAAGTGAATGCTCCTAATGTGATGAAATATTTCAGCAATATTAGGTTGTGTAATGTATTGTAGGAAATTATCGGCAAAATACTTTCTAAATCGGTTACGAGCAATTCTTGATAATATTATGATCTGATGCAGGCTGCATTTTTGAAAGGTCAGCTTATTACAGATAATATTATTATTGCAAATGAGGTTTTATCTATTTTCCATAGGAATTCTCTTCGGCCTAAAATATGTTTGCAAATTGACCTGAGTAACGCTTATGATAGGGTCTCTTGGGATTTCATTGTGGGTAAGCTGCATGCATTGGGCTTTCCTGATCTCTTTTTTCATGGATCCGATTGTGTATCTCTACTACCTCTTTCTCCATATTGAGGAAAGGGTTCGAGGGAAATGAGGTTTGAGATAAGGGGACCCCTTATCTCCATATCTTTTTCTATTGATTCTGGATTACTTTAGCAAGCAGCTTGATTATGCGATGATGCAAGGCACAGTGACTAGGGTGTTTCCATTTGTGTGTGATTATGGGGGTCTCTCACTTGTTATATGCAAACCATGCTCTCATTTTTTTTTAGGCCTCTACTTCTTCAGTATCTTTCATGAGAGCACTCATTTGAAAATTTCAAAAGGCTATTGGTCAGATTCTGAATTTCTCTAAGAGCAAGGTGTTCATCTTTGGTGCAACACAGGGAGGACATGGTAGGATATTGCGGGAGTTGGAGTTTCGTGAAGGATCTCTACGTGCGTGCTACTTGGGGCTGCGGGCCTCTTAGGCATAGCTACTGTCATGGCCTGTTGGGTAAAGTGTTTGCTAAAATTGGGACATGACAGCCTTTATGTCTATCATATGCAGGCCGTCTCCAGTTGCTTAAGTCAATTCTTAGTGCATCAGCAGTTGTTTAGTTATTATCTTTCATTCTACCGAGGAAAACTTGTAATATGGTAGAGAGACTTCAAAGGAATTTCTTATGGGCCAGCGAAGCAGAGAAAAAAGATGTTCATCTGGTCAAATGGAAAACAATATGTCTTACTCAGGCAGAAGGAGGCCCTGGGGTACGGGATATGACAAACTTTAATGTTACAGGTATGATGAAGTTCGCCAGGAAGATCTTGGGCAATCTGTCCTCACTATTGGCCAGATTCTTCAAACATTGATATTTCAGATTTTCTTCTATATGGGAGGCTAAGGCAAAACATGATGTTCTCATGCTTGGAAGGGGATTCAACTTGGTTTAACACATTAGAAAGACAATGTCCAATAGATTATTGGTAATGGTCAGATGGTGGACTTTTGGAGGGATCCATGCCTAGTAGGTCAATCTATATCAGATTTGCATGGTGTTGCAGTTCACGAGGCTTTGGGGGATCTTTCTGGAAGGAGGGTTTCATACTTTATTGGTCGTTGTCCTCAATCTTGGGTACTGCCTACCCCCACATCTGATGCTCTGAAAAATATATGGAGGGAGGTTACTTATTCTCTTTTGATACAACCTAAAAAAGATTCCATGGTTTGGATCTATTCTGCAGATGGTTTGTTCTCAATTAAAGGGGCATGTAATTTTATTCGTCTTCAGGGATCATCTCAGCCTATATTCCGTGTACTTTAGTCTTCTAAATCCCACCCACATGCAAAGTGGTTCTCATGGTTGGCACTGCATAACCGGTTACCCACTTCATCTCTATTGCAACATCGTGATATGCAGTTGGATTCTTTATGTGCTTTCTACAGCAATCATGATGACAACCTTTTTCATCTTTTGTTTTAGTGTGCTTTTTTGATTGGGACATGGAGATCGCTAGCCTGGAGATGTGGAAAGAGGTTTGTCTTAATTACTTATCTTTCAAGAATATTGAGATAATGATTACTTTTCAGGTTTAAATCTAAGGGACTTCTTCATATCTGGTCTTCCATCTTTTTCACTTCTATTTGGTATATATGGGAGGAGCGTAACATGTGGGTATTTGAATCAAGATCCACCAGGAGGGAGTATATTTTGAAACGAGTTATCTTATATGTTGAGGCTCTTGCATAGACCAAACAATGGTCTTTTCACTTATCCGAATGGACCATCATTGAGAATTTATATATAAGTTGCCATCAGCAAAGAACAACTTCACTCATTCTAGTGGCGTGGTCATTTCCTGAGGTTAGGCATTACAAGCTTAATATTGATGGGGTTTCTTTGGGACATCCAAGTTTAGTAGGTGGTGGTGGAGTTATCCGGGACTCAGCTCGTCGCTTCATCGCTACTTTTTCTAAACACTTTGTTGTTGCTTCTAATAATCATGCTGAATTCTTGGCCATTGCAGAAGCCATTCAAGAGGCTCATCAGAGAAATTGCTTTTCATTACAGATAGAAAGTGATTCGGCCATGCTAGTAAATGCCAATGAACCGATGTTGTGCTCCTTGGCGGTTACAGACGATCGCAACTAATTGCTGCACCAGACTCTCGACTCATCGTTGGTCCATTGTGCATGTTTACCACGAGGAGAATATGATTGTTGATGCTCTTGCCATGAATGTTGCTGCTACTACTGATGTTACAATATGGCTTCATCGCCCACTAGATTTCTTAACCCCTTTACTTTTTCATGTTTTGTCGTAATTGCCATACTATAAGGTTGTAAGATGAATGTTCTTTGTTTTCTTTAATTAATGAAAAATCGGGTAGGGGGCCTTCTCCCCCATTGACTTACCCAAAAAAAAAAAAAAAGAGAGAGAAGAGAGAGAAATGTGGGAAAGAGAGATACATAGACTTTAAGAAAGTGAGGGTATGGGGGAGGAGAGAGAAGAGAAAAAATGTAAAGTAGAAGACGAGAGAAAAACGTAGGGGAGAGAGGTAGAGAGATTTTAGGAAAGTGAGGGTGAGAGAGATCATAAAAGAATTAAAAAATCATATTCATATACCAATTTCTTAGGAAAAAAAAGTATTAGGAAAGAAGTTATGAAAGAGAGAGGAGGTGTTTGAGGGTATAGGGGAGGAGAGAGAAGTGAGAGAAATATAGGAAAGAGACGTAGATATGTAAAAACGAAAAGCAATTCACGAAAACAAGAAAGAAAAAATAAACACAAAAGAAAGAAACAACCAATCACAACGCAAAGACATATGTGGTTCGGGAACGTGCCTACGTCCACAGGAGATTAGAGCTTCTTTACTGGCAATGAAAATAGGGTTACAATTCGCTCTCTTCCTCACGCCTCTATGTTTTTATCTAATTACAAAGATATATGTGTTTTTCCCTTAACCCCTTAACTTTGGATGAACCCCCAATCGCAACAATATATATCGAATCCCTGATAGATGGTACAAATTATCGAAATACCCTTGTACGGATATATATCAAATCCCAGATATATCGAATCTCACGTACGGATATATCTGATCCTTTGGAGTCGTTTTTTTTACTCCACCTTGGCAGATCTATTTCTTTAGAATACAAGATAGGGTATGGGGAAGCAAGAGAAGAGAGATAAATGTCAAGTAGAAGGAGAAGAGAGAGAAACGTAGGGGACAGAAGTAGAGAGATTTTAGGAAAATGAGAGTATGGGGAGAAAAGACAAGAGAGAGAAACATGAAGTAGAAGGACAAAATAGGGCACCACTAAGAATTAGTAGGACATAATTGGAAAAGAAAATGACATTGGTCAACAAAATAAAGAGGGACCTCATATCGCTCAATATATAACTAGTAATATATAGGCGTGTCGCACGTGATATTTAATATTAATCACTGAAATATATTTAATATTGGAAAATATTTTCAATAAAACGTGGTCTTAGAAATTATTGAGTTGTATCCTCACAATTGAATAATTTTATTAAATGATTATGATTTTTTTAATACCATGAAAGAAAAAATAAATCAAATATACTATTTGTGATAAATGAGATAAGCAGGATCCGAAAAAATTGTAAATGCTATTTTAAATAGAGAAGTATTTTAAATTGACTATTGTATTAAATAATTATAATTGATACATTATATTTAAAATATTTGCTTAACATATATCCATTTGGCATTAATTAAAACAAAATGATTAAATAATTCAAATTGCCTAAATAAAAGTGATAGAGAATTTTTTTTTCAATTTCATTTTGGATGTTTTGTTTTACAAAAAATAATATATTTACCATTATGTTATAATTTGAATTATATTGTCTTATAGAGTTTTCAAATTTTTATATAATAAGCTGTAATTATTTGTGCTTTTAGGCAACACTTTTTTTGGCAAGAAATAATTTATTTACTAATAGATATTATAATTTCAATTATATTAATTATAAAAACACTTTAAAAGATGATTTAGTTGTGTTATAATTTATTAATAGATATTTTGGTGTATTATAAAAACACCAAAAAGAAGAATAAGTTTACTAATATATCATAATTTCAATGTTACATTAGTAAATATATTTATAACAAAAAAAAAATCATGGTTTTGATATTATATAGAGATAACAAATCCTACCCAATTGTGATGCCTTATGCCTTTGAAGAATTATTATTTATAATTCCTAATTCCTTTGCAAATTGATGGGAGTTAAGGAAAATTGAAACGTCAACGTACTCAATACACACATAGAGGTATAGTGTAAAAAAAAACAAAATTTAGAGATGTACTCGTAGTGTGCATCTATGCTCATAGAGAGTTTCCCATTTTATCAACAATTTAATAATTTGATATTTTTCAACCATTTCAACTTATGTGAAGGATTGGGAAAAAAATTATTTATTGAAAATTCTGCAAAAAAACTATTGCAAGGAAACATGAAATTTTTAAAAATATTAATAAGCTTACCTCTAGTTGCCTACGTAAATTACGTGATTTCCATGTGTAGAGAAAAGCATCAAAGGTAAGCCATGAGGAAGCACAATGTTAGAAAATCAAAGTTAACTGTAGTAGACCTAACATTGAAAGATAATTCATACTACTCAATTAACCTAGAACTGGTAATAATTCATTTTTAGAATCAAGTTAAAAGCATAAATTGTTTGGGTTGGGCATTAGAGAGAGAGATACGACATTGAGAAAGAGAGATGCATACCTTTTAGACCAAATTGACATACATAAGAAAGGGGCTGGCATGGTGGTGGTGGTCACATCCCCACACCTAGTGACCATATCGTGGTATCCATTCTTACTACTAATACCCCCAATTAATACCTTCAAAATGTAACTCCCTAATCTATTTAAAAAATGGGTAAGGGCCTCTCTTCTCTATGAGAGAGAATGTAACTCCCTAATCTATTTAAAACACAGGTAAGGGCCTCTCTTCTCTATGAGAGATAATATAACTCCCTAATGAAGAAAATACTACCTTAAAAGGGTAGAGAGAGAATAAATGAAGAAAAACCCACCTTAAAAAGGTAGAGAGAATAAATGAGAGGAGAGAGAGTTCGTTGAGAGGGGAGAGGTAGAGAAATAGAGAGAATAAATATTGAGAGGGTTTTTTTTTTTATAGAAATTCCACTACTTCACTAAACTAAAAAGAAATTACATAGTCCCTTTTCACTAGGAAATCAGCCAGAACATTAGCTTCCCTATAAACATGAACAAAAGAGAAAGATAAAGGCTGAGCAAGGTCAATAATTTGAAGTAGTAAAGCTCTTAATAATTTGAAGTAGTAAAGCTTTGAATTCCCACGGCAACTTCTGCTCCCCCTTACACCATTTGATGACATTTAAAGTATCTACTTCAAAGACACAATAATGACCCAAATTTCTTTTCACAAAAATGTGTAAACCAAAGAAGAGAGTGAATAATTTAGTATAATTAATAGTACGCACCCCCAAAGGCCTAACATAGGAGAAAACAACAGTCCCTTGCCAATCTATAAGCACACCCCCAAATCCTGTCAGACCTGGATTGCCTAAAGAGCTGTCGTCAAAGTTCAGCTTAAAACCCCCCACAGACGGGAGCATCCACCTTGCTTTAGGACTACATTTCAAAAAACCCAACTGAAATAACAATTTCAAATTTCTCTTAACATCCACTTTTGAAATATCTTGGCCAAATTTAGTAATTGAAAGATATTGCCAAATGCCATGTAAAATATTATCCCAAATGATCTCAAAAGGTAAACAAATCCCATCAAACACTCGTCTATTCATTTCTTTCCAAATTTCCCATAAAATAACCCCTCTAGAGATTTGCCAAATAATAGCTCATGTTCGAGGCAAATCAAAAGACAAATTCTGCAATATATCTGTAACACTATAAGGCATCACCATTGCAAACCCAAGCAGAGCAAAGAATCTCCTCCATATGTAATAGGTAAAAGAATAATGCATAAAAATATGGTCACCTGATTCCCCGTTATTCTTACACATCAGACAAATATTAGGCAGGATTTTCGCCCTCTTAATAAGGTTGCCAATCGTGAGCACCTTATTTTGAACAACTAGCCATAAAATCCCTTACACCTTCAAGGGTAATGGCCACCTCCAAATGATAGCTAATTTAGCTCTTGACCAGCACCACTTATCATGAAATAGAAGCTGGTACATCGACTTTATTGAGAAAACACCATCCTTATCAATCTCCCACACAATATCATCTAAAGCATTTCGAAGGATATAAACCTCATCCCGCAGTTTGAGCAAATCAATAAACTCAGAAAATAGGGAGTCCGGGATCCTATTATAAAGAAGCTTAATATTCCAAAGAATGTGATCACCTCTGCGCTCATAAAAATCAGAAAGTATACCATTTGAATTAGCCACTCTTTGAAAGATATTACAAAAAACAAGTTTCAAAGGAGCATCCCCAACCCATTTATGGTGCCAGAAAGAAATATTGTCACCATTGCCAATAGACCACCAAATGTCTCTTTGAATCAAAGTTTTACAATTATGAATCGATTTCCATGAATGAGACAAGCCTCTAATCTCCCGTCTATTATCCACCCATATTCCAAACCTATCCACACCATACTTAGAAACAATTACTTGATACCAGAGATGATCTTTGCAAGTTAAACTCCTCCACTACCATTTACAAAGCAATGCTTGGTTGACTGTGATAATTTTCCTAATCCCAAGACCACCATCCCAACGAAGAAGATGGAATCTCCTTCTCTCCACCGAGGATCCCCATAGAAAGTTTCTCATCATCATTTTGATCCTCCTTGCAACCGAGGAAGGAATTTGTAGGATTGACATTTGATAAATGGGTAAATTAGACAAACAAGCCTTTATCAACGTAATTCTACTCCAACGGAAAGATACTAAAACTTCCACAGGTCTAATTTAACTTGAATGCGCTGCAGAATTTTATCTCAAACAGCAATAGGAAGACATTCATCCGAAATAAGCATACCTAGATAAATGATTGGAAACTTGTCAACCTTACAACGTAAAATCTGAGTCACTGAATTTAAAATCTCATCACTACAATTCAAACCAAACACTGCAGTTTTCCAAAAGTTAACCTTAAGACTTAAGGCTACTTCACAACAATTTATCAGGGTTGCAATGTTGTGCACCTGATCGATCTGCGCTTCACAGAACAATAATGTACCATCAGCATATTGCAAATAAGAAATACAAGGGCCCCCATTAGGCATCTGAAAACTAGAGAAATGACCACTCTTAGCAACATTCGACATCATTAAGTTGAAACATTCAGCATAAAAAGTGAACAGGAAAGGAGAGAGCAGGTCACCTTGACGAAGACCCCGGGTCTCATAATAGAGAAGTGTGCTAAAGATAAACATCCAAAGATCCACTGTCCCATTTATTACTAAAGCCCATATTCTTCATCATCTCTAATAAAATGCTCCACTCAACCCTATCATAAGCCTTTTCCATATCAAGTTTGATCACTACCCCAGGTAACCCGCTTCTAATTTGAAAGTGGATGCATTCTTGCGTAACTAGGATACTGTCAGAAATCAGCCTATCCTTGATAAAGGCCGATTGGAGATTAGAGATAATGAACGAAAGAACCACGTTCAGCCGTTCAGCCAAAACCTACACCATAATTTTGTACATGCTAGTCAACAAACTAATGGGTCTAGTATAACCCAAAAAGGCTATGGAAGACATTTTAGAGATTAAAGCAATGTAGGTAGAATTCACTCCTTTAAAAAGATACCCTCTCCGAAAGAAACCCTTAGTCATTTCCAGAAGTTCACCACAAACCAAATTCCAAAATTTTCAAAAAAAGATTAAAGGGAATCCATCAAGACCAAGGGCCCTATCACTCGAAAATGCAAATACCGCAATTTTAAGTTCTTACATACTAATGTCCCTATCCAACAGAGTACAAATTGGAAGGAAGCACTTTGAAACCTACCCTACTTAGATTAGGCAAAACATTAACTTCTGAAGAGAATACCTTTTGGAAGTGACTAATAATAGTTTGGGACATACCTACACTAACATCAGGCTCCACACCCTGAATAGTAAGACCTGAAACATCATTTTGGCGTCGACTGGCATTAGCAGTAGCATGAAAGAATTTGGTGTTCAAATCACATTCTTTCAGCCATTTGACCCTTGATCTTTGTTTCCAGTACACCTCTTCCACCCTTCTGAGATCCTGAAGCTCATTAATTTTGACACTTCTAGCCAAAGTCATCTTCTCATACCACATTCCAGGCTGTTGCATGGTGTCATCAATCTCCTCTATACACCTCAACACCTTGTCAATCTTTCTTTTAACAGAGAATCCCTTATCTTTTTTCCAAACCATGAGCTTATGCTTAATATTTTACAGCTTTTTGTGTAATTGGAAATCTAAAGAGCCAAGGGAAATCGAATTAACCCATGTACTTCTAATAATCTCAATAACTTCTTTTTCCTGCAGCCAACCAATCTCTAGCCGAAAAGGTTTAGGACCCTCCAACCAAACTTTAGAAAACAACAACAAGGAGGTACAGTTAGAAGAGAGTCTAGGGAGAGCTTTGACAGAAGCCAAAGAAAACAAATCCGACCACTCCCCAGAAACCAAGAATATGTCTAGCTTAGACATAGACAAATTTAAGACACTACCATTGGTCCAAGTAAAAGTCGTACCAAAAATTGGAAGATCAATCAAAGCATGGCTCTCAATAAATCGATTAAAGAGTCGCATAGATGCATTGATCACCCCACCATTAGAACTCTCTTCAGGCTATCTAGTAAAGTTAAAATCCCCCCCCCAAACAAATAGGAAATGGAATTGAGAAATATCATCATCCATATCAGAAATGAAAAAAACTTTTTGATCAAAAGAATGAAGACCATAAACATTCAATAGGCCCCACTGAAAGTCAGCCTCAGGACCCACAAAACCAACAAGCAAGAAATTGTCTTTTTTCACCAAAGTAAAAGACAGTAAAACAGAAGGATCCCACAACATCCACACACCCCCAGAGGCCCCATCAGAATCCAGCCCCACAAAATCTAAAGCTCCAGGACCCCACACTTCCCGAGCCCCAAGTAAATTAGGATTGGGAAGTTTGGTCTTTTGAAGGATAAGCACAGTAGGTCTACATTTGCAAACCAAAAACAAAATATCTCTCTTACGTTTTGAGGTCACCTAGACCTCTACCATTCCAAGATAGAACTAGCATTAAAAAGGTTTAGAGAGGGAGAAACCAGACCCATCCCAGTTGAAGCCAAACGACCTCACTATCTCCATCTCTGAATCCATAGCCTCATCGTCCAAAGCCTCCATGTCCAAAGCCTCATCGAAAGCAGAGTCCAATGATGACGGAGAGGAGGAGCTAAGTTTAATGACTTGTGCTTCACAAATAACAATACCTGATGGTCGAATTCCCCGAGCCATTAGTCGAGCCGATGATCTAGTGCCTTTCATCGGGCTCTTTCCTTTCTTCTTTTTCTTGGCCGCATCCTTCAAGGGAGATATCTGACCACCAGGAGTGACATTCTTGCCTGCCTTGTCCACGGACCCCTGCTCAGCACCAGAAACATTGCTCTCAACATACTCTGCTCTAAGTTTATCTACTATATCCTTGAAAACAACTCCAATGGGCAAATCGAAGTCCATCTCGCTGTCATGAACAATAGCAACCACCTAAACTCCAGAAGGATCCACCTGATTAGTAGAAGAAGAGAAGAAACGTGCACTGCAGGAACATGGGTCGGGATCTCAGTAGGCACTGCTGACAGGTGGAGAAGTAAAGGTCGCTCATTAGACGGGTTCACGTTCAGAGGTGCAATAATATCCGCAGCAACCACAACATTCCCACGTTCCACCATCCCTGCATCAGCATCCTCCACGGCGATCTCTGGTTCCACCAGCCCTCCATTGACTTTGAGAATAGCATTGGGGGGGAACTCCACAACACCCACATCCATCATAGCAATAGGGACAACCTCTTCATCCACCACAACCAAAGCCAAAGGACTGATTATGAGCGGATCAAAAGATGGCCTGCCGGAGGGGCGCTTCTTCTTGGCAGCCTGACGATGCCGAAGATGATACATAATGCTAAGCACCACATGAACAAACTGCAGAGCCGCCGACGAATGTAGACGATGACCAGCTAGGGATAGAGCAGCAGCCACCAACTTCGCTCTAAAGAAATGGCTATACTCTACTAAAAGAAGACTCTTCAAAAGAATGGGAAAGAAGGCTCCATCCTTCAGGCATGCTTGCACAGGGAAAGAGCAGGCGTCCAAGTGGCTACCCACAGTTATCTCAAACGTCGCAAATCGAGCCGCAAATCCCTGGCGTAGGGATTCACCTCCCACCTTTTTAGCTACCTTAATATCAAAATTATGGTCTAACTTAGGTGGACGCGTGGTCAATGAAATCAGTTTTGATCAGTGTTATCCAAAACGTTCGTCAAAGAAGTCGCCAGAGAACTCGCAAAACATCCCACAGGAATCCACCATTTAGGGATTTTTAAAATTTGAAATTCCTTCATCCCTGTCCTAGGAATCCAAGAGTTATAAAATGGTTGGGAAACACGGCTTGGAACAGGCTTGGCAAGTACATGAGGACACCGACGAATAAATTTTTGCCATCCCATCTCCGCCTCTGGCTGCTTTGGGTCATTTATCTGAATAATAGAAGATCCACTATTCTTTTCTTTCAATTCACACGTGCCTAAAATAAAAAAGGACTCCTGGCCCACTTGAAGCCTGACAAACTTGGGAATGGGAATACCACACAATTTTCAAATACGGATATAGACACAACGCATGTCAACACCATCAATAGCAGGTTCATCAATATCGCAAAACTCACCACAATTATTTGTCAACTTTCGAAAAGTCAGCAAGGAAAAGAAATACCAGATAACCGGATCTAGAGACTGTCCTTCCACAAATAAGAAAGATGGGATGCAGGTTTCCAAAGCTCAAGAGACAAAAGTCTTCCTTTAATACGAACAAAACGATTGTGCAAAGCCATAACAACATCTTCTTTCGAGCACAAGAAAAAGACGATCTTGTTGTCTGCTATGATCTTAACCTTAGGAGCATATGACAACCCCTAGCTTCTTCTAGCCCAATCAAAAAGGCCAAAGATGTCAGTAGAGGGTAGAGAGAAAGAACCCACCATAGGAAAGTTCGCCCCAGACAATAGACCTCCACTAGGGTTGAATCTAATAGAAACTACAGAACCACCACGTTCATCAGAAACCTCACCGCCATCTTCATTCTCTACCGCTCCCTTCATCCTTTCTTCACAAAGTTGTTCCTACTTCCCCATACCGAAATTTATTTTAAAATCCCTCCTCTACAGCTACGGATGCATGTGTATGCCAACTGCACCCTTTAAAAGATGCATGAGTACATCAGTGGCTAAAGACCTCGTCCTTCCAGTCCGTTGTCAATGGAATTGTCGCTCCGAAGTACCATAGGGACCTTTTTTTTTTGGGGTGAGTCAATGGGGAGAGGGCCTCGACCCTTGGTAGGATTTTATAGATAAATAATAATGTATAGATAACTAAGGAAATAGTGAGATTCGTTTTCGTATTAAGAGAGAGATAATGGGAGAGAGAATAGAGTGTGTTATAGAAAAACTTCCAAATTTTGTCATGTATTTTTATATGCATTATTTATTATATATGTATATTAAATATAGGGGGAGAGCTTTCAGGAAAAAGATTTTAAGACTTCCAAATTTTTGTCACATATTATATTGGGGGATATGTAAAGTTCCAATCATCTATTATATAGGGGGATATGTAGAGTTCAAATTTTTGTCACTCAAGGAAAGATGTGGAAATTTGTTTTTTAGGAAAGAGAGGGAGAGAGAGAATGTTTTTTTGGGAAAGAGGGAAAGAGACGGAGAGAGAGAGAGGGACTGAGAGAGAGGTAAATATGGGAGGAAATATTTAAGGAAAGAGTGAGATTTGATTTTGGGGGAGAGATTTAGGGAGAGAAAAGAGGGAGATAGAGAGAATGGAGAGAGAGAGAGAGAGAGAGAGAGAGAGAGAGAGAGAGAGAGAGAGAGAGAGAGA
>NW_006500104.1:4394063-4419596 GCF_000471905.2 Amborella trichopoda
AGAGAGAGAGAGAGAGAGAGAGAGAGAGAGAGAGAGAGAGAGAGAGAGAGAGAGAGAGAGAAGGCAATTATGAAAAACAAAAGGATATGTGGTATAAGAATAGCGAGGGTATCCCTCTCGCTTAATATACAAATATTACAAAGTTGTTTGTTATGGTATTGTTTATTTTCAATAATACCTAAGAAGTATTATCCTTATAGTTTTGGTACAATGTTATTGTCAATAGTTCTTCGTTCATAAGTTGATTACGTTATAGGAGGTTAATAGCAAAAAAAAAAAAAAACCACTTAGATGATATATATGAGAAGGTTGTGATTGCTTATTTGATTCATACGTGCAATGCACATAGGACTAGTACTATAATAAAACCACATTACTAGAAAAATCATATTTGTGGTATTTTTTTAAACCTAAAAATTGTACACACCCTTTATTGTCCTAATAATTAATCTCTAAATAATTAAATTCAATTTATACCCTCTACATGGTCAAAATGATTCCTCCTCCAAATCTTACCAATTTAGACGATCTGTATCAGTTGGGCTAGAAAAATATTTTCTAAGATGTGTTTTCAATTTTTTTTTTTTTGTGATTGTTCACTACAATCACTCATAACTATTAGATATCCAATTGGATGGCTTGGGGTGTGTCACTAATTGCGAATTTCAAGACTAGTTAATGGCACATTTATAACCATCCAGTTTAAAATTTGATAGGCATGACTAATTAGTAAATAGATATCTAATTGTGAATTTCAGCCTCTTAAGTAAATAGTCTTTCTATAATTTTATTTAAAAATTAAAGTCAAACAAACAACAAAAATGATTATTGTTGAAGATTTTTTCAGTATATCATTAACTACTTGTATACAATGTTGATAAGCATGAGTAATTGCAACCTCTTAAGTAAATAGTCATTCTATATTTTTATTTAAAAATTAAGGTCAAACAAACAACAAAATGATTATTTTTTAAGATTGTTTCAGTATATCACCGACGGATTGTATACAATGAGACCATTTACGTTTGATATAAAGAGGTCACAGTTACTTATAACCATCAAATGTGAAATTTGACAGCTTTATTGTGTTGCAAAGTTTAAGAAAAATTCTTTTGAAGTTTGAACTTGGTCAATAGAATAAATGAAACCAAAGTTCTAAAACTTGGCCAAATAACTTGGCCTCGGCCCATAGGCGAGGCGAGTATTGGGCGAGTTACGTGTACACCATGTTTTTCAAATTTAACTATTAGCGCAACTTTATATCAAATATGTTAAGATGGCTTATTGGTTACCTCTAAGGGCTAAAGTTTACCTCATTTACGGGTTCGAATCGACTTTCCTAAAAAAAAAAAAATTTTTTTTTTAAAAACATTTATTTAAAACATCATTTCAACGTTCAACTTTGCTCGAACAAAACAAAAAAAGTTTTTTTTTTTAAAAAAAAAAACATTATTTAAGCATTCAACTTTACTCAAACAAAAAAAAAGTTCTTGTGAGAATTGATGCCAAACTTCTTATAAAGAGGTCCTTTTACATAAGGGTGCAGTTGGCATATAGATGCATCCGTAGATGTACAGGTAAGGTGCACCTTCAAATTTTATCATGTATATAATTTTGATATAAAATGTTCTTAGGATCATCTCAAAATCTAATTTTGTATCTAATTATAAAATTTTAAATTTAAAAAATGGTTAAAACCAAGTAGATCTATAAACATATGAAAATCTTGAAAATGGACGGTGTAGATAATATGTTGTACAACACACTATGTTCTTAAAATCTTTTTATTTTACGTAGTCATACATCTCAATGTCGAGATGATCAATCAAACGATTTATAAACATTAAAACTACCTTTTCCGATGGATTTTTGAGAGGCATCCGTAGTTCTACATTATAAGGTTGCATCCTTATATAAACTTTTTTTTTTACATAAATCGCACTACCCAACACATCACTCTCATTTTGCTAATAAAGGAGATTTTTCTTCATTATCTTTAAAAAAGATGAGTTGGACTTAGGTGAATTACTCGGACACGTTCAAGTAAATCACCTCGGCCAGGTCCCGAGTACCATTGCTGAGTTGAGTTTTTAAACATTAAATGAAACCATCCAATTTCACATCAAGCAGTCAAGATTAGTTGTGACCGCCTTTGAACTCATTGTATAATTCTCCTATTACTATATTCCCCTATTGCATGGAAGATATATACTTCCCCCATCCAACCGTTCAATTTAGATCAAGTGAGCTACTGACCATTTGATCTAGATTCGACGCCTTATAGTATTTTATTTTTAATTTTTTTAATACAAGTAATAGGAATATGAAATTCGGTAAGTGACATCATCTCAATGGGACGCATCTAAAAAATATTAATTTTTTTGGTAAAATATAATAACCAAAATATCTCTTAAAATTTTTAAGGGTATTTTGATCATTTTATTTTATTAAAAATATTTGTTTTATATTTTTTTAAGGTGCAAGGTTAATAAATGAGTGAGGGTCAAAGTAAAAAAAATAAAAGGGTACAGTTTATATAGAGCCGAGACTCTAAACAATCAAATTAGAGTCCCCTTCAAATAGTGTCGAGAAATATGGTTTTGATATTGGAAATTGTTGTGAGCTTTATAATATATTTTTATATTTAGTTATAAATTTAAAGCTTCAAAAATAGTATAGATTGATCAGATCTATGAGAACTTAAAAATTGATGGTCAAAAAATACATTGTAAGATGCGCTAATTCTAATACTTAAAATTCATTTTTTTCTCGTGTCCAATTTGATGATATTTGGGCATCAAAACAACCACTTCTAATTTGATGATATTTGGGCATCAAAACAACCACTTCTAATGAAAATTTTGAGGTGTCCAATTTGATGATATTTGGGCATCAAATAAGCCTCTTCTAATGAAATTTTTGAGGTAGGCATAGCGTAAGCTCCATGTGAACTTTTCCGGAATAAAAAATAAAAATAGAGAAGTGACATTGTAATTGGAATCATCTCAGCCTTCAATTCAAAATGGATGGTTGAACAGGGAGGAGTATATGAGTTTTTATGCATTCCCTTACAGTAGATTACCGTAAAGAAGTTTCCTGCGGGATAAAGGCAATGTCGAATTGCCTTTCTTTTTCTTTGTCTTTACCTGGAGAGATGGAGAGAGGCTCAGTTGCTCGTTGCCATCTCCAATCCTGTGCATACCTTAAAAAAGGAGGATTTTTGGGTTTGAATAATTTATCCTATAACACTCTCTCTCTTGCCCACATCTCACTATAGAGACTGAGAGAGAGATTGAATTCACCTTTAACTGCAGGCTTCAAAGCCGTGGCCTTTTCAGCCCTGTCGTGATTATACTGGAGCTGCACTTTTGCAATTCCTGAAGAGTGAGAAAAGGAGGGAGTTTTGGGTTGCAGAAGCTCTTTGAATGGCGCTCTCTATTGGACCCATTTCCCACTCTCTCCCTCTTACCAGGTCTGTTCTCTTGTTCTTCGGCCCATTGTTTATATTTACCCAACTTTGTGTTCCTCGTCTCTATTGAATAGCCTCATACAAATCCCTGTTTCACAAATCACTGTTTTTACAGTATAACACTCGTTCTTTTTGGTTATCAACAATAATCTCTCTCTCTCTCTAGTTTATTCAAAATTGGTATTTGTACATTCATGTCTATCTTTTTTATTTTTATTTTTTTATTCATGATGGGTAAGAGATGATTTCTTTGTGAGAGTGACTTTATCTCTCTACAAAATAAACGCATCCGTGAGAAATTATTTCCTCTCTCTTGCAAATAACTAAATGAACCAGTGGGCTCCAATTTCTTTGCTTATACTCTCTGCTTTGTCCATTCAGATTACAAACAGGTCAACCATTATGCATCACTTCTAATCTTTTGAAGCTTCAAGAAATTAGATTGCAAAGGAATTGGTGTTTAAGAGCAGTTTGTTCGAAGAAAAATGCAGAAGAATTTGGAGAAAACAATTCTATGACTGAAGAACAAGCTGCAGTTGAGAAACCATCTAGAGGATCTAAGAGAGAACCAAGAGGACCAAGAAGAAAGGCAAAAGAAGTTGATTCATTGGAAGAAGCTCAATCGCCAGTAACTAGCAATGCTCAACTAGAAGAGAGCACTGTGTCAATGACATCTGCTGAAGATCCTCCAAAGATTTCAAGTAGAGGACGAAAGAAAAAAGGTACCACCCTTTCTTTTTCATTTATTTGAGCTTTGGCTTGGCAATTTAGCAATGGGTATGAATCATCAAAAAAGATTCAGCAATATATTTATGCACATGACAGTTTTGGCTTTTCATTTTTCAGTCGGTAACAACAGCCTTTTTGTTATGTTTGTCGATTTTAAGTATTTCCACATTGATGTTTGTCAGATTTTAACATCAGTTACTGATAATTATATTTTAATTGCTTTCTATTTGTTTTGAAGCTTAATTTTGTGATTTGATCCAACATTTTCATTTTCCAGTTTAACTATGCCAAAAAAAGAAAAACTATGCCAACCACAAAGCATGCATCATCAGCCTTAGTTCATTCTTGGGCCATTTGGAATTTTGCAGCTAGTCCTTCAACTACCTCAGAGAAAGAGAGCACTACCAAGAAGGTAGGTCGACGGAGAAAGTCTAAGGAGGTTCTCAATGAAACAGAGGATGAAAGCAAGAACAATGAAGATAGTAAGGATCTTGAGAAACCCATTTCCACTGAATCTGGTAGTGAAAGCAAAGACAGCGACTTGGAACCAAAAGAAGATGAGGATGAAGATGCAAGCATAACTTATGATTGGCCTCCCCTTGTTTGTTGCTTTGGACCTGCCAAATATTCATTTATACCATCTGGAAGGCCAGCTAATAGACTAGTTGACTATGATATGCATGAAAGCAGAAAAGGGTTGATATGGACTCCTACCAAGTTTGTTAGAGCACCGGGGACTTCATCTTACCATGTGGCATTGGCTCTTGCTAGTTTAGGTGGCAAGGTAGCATATATGGGTAAACTGGGTGATGATGATTATGGTCATAGTTTGCTCTATCACTTGAATTTGCACAATGTTCAAACTCGATCAGTTCGCATAGATGGCAAGAGAGCTACTGCACTTTCCTATATGAAGCTGAGCAAAAGGGGAGGAAAACTTAGACTGACCTGTGCTAGACCTGGTTCTGAAGATTGTTTCTCCAGCTCAGAGATCAATGTTGATGTTCTGAAGGAGGTAATGCTGTTTACTTGTTTATCCTAAAATAAATGATTTGCATGCAAATTCTAAACCAATTGTCTATTATTTGTTATATAATACCATAACCAATTATTTATTGCTTTGTGCATGTAATCATCTCAAAAGGGTTGGTTTTCTTTATGTTATAATTTTGTCATATGGTTTATACCTCCTTTTAAATTCTTTGGTGTGTTTAAATAATGGGAAAGACTTTAAAAATAACAATTTTAATATGGAATTCTTTGGAAACATAACAATTTTAATCTGGTTTGAGATTATGCTACTTTTATACTGAACTTCTGTCAGTGTCTAACTGATACTAGAAGTGTTACAGCACAATTTTATAACTGTGACAAGGGTATGCAACAAATTGTCCCCAAACCATCATGATATAACCTCGTTGCTAGATGATTACCTTTGCTTCTCCACTTAGATGTTGTTTAGAAACCCCCATGGTGCTTATCACCTTTATAATTTCCTCCGGCAGACCTCCATGTCTCCATCAGACTTGGACTTCTCTATTGTTCAATAAACCACCTCCCATGGGCAAGGGCGAAGCCAGAAAACAAAAAATTTCTCATCCAGCAAACAAAAGCTTTAGTATGTGTTTTCCTAGAAAATGTCATGCCATTAATCCTTGGAAAGTTATCTCAGTGGCACCCATATCCTTGATTAGGTTGGCTGCAGCCATCGATTCTTGAATTCTTTGAAGAGTTCCCATCAAAATTAAGCCTCAACATTCCCTAAAGGTTTATGCTTCTCTAACCTGTATTGAGAAGATACAATACCCATTATTGTTTCCTACTCTTTATTAAGCTCTGTACACTCACCAAAATGTAAAAGAATGATCTATCCACAAACCTCCTATGTGAATCTAAAATGCTTACTTGTCTATCTCCTCAACGCTTGCAAAATACTGCTTACTTGTCTATCTCCTCGACGCTTGCAAAATACCTTTTATATATTGCAGCATAGACACCAAATTGGAGGCCTTTTCTCCATTGCATCCATCATAAACTTGGGACACCCCCTTCCTGTGAAATGCTCTGAGGCCCTAGCCTCCCCAGTAATCGCTATAGTGGTATCCAAGGCATACACCTCCATGCACCAAAGGTCCCCAGCCCTCCCCCCTCCCCAAAACGTTAAACTCATTCAATCGATCTACTTTCCTTCTCCCCTCCTTAAACCTAATATTTCTTTTCAAACATACTCTTGACCAGTTGACTTCATCAACAGTACCTTATAACCTGAACATCCTACAATGCCTCACACCCCACTCTCATGATTCATACTATGCTTACCTCTAACAAGAACCATTTGAACGCTCTCTTACTGCTTGCCAAATCTCCAATACTACATTTGGCAAAAGTACCTTGATTTCTTAATCTTACATCATCATCCAAGCTTTATCCGAACTATTTGGGATCGGCTACATGAATCTTGTTCTGCCATTCTGCTCTATCAAGAGCCATACCCTCAGTCTGACCATGAATCACCATATCTTTTCTCACTACTTCCTTTCATGTCTTTTTGGGCTTTCCCTTTACCCGTTTAGAGCATTCCGCCTGAACCAAATCGTCCATCCTAACCGGTGCTGACCTTGATTTCTTAATCATGATCCTTTTATAAATTTAGAAGGTAGGTACTATAATGCTACAAGAAACTCCCCCGTAGGACATGCAGTCCCACTGGGTCAGGTTCTCCGTACCAATGTCATGCCGCAACCCACCTGTAGGGCATGAAATCTCACTACTTCAGGTCTCTCTACCAATGTGTAAGCTGTGTAATTTTCTAGTAGTACATGAGGTTTCTTGAATCCATCCTTTATCCTAATTTCTTAAACTCATTCTTTACCGTAATAAGTCTATTTCACAATACATACACATTGCTTCGTTAAAAGCTGCATGCATTTTCTATACGACCTGACTATCCTCTGGAATTTTCTCAAGATATGGGATTTTGATAATTGACATGTCTATCGGGGACAAGCAAAAAGCTCTTTTGGCTTCTCCCCTCAAGTTGCTTTATATTATGTGTTTCGTATTTCTCCGGACATTCCCGGTCATGGTGGGGTGGAGGTGGTCAGTTGCGTTTCTTCCTCATTTTGTGTGGCCTTTTCCACGTTGCACTTAAATTTCAAGAATTTCAATCTTGGAGGTTCCCTAAAATTTTAAGCAATTTGGCCTTTGAAGTACTTGACCACTGTTGAGAAACTAATTATGTTGCAAAATTGTTAACTTTACACTCTGTCAAGAAGCTTAACAATTTGGGAAAATTGTTAACTTTACTCACTATGTGACTGCAGTCCTAACTTTATAGGCTCTTAACATTTGGGGGAAAAAAAAACAATTTGGATTGTGCTGCTGTCGCTTTAGTCTTATTAAGTATTATTTTGGATTACCCTACATATTAAATGAGAAAATCCTTCCATAAGGTTATTAACATCAGCAAAATCCATACGGCTTCGTCATTAGTATCGACTTCTAATATCCGACTTTCTAATATCCATTCTTATCTGCAGGCTAAGATGTTTTATTTCAATTCTTCATCTTTGGTTGACCAAGAAATGAGGTCCACAACCATGGAGGCCATTGATCTTTTGAAGAAGCTTGGTGGGGTGGTTTTCTTTGATTTAAACCTCCCATTGCCCCTATGGAAATCTAAAGAGGAAACAAGAACACTCATTGAGCAGGCTTGGAAGCAAGCTGATTTTGTGGAGGTGACCAAGCAAGAATTAGAGTTTTTATGTGGCATTGAACCTTCAGAGAAGTTTGATACCAAAGATAATGACAAGTCCAAGTTTATCCATCACAAACGAGAAGTGATCAGTCCATTGTGGCATGAAAGTCTCAAGGTTTTATTTGTGACTAATGGGACTTCTAAGATACACTACTACATGGAGAAAACAGATGGTGCAGAAAATGGAATGGAGGATGCCCCTATTTCCCCCTTCACTTGTGACATGTCTACTTCAGGTGACGCCATTGTTGCTGGTAAGATATTTCAGAGGACCATCAAATCTCTCTCTCTCTCTAAACAAACAGTGGTGTTATTAGGCCGAATCCATGCCTTGAATGATTTTTTTTTTCTTTTTTGATAACCAGTAACTTTGTATATCATATGTCATGGATACATGGTATATCAAAAAAATGGGGGCAGCCCACATTTCAGGTGCTCAATACATGTTTCCTGAAAAGGGAACTGTACAATCCCACTAGTAAAAAAATGGCGGGGTCATATGTATGTCAGTTCAGGGGAATGAGAATGTGCCATACAAAAATGTGGGAGAAGTCCTCTAGAGGCTGTGGTGGTCGTAGATGTTGCTATCCGCTCCTTGTGAGCACCCCAGCAGCCCCTTCTTTAGCAAACGTGTCAGTCACAGGTTTCCTTTAAAACTAGAATTTGGTTTTATGATGTGGAGATTTTCTGGAGTTTATAAATTTAGCTCCTATTTCGGCTGACCATTTGAAAAGGAATGGTGTTGTTTCTTCCTGCACCCATTTAGGAGTGGGAAAACGGTGCATCTTAGTTCTCTCCATTATCCTCAATTATAACCCAGCCCCCAATTATAAACCAGTTTATTCCAAAATCCATCCAAATTGCTCGATTGCAAAAAGAAAAGAGTACCCGTTTGTCTTAGGTTAAATTTTTTCTTTTGACATACAGCAAATTTCTAAATGACTGGGAGTTGCTGGCTATCGAAACAGGGCCTTATCTCTTAGTTTGTCTATGATCAATTTTTGGAATTGTACTAAATGAAACAATCTACATTTCTTTGTGTGTGAGAGAGAGGAGAGAGAGAGAGAGAGAGCAAAATATATGACTTTCTCAGAGTAACTGGAACGAGCACACTCATAGTATCCTATCGAATACCATCTGCATACTTGTGACATATTTTTGCCTGTTTTTCAGCTCTAATGAGAATGTTAGTGCTCCAGCCTGACCTCTGCACTGATAGAGGATATCTACGGCATGCAGTCAAGTATGCCATTAACTGTGGAGTTCATCACCAATGGCTCATTGGCCGAATAAGGGGGTTCCCTCCAAAAGAAGAGAGTCTAGAACCACCATATGAATCACATGGATTCAGCTCTATTACAGAGAAGGAATATCGCACAATCGAGCGTGACCCAGAGATGAAATTTCGAACAAGGCCACCAGAATTAGAGGAGGAATTCCATACAGAGGAACCTGAAACTGAGTCTGAACCTGAACTTGAACCTGAACCGATACGCTCATGAGGGTAATGTTGAAATGAAAATGATTGGTAGGGGAAAAATATCGACGAAAAAAAGCTTGTATGGATAATGGGGGGTTGGTTTATAGAGTGGGAGTTACAGTCCCCTTGTAAAATTTTGTGATTGTTTGATGATGTGGTGTTGTAGCGGGCATCATGTCCTATTTATCAAAGAAGAGAGAAGAAAAACGTCTAATCTATCCTTTCTGGTTTTGGTCTTTTTATCTGCCAAGTGGTTTTACAAATGGCGAGTGTTAATGATGAATTAAGTAAATTACTGTTTAAGATTAGTTTCTTTTTCAATAGATTGAGGATGTGGGGTGAATGGATGTTGTTGATTGGAGGCATTGTTGACTTCCTCCTCCCCCCTTCTCCTCCTGATTGAGTGTAATTGCCTTCTGTAATTATTAGACAAGTCCATATCAGAACCAAATTTCAAGATGTGTTTGGAGTTCCTTCACTCGAAAAAGGACCAAAGAAATGAAAATGCAAATAAAATCAGATCAGAATCTTAACAGAAATGTGACCACTTGAAAATTCAGAACCATATTAAAAGGCCCTAAAACTATATTTGCATTTCAGTCGAACTTCAAATGATTTGGTTTTGAGTTGAAGTCTCTAGTTAATATTTGTCAGCCCCATCTCAGATTTGGGCCCCGCAATTGAAACTCAGCTGTATATTTCCAAAAAGTTCAAACCCCATAATCACAACTAGACGTGTCCCTTGAATGGCTTTGAATACCATTCTCCAACGAGGGGGATGGATGGTGGAGATAAATTGCAAAGGGTCCCAGTTGGCCCCAAATATATGTAATGTCCAGGGTTCATCATGACAGTGGATGCTCATTTGGACTACTTTATACTATATTCCTTTAGAATAAAAGGTTAGTTCCCCACTCAGGAATCACTCCGCATTTATGAGAGGACTCAAACTCAAAATTTTTAAGCCAAAATTCAGTTCCCCTAACCTATTTCCTTGGGCCAATTCATCATGACAATGGATGCTCATTTGGACTACTATGTACGATATTCCTTTAGATTAAAAGGTTAGTTCCCCACTCAGAAATCACTCTGCTGAGAGAGCCTTACAAGAACACAAAGTGGCAGCATAAAATGTGTCTAAAACGGTAGACAGAATTAGAAAAGAATAGCAAGGCAAAGAAGACGGCTCTTAAGCAACTTGGAATTATTCTCAACCTCTGGGCGATTAATTCAGTGTCTCAAAACGAGTATAAGATCAAAGGGTTGCAGTGGATGGCAACACCGAAAGTAAAAGAACAGAAAAGAAGACACTGAGAATCAAATACGAATCATTAAGCGAACTCACAAGTCTTCTGAACCTTAAGGGCCAATTTATTCTTCATGTCTCTTACAAGAACACAATCAAAGACTGGAAGTATAAAAGGGTTGGCAAAACAGAATTTCAAAATGAGAAAACATAACAGAAAAATAAAAAGGCAAAAAATAAAAAGAACACTTTGAACAAGAACACACGTGAAAGTCCGCCTCCTTGAACCAAATCTACAACTCCTCTCCCATTTACACCATCAAGAATCAGTGGATTGAGAAGAATCAACAATCTTTGAGGCAGCTGCCATATCCAAAAACCACACCAAGTTCCCATGGCTCGGCGCCACCAAATGGGCGGGGATCAAACCATGTGTTGCCATCTCATCTCCTATCGCCAGATGTATGGCATCTGCCTTCTCTCCACCAGTCACAACTATAGCCACATTGGCTGCCGAATTTATAACAGGAAGCGTGAATGTGATCCTTTCAGGTGGCGGTTTTGGTGAATCAGTTATAAAAGTGACCCATTCATCTTTTTCATCGAGGATTGGATGGTTGGGGAAGAGAGAGGCTATGTGACCGTCGGGTCCCATTCCCAGAAGGATTAGGTCAAAGCCAGGGCAGTCACAGCTTTCGCACACAGCAACAGTGCGGGTCTTTACGAGCTGCCGGAGGACAAACTCGTACTCCTCGGCAGCAGCCTCGGCTGTGAGTGAGTCGTTGATTGAGTACACGTGACTTGGCACAATGGGGACCTGCATCAATGGGGTGGATAGGGTGAATCTTCTACTATATCATCTCTCTCTCTCTCTCTCTCTCTCTCTCTCTCTCTCTCTCTTTCTGTGTGTGTGTGTGTGAGATAACCTCCTAAGTGTGGCTACAAAAAATGGAAACTTGGAAAAGTTCAATACAATAAACTATAAATGTTGTACTACATTATTTACGTTTCTGTACAACTCTTGACATGCTTGAATGACTAAATTGCATCTCCATACCATTTAAAACTTAAAATTGATAAACAATTGCAAGGACAAAAGAATGGATTAAACTGGTATTAGGTACCATCAGTGTTTTAAAAACCACCTGAGGTGGCTTGGAAACCCATCCGTGGGCCTTCTGGGTCTAAAGGCCGTCCAGACTTGCCCAGTTTCCCCAGTTTTTTAAATTTCTCTTTTCTCAATACAAGTAAACCCTGAAGAACCAATGAGCCAGATCGGAATCCGCCGATTGGGCTCAGTTTCGATAGTGTGACCAGTTCGGTTTTTAAAGCACTGGGCACCATATACAAGTGTGTGCTGCTGGAGATATTGGATTGATCATGTAAACATTATTCACAGTGTAAATATAGATATCCTATAGTAATATTAAATTCATATAATTAATTTATACAAATTATCCATTATGGCAATAGGAGCAATTGATTCATCAAGAGGGGTCTCATTTTCAGTATATTCTGAGATTTAACCTCTAGAAATTTATATCATTCTTTATACCCTTCAAACAAGAAGTAAAGCATGAGGAACAACCCCACAAAAAGAATGAGTCATTGAACAAATATCCAAGTCAAAGATATCCAAATATATAGGTCACTTTGAAGCATACTTGGCCAAAATCAATCACCATACACTACGGATCAAAGGATCTAGATGCTTCATAGAACCGAAACCCCTGTCTCTTAAAAATGAATAGGAGTGACTTCAGAACCATAATTAAGGAGCCCAAAATAGAATAAACTAGAAACAGCATAGCTATATTTATATTGCCACAAAAAGAACATTTCATACATTTCTCTATGGATAGAGTAAAAGGTGGCAAACCCAAGTAATAAGGAAGACGAAAATAATAAAGCACCTCGAAAGATGCCCAGAGAAGCCACAGGATGATTGTGGTCACAAGAAAGGGGTTAGAATGTGCAAGCCTCAAAACAATTTCTAAAAATATGAAAAAAGAACAGGAAAAATTTATATAAGGTGTCAATCTATACTATTGAAGTAAGATTCACCTCAAAAACCCATTGGAAAATGTTGGTCTGATGCTGGAAAACCCTCAAATTAATCATCCCAATGAAGAGACAAGGATTTCAAGTCATGAAAGCAGTGCATCTTATGATGCATTATTTGGACAATCTATTTTCTAAATATTCAGTTGTTTATCGATCTGTTCAATCTTCACCGTTTTTGAAGTTTTAAATTTCATAATTAGGGCTGACAATATATCTTCATACCATCGCAAGGCTTTCTGGCACCAAAAAAACATCTTTCGGCATAGTTTTTGGTGCACCTTACTTTAATTGTTTATAATGCAAACCTCACCCAGAAAACATAGTTTAATGCATGATTAAAAATTCAAAAAAATGAAGTTCCATAAATCGTAAGCCATGTTAATACTTATTGCACATCAAAAGGTTCCCATACTAATAATAAAGACAGTTAATTTGTCTCTTGTTCTCAACAAATAGAGAAAAACTTCATGGTGGCATGTTCAACCCACAAACTTACATGTATATACGAAGGGTGGATTAGGCACATTGATAAGTCAACTACAGTGTACATTAAACTCAAATTATGATCCCTGCCCAAATGTGCATACTTGAAGATGTAAAGATGACCCGCCATGAGTGGAAGGTACAGAAACATCGAATGCAATATGATTTATTAAAGTGATCAATTTAAATAATCATGTCAAACAAATACAAAATGGAACATCATGATAAGATCAATGATCCAAATTCCAAAATATGATAAGATGTTACAAGTCATAGTCATCGACATGTGGAATGGAAGAATTCAAACTTCTATTTACAGGGGTCATCTGCCCAAGGTTTAGGACTGAACAAGTCATCACTTGTGTATAACTTCTAAATTTGTTCAACAAGAAACTCCTTACATATTTTTATCCAAACAGACAGGCGCTCATTTTGGAGAGGCCATCCAAGGAGCCTCAAGGAATGACATGCAGCGCCAAGTCAAGCATGTAGGCCTGCACCTTACTCGCAAATCGTGATGCTAAAACAACGGTAGAAAGCCAGCTTGATTTCCAACAAACTCATGATTTATTGAGAAGGTTCCAAAAAATCATAGGCCCAATGTAAGATAAGATGAGGCATTGGGATAATACTATAACATAATCAGTTCTCAGTATGGATAAAAGACAAAACATCATCTTTTATGTACACTTCTTATTGTTTATTATTTTCTTTGTTTTTACTTATTTTAACAGATTTTTAAGGATTTTTTATTTCGTTTTTTAATTATTAGGAGTTGGAAGAGACAGACACATCGTGGAATTTGACGGTCTTCTACTTGACCTGTCTTCCTCAATGCACCTTTATTTTGTATGTGCTTTGTTGTTCAACCTGATCTATGTTTCTATATCTATTTTTTTGAAAAATTACCCATATTTCCCCTATTTAAAAGAGATAAGATACTAACATGTCATGCTTTTGACTAAAATGTTGTTTTCATCCTTTAATTACACTCACATTTTAAAGGAAGAAAAAAGTTGCTACAATAAAATCCCTAAACCATGAGGGATAAAAGACATGGAGTTATATGTTGCAGAATGGATCGATATGTGGACTGTATATGTCACATTTACTCAAAGACAACTGAAGTGTTTTTACAAGAGCATAATAAATAAGTTTATTTCATGAAGATTATGCAAGTTTACTAGGTTGAGTGAATCTCAAAGATTTCCTCCAATTTGACCCCATGTACAAAAATCCTCATGAATGTATTCAAGAAGTGAAAAGAAAGGAAATTTGTTTAAAGATCATATCATTTCCTGAGAAAATAAAGAAAAATAGAAAAATCATTAAAACTGCAAAAAGAAAAAAAAAAAACATCAAGAGTATAGACAAAACTAAATATGAGAAATTATTATTCATTTAACAAAACATCAAATGAATTATAAGTTAATTGTATTATATACAATTTATATGGATTATGTAAGCCTAAGAATTTTTTATTTTTATTTTTTTGTTTGGGGGGTGGGGCTCGGATGAGTCCGAGTTGACTCGCTAGAGTTGTAAAACATTGCCTTTCCCATCAAAGAATCAGGGAATACACCTTTTCCCAGTCAGAAGAGCCTCAGTTTTGAAATTGTAGGGTCTACTAGCACAGCAAGAATTGCACTTTTATTTTGTTTTTTTGACAGGTAGAATAAGGTTACTTTCAAGGAGATTATATTACCACGTAATGCCAAAGCCCTTAATAGAATATATAAGTCGCTTTATTTCACGTAGAGAGAGACATGCAGGACTTCTTTAATTAATGCCCCAAAACACAAAACAAGTATTTAACTTTGTCCTGTAAGGAATAAATTCCTAATACCCCAAAACTTAGCATACGCAGAACCTTCACTTTTTTAACCTGTTTATTAAAATCTAAGTAGGGTTTCAACAAACTCAAAAACTAAAGCTAATACCCAATAGTAGATGTGAAGTACTAGAAACGTACGCCTAAAACGTGGAATTCAAGTTCATAAAAGGACCAAGAACAAGACAAGAACAAGATGGTAAAAGCATAACTAGGATCTGAACATTGTTACTTATCAGTTGTAATAAAGGAAGAGATATTTATCTCTAGATGATTCAAATTCAAACTTGGGATATTTAGATCCAGGTCTTCCATCAAATTTAGTCCACAAAATATCAAATGGAATTAAAATGCACCCAAATGTGAAAAGGAAAAAAAAAACTTATGGAAAATGACTCCAATGGAAGGATCATATAAGATAACATCTCTTACCCTTTTTTATAATAAGAGAAACTAAAATAAAACAAGATCTCTCCATTCAGAATGGTCTAGTGATATTGTTGATGATATAAGACTAAAAATGGCTTACCTTGGAGAGAAGACCATCCTTAGCGAGCTTGTAGTTGCTGTCAGGGTGATTCTTTGCCACCACCCTTTCATCAACCCAGAATATGTGCCATTTTGCCCAGTCCACTGTCTTGTGATAAGGAGGTTCACACAGTTTCCTATTTCAAAGACCGAAAATCAGCTTAAGCCTTAAATAGAATCTGAATCACTCTGAACATATGACTCACAATTTTTTTTAAAAAAAAGGAAGAGAGAGAGAGAAAAACATGAGTGGCCATAATTTATTTTATACTGCCAACACAAGAAATGTCAAAAGAAGCCCTATATAACCTCATAATTATAGCCAATACACACAAACACCCCTAAAGTTCTGAGGAACATTGTGGTGTGGCCTTTACAACCTATCCATTTAACCACAAGGACAAAACCTGAATCTAAAGCCAGATAAACTAATAAAGCAGAAGTCATTAACAGCATAAATGAAGAGCTAGTCATGATCTAGGTGAACATATAGGAAGTACTGGAAAAACTGATGAATTAATACGTAGAACATTAACTACTAAAGGCGACTATTTGAACAATAATATATTACCTACATACCAACACAACTACAGAATTTTATATGAATGTTGTAGACAAACAAAACCCCAAGAGGATCAGTAAAGGATACAATTCAAGAACCAGAGGTGATCTGTACAAAACAGTCAAACTCTCTCACATAGGAGAGCCCGTGAATCCCTCAACAAGAAAAGAAACAGTATCTGTGGTGATCTACATAGATATAGGCAAAGTTTGGCCCCTTAATAAATTTCATGATGCTCTGACAACACGAGGAGACAGCAAATACTTTTTGTTCGGTAAGCAGGGTGGGATTGGAACGCCATCACATTGTTATTTCACCACCCTGGCCATTAAGGCAAGAGCCTTGTCCCGCAACCATCGGACATTGGGGTTTGATTTGTACAAATGAATGCAACATCAAGGAATAAAGGTGCTCCATCCGAATATATAGAAGAAAATTGTATGCAGATAAATAAAAAAATGTTAACTGATATAAATCTACGGAAACCACAAGTAAACAAAATTTAGGGAATTCATATCAAACTTGTATCGAAAAACACATAGCAAGGATAAAGTGAGCTATTCAGGCTTTACAGAGGAGGTACGAACAAAAAGGAACCTTAATCCAACCAAGAACATTTGTCACAGAGAATATAGGAAATACAGACCAACATTCTGAACATCTCACAGTAATTTATCAACATTTTTACCAATAACCAATCTGTAAATGCGATGGTGTTTGATTTCAACCAGAATAGGCAACCTATTAACTAACGGCAGAAACAGAAATACAGAACAAGAGGTGGTCAATTTTAACATAAGATACTGCCTTATGGAGAAACTACATGTGAAAAAGAGCTAACAGTGATCCATGTGAACACGGAAAATGTATGTTTAAAAGAAAACCATGAAAATCACACAGTAAGATGTCAGAGAAAGAGAAAGAACCATGAAAAGCACACAGTAAAATGTTAGAGAGAGAGAGAGAGTAGATTGCGGCTAAAATATATGAATTCATCAAAGTATCAGCAAATACTAAAGACACATTGACACGACCATCTAGAAAGAAAGACTAATTGCAAGAAATAACCCATGAATTTGCAAGCACCATAGAACAAATAAACTTAACAAAGGAAAAATAAAGTTTATTTTATTTTTAATGTTAAAGACAATCAACTGTCTGGAAAATTAAAACTTACTTCATAAGACTGATGAGGGATCCACCTGACAAAGCAATAGCAAAAAACCCTCTCTCTTTAACAGCGGCCTCTGATAACTCAGCGACATAATCTGCTAAGTCCAAGCAAAGCTCATCTATGCTATCATGAATCCTCAGTTCACCTTTGCTATCATGAATCCTCACTTCACCTTTGCTATCATGAATCCTCACTTCACCTTTGCTCTTAGCATCACAAGAATCAGCCATATCTCAGAGATTAATTAACTTGGGTGATCAAACAAAAACAATCAACTGTCTGGAAAAGGCAGAGGAAACTAACCCTATGCCTCAAATAGCCAACACAGCAAGATTTTAGAGAGAGAAACTAGAATTGGGAAGAAACCCATAAGCACACGCAATGAAGAAAAAAACCTGGTTTTGTTTTTTCCCCTTTCTTCTGTTTTCTCTCTCTCTTCTCCCTCTTTCTTTTAGTGGGTTAAGGCAGACCCAGATGTCCAAATTGGGTTTCTATAGTTGATTGTGACACCACAATTGATGAATTCTTGAGAGAGAGATGAATAGTGGAAGAAAAGGAAGGGGAGAAGAGAGAGAATATACACAGGAAAGAAGAAGATGGGTAATTCAATAATGATTAAATTAATGTAGATACAAAGAACTGTAGAGATAGAGAGAGTACAGAAATAGAAGAAGAAATTCAGAGAATGGAAGAAATATTGAACATGGGAATTAAAATAATGATTAAACAAATGTACCCCGATGAAGGCTTTTATATAATGGAAAAATGCTTTGATAGGGCTGCAGCCTTATTAAAATAAGTAAATCCTCATCTCATTAACTCAAAAAACTTTGTATTTTAAGTATTAACCATTAAATCGTTCATCTCCGCATGAATAATGTATATTAAGATTTTAAAATCTAAAAATAATGTATATTAACCATTCATTTTGCCCTAAAAACAAATATTCACAATCGGCAAGATCTCTACATTTTTTTGGTTATAAATTTTTTTTTTAGTGTGAAAAATTGATTTTAGTGCTTTTGGGATTGGAGATTTGAGGTGAGGTTTTATTTTGTTTTCATAAAGCCTAGGCCTTATAGAAACTTCATCCTTAGGTTCATTTGTCCGCGTAACTTTTGAATTGAATTGGGGATAAATAGAGAGGTGACGGAGGAGAATTTACTCTGAACCTGCATGCACGTGCGATGTGGATAGAAGCAGATGTTTGGTGTCTTATGATTGGTGATTCGCACGTGCAACTCACGTGGCAATAGCAAGACTTTTGATGGGCCCACCAGGGCTTTAGAGAGAGAGAAAGATGTGTAATCATAATTTGAATTTAGCGTTTAAGGGTTAAGTAAAGGAGACAATTTTCGTTAGGTGCCCATTGTTTTTGGTTGAAAGACCAAAGTTGCCCATGGTTTTTGTTAAAAAAAGAGTGTTGTTTAAACGCGTATTAAGTAAAGAAAATGACAATATTAACTCTCTCTCTAGTTTTCTAGAAGGTATCTTAACAAAACTTGTATCACAAATACTTAACCACTCCATTGAGGGGTGACAACGGGTTGGGTCGCCTAGAACAGCCTGATCGGTTTAGGCTATAAAAACTAGGGTTTGGGCCACAAAATTACTGCGGTTTAGGTCACAAAAATTAGGGTTTGGGCCACAAAATTACCGGAGTATCCGGTCAGTCCAAGATAGGTACGCCTAGCCCTTACTTCTTATTTTCTTTTCCTTACTTTTTTTTAATATTGGTTAGCCTGACCTGGACGGCCAAAATAACCAAGGTTGGGCCTAACCAATCCCAAGGAAAAAGGGCCCATCTAGGGGCAGGGATGGGCAGCCTGTTGCCAACACTACCCTTTTATTTTCTCAATGGAGAAAGATGCTCTCCAAAATTGCTCTATGCCCCTCACCCCTCATGGTAGGGGTGACAACGGGTCGGGTCTGGGTTTGGGACAGATCCAGACCCGACCAAATTGAACCAAACCCAAAATAAAAAAATATAGATTTAAATATGAGGCAAAATATATATGTATTATTTATTAGAACTAAAAATATGTAGTTATATTTATTTAAATATTATTATTTATCATATGTTTTTAAAATAATAATACTATTCAACCCAAACCAAAACTCAGACCCGAATGGTATTCAAGTCCAATATTTAGACCTAAAACCAACCCTCGAGTCAATTTTTTGACACATACTCAAATCCAAATTGGGTCCAGTCATCGAGTCCCAAGTCGGTAGTCGGATCCAATTCCGATCTTCGGGTCCCAGGTCGGGTCTGCCTCCATTGCCGCACCTACCTGATTGCTCTCTCTCATATTGTAACCATCGCTCTCGATGTCTCTCTCTCTCTCTAAAACGCTCTCCCCCTCTCTCTAGAATGGAGCTATCCTAAAAGGTGTATAGCCAAAAAGACACCCATCATTCTCTCGCTTAATGCAATTTAATGGCTTCACATGCAAATTTTGGTCACGGGCCCTTCACTTAAACGCTCTAATAATTAAAGAATTGATTTTGTATTATTATTAGAGTTTAAAAAATGTTTCACATATTTTATATATTTTACGTTGAAGCACAACTTTTTACAGTACTCATTTTATTTTCATTTTATTTTATTTTCAATGCTGATTGAGTTTAAATTTTAATAGTTGATGATCATTTCTATTGCACATTTGTAAAAGTGCCAAAAGAATATTTTGAAATAAACAAAATGACCAAACTAACTAGAATTTATTTGGGCGGAGGGGTTTGGGTTTGGGTTTGGTCATTTGTATTTATCTTAAATATATTTTTACTATTTTTTACAAGTTTGTTATAACGAGAAGTATGACTGTCCAACATTTGAACTTATGCAGATATGTACAACATATATGTACAACAGATAATAAAACAAATTTTTTTTTATTAAAATATCAAATGAGAAATACACTATTTAGTATTTTTACACATTTGCCACTATTTTAACTTCTCATCATGTGTATTTTGATGCATATTTTGAAATTGAAAAATGGGCGTGTTAGGTGACGCAATTCTACATGTGCATCCGCTGATGCAACTAACATCGACGTAGAGATGGATGTTAAAAGGTGACGGTCCCACCAAAATTTATAAATTAACGGTCTAAGAACTACATCAAATAATATTATTTTTTGTTTTTAAAATTATTATTTTTACATTCATTTTATGCATGGTATAGATTGGATTCAAAATCCGTGTTACGTAATAACAATATTTGTTCACGTGAATTGAGCGATTTAAAACCTAATTTATCTTTTTTGTTTTTTGAATTGGCTGAGTCGCCCAATCCAATTCACTAATTCGATTAGTTTACCTCAAAATTAGTGGATGACCAGTTTAACCCACCAATCCGACTTTTTTTAACACTGAACAACACATTATGCTATGTCATATAATATGATCAAATTTGCTACCTGTTTGAATATTTTTTAAAAGAATGGCAAATTTTTTGGGGTTTTTTTATTATTTTCAAATAAGTGGACTTGCGTCGAGTATATGCAAGATATTAGAGGTAGGTTCTCACCCAAAAAAAATAAAATAAAAAATAAAGTTACACGACCTATGTAACCAAACAAATTACATAATACTTTTTACATCTTGGTTCTTGAAGTGAAATAGGTTTTTTAAGCAAAGAAATTATAACATTTTCAAAATAAAATAGTGTCACGTCCCATATTTTCATTGGAAATAAATGAGGACACCGTTTCTTCGAGTTCATGTAGAAATGAGTCACCTCTTAAAAATCTAATTTTGAGATGGATTTTTTGACCTAATTTTTAAGGACATGTAATCTCTAACATGGAGATCATGAATATGAATAAATAAATAAATTTTAAAATTAAAAATAAAAGCATTTGGACCGTTAGTTTCAATTATTTTTAGATTGAACAACCCATTTGCATCTATCTTTAAAATGAATATTTTATACTTCAGGGACTGCAAATGTAGAAATGAGTTCCCTACTGCATGAAACAAATTCTCAATATATAAATATATAAGTATAGCTTAATTTTTGAATTCACGATTTAATGGAATTTTGGAATTAAAACTATTTTAGAAAGCACATGTTAGATCAATTTCTAATCATCTGATCAGATTTATTCATTGAAAAAAATTCTAAAATATGTTTCTTATATACCCACATGTGCTATATCGGATTTGAATCAAATTTTTGGATCAATCCACCATGGTTGGATCTTCCAGATTCCCAAGGGGAGATCCCATTTCACCTCCATTAAAATACAGAATATTTCATTTCTATAAAAATGGAGATGGGAAAAGAAGCTTTATTCAATGGAATACAATTGTGCCCTACTTTGCAAAAAGGAAAAAAAAAGATTCAACGAAGAATCTTGTACTTACAAATTTTTAGTTCCAAAAGAATATATAAAAATAAAGTAGGAGAATTAGTATACCCCCCATAGATTCAATGTCTTGTACTTTGATCTAGATTCTGGTATCTCTACTTTTTTAAAAAAAACAGTGATCCTATGGGCTGGAGAATGATCTCTACTTTTACAGCTTACTTGGTACTTTAGAAATGACCTCTCCTCTGTTTGGCTCTGTCTGACTCAAGTGATTTTGGACATTGAACTATATATTGAATAAATTTTTTAAAAAAGGGAAAAAATTAAGTAAGGATATTTTTTTCCCCCTTTTATTATGAAATCCATTATATTTTTGTTTCTGTAAAAATTATGCAAACCCCATCCGATGCCCTTTTCTTTTTTTTTTTGAGAACTGCCCGCTTGGAAAATTTCCCAATTTTTCAATTTTCTTTTATTCGAGGTAAGTTTGATATTAGAAACAAAAGATGTTAAATCGCATATTAAATAATTGAAATATAATTGAAATAACATGATAGTTGGTGCAATTTTGTTGTCTTTCATAGAAATTTCTCACCCACTGACTCCGATCTAAATTAAAAAAAAAATTGCAATTTTCAAACATTGCAATGAAAACCAGGATATCTGCTTTATAGAGTAATGACCCCTTGCTCTTAATTACTCTTACTTTTTGTACAACATTTCTTAAAGGCTGATTACAGTGTTTTGTTGGGCTACTCTCGTTCATAGAGTTTTCACTTGTCCTGCTCACTAATCATTTAACACACATTACCCTGGTTTTGTTGACAAAGAAAGCTTTTTGAGCAAGTTCAAAAGGTAGATTTTTTTTTTTTTAATAAATTAGTGGTATTTTTTTAGTTGTTAGAAAATAATTAATGTTTTATATAAATTGTAATGTACATGTTGATGATACGACGTTTGATGTAGGTAACCTCATTTCCTATGATAGTAATAAATGCTTTTTTATACTTGATTACTAAAAATTTATTGGACTAAGGGTCGAAAAAATATAAAAAAAGTGTTCAACAAATTAAGAAAGTATTCCACAAAAAACGTGACCAATAACAAAAGATCATATATAACGGCCCATTGCAACGGCCCTATTTAGAACTTAAGGGACGACATCTTCATTTCATTAAAGCCAAGGGTAATGCTATTTTTGATAAATCAAAATAAATTGGAATTCTTTTTAATTCAGATTTTAAAATATTGATAAAGGGGTTAGGTACCTCGAAATATCTCAAATAACTAAATGACACGTGTAGTAAATTGTTCCCATATTATCCTCAACATTTTTATAATTTTATAAAAATTAAAAGGCCCAAGCTACATAGGTAGGACGTAGCTATCCTTTGAAGACGATGTTGGAATGAGAGAGACTTTCCCTCCTAAAAGGAATAAATATGCAAATTAATTATTCAATCATGGTATGCCCACCTTCGTTTTTAGTTATCCACCCAGCTCTCCCTACTAAATAAAAAATAATTTTACATATTTTTTAACCCGGCCTGCCCCAATCGGCCTAGCAAAAAAGTAGGGTAGGGTCAGTGCCAGCCCGATTTGACCCAACCCAACCCTAGTTTTTTCTTATTTTTTCTTCCATTTGTCTGCCTAGCCCTAACCTACCTAAGCTAAGCCTGGGCTTGGGTTACATTGGGCCGATGCTATGGAGAGAAAGGCCAAGGCGGGGCCGGCCTGGCCTGGCCTGGCCCAGCCCGCTACAACCCTTATGTCAATGATATGGGTGGATTTACTAAGACCATGGATGGCCAAAATTGATATATTAAAGAAAATGTGCCATACTTTTTATGTGCTCAAATAATGCGTCCTTGAGCTACTAGAAAGGCTTATTTTTTTATGTCTTTCACTTTTTCTTTTTTAAGAGAACCACAAGTTTTTAATCAATTACTGGGATCTAAAATCTGTCTCTCTCAAACCAGTAATTGATTCTATATTTGTTCGTTCCATTTGAAGAAAAAAATGATCTCAAATAATCGATCATATATTTAGTTGCTCAATTTCTGTTTGATGTATCATTGTGTAATATTCTGAATCCTCATTACTTCAAAATTTGAGTTATATAATTAGGGAAAGGTTTTTACACTTCCTCTACAGCATAAAAGATAGATGCTTTCCATACCATCCAGCCGCTTTTCATACCATCCAGCCGTCCAATTTTGATCAAGAGAATCACTCACTATTTGATCTTAGATCCGACGTCTCAAAGTATTTTATTTTTAGTTTTGTTATACAAATATGAATATGAAATTTGGTACGTGCCATATTTTCATTAGGGTCCACCTATAAAAAATATTAAAAATAATTTTTTGATAAAATATAATAACCAAAATACCCCTTAAAGTTTTCGGAGGTATTTTGGTCATTTTATTTTATTGAACATATTTTTTTTTATATTTTCGCTAGTGTGAGTTTAGTAGAGGATTAGACGTCCAAAAGTTGGTATCAAAATAGTTTATAGAAAAAAAATTAAAAATAAAATAGTGTAGAGACGTGACATTATGTTTAAAAAAATCTTAGCCCTCCATTCATAATAGACGGTTGGATAAGGAGAAACATATAAGTTTTATACTGTGCGGAAAGCATAGAAAGCTTGCCAAATAATTCCCCCTCTACTATTGATATTGCATCCTTTATCTAATCATATTACCTCCCTTAAAAACATTCTCTCTATTATATATGAGAGAGAGAGGGGTGTCAATTGCTAGGAAACCAGCTTGACATGTGCCTACGCCATTGAAAGAACCTTGGGGAATAAAAAACAGGCTCACTTCAGTGGGACTCTAAATATCGGCACACCTGCCTTCTATAGATTGGTCCATAAAATCTCACTTCACAAAAAAAAAGAAAAAACAAAAACCAGTGTTCTCTTCAACTCAAAACATTTTTTTTTTTATCAATGGCCCACATGAAATACCCCTTTCTCAATCTCCTCACAAGTCTCACTCTCCCTAACTTCTCATGAAAATTATAAGAATATTCTGTTTTATGAGAACATCCCCCTTAGTTCTCAAAGAGTAATTATCATGCTACATGTTAGTGGTACATGATAGTCAAAAGCCTATGTTATGCATCACAAAAAAAGCCACAATAAATCAAGGTTCTATTGATGAAGAGCTCATGGTGGTGTCAAATAACCATCAACTTCAAAGAATTATTCATGGACCATATATATATATATATAGAGAGAGCAATATTCAAAAAGTCGACTCGGGCCGGCTGTTCAGCCCATGCCCCTGCCGAATATTCGCCTTAGTCAGTTGGGCCTTGTAGCAGCTAAAAACTATTAAAAAAAAATAAAAAATACAAAAAATATTAAAAAAAGGAAAATATATTCATAGTAAAAATTAACAAAATACAGCTAATTAAGGTTAAAAAAAATAGTGAAAAAGTAGATTTTAAACATGTGGTTGGGGATATTTTTGAAATTTCTAAAAAAGATGTGAAAATGTAAAAATAAGTATTCATCCCTAAAATACTTTTCCAATCTTTGTCAAAATGATAGCAAATATAAATAAATATATTATAAATATATTTCTTATTTTCTTGAGATTTTTTACTGTTTTTTTAAAAAATTAGGATTCCATAATTGGACCTCCAACACATGACAACTCAGGCTCGACAAGGGCCTGAGCCCGAATAACTCGGCCGAATTGAAATAGACTCGGCTGAAATTTTGAACACTAGAGAAGAGAGAGAGAGAGAGAGAGAGAGAGAGAGAGAGAGTAGTAGTACGACTACTACTCTCGTAGTAGTAGAGGAGGAGTAGGTAGGTAGTTGGTTGGTAGGTAGACGACGACATAGTAGTAGTTACGTTTACGTTACCTTACCGTT
>NW_006500104.1:4419616-4455365 GCF_000471905.2 Amborella trichopoda
GTCTAGTAATTAGTACACTAGAGAGAGAGAGAGAGAGAGAGAGAGAGAGGTGTTTAAGCCAACTTCTCTTCCTGTAGATAGGAGGGAGATGGGGAGTTGTTGTGGTGACAGCCATGATGGTTTCTACTTACCCTTGTTGCCTGTTGGAGAGAGATGTTTCTTGTAGCTGTCTTACATTGCATGTGTAACCTAATATCTATCCTACGTTTGATTCGGGGCTGATTCTAATGGGTAGGCCCAAGGGCTGGCCCATAGTTGAGGTCTAGGGCTTAAGTGGCGAGAACCCCCGAATAAAAAACTTTGAGAGACACAGGAGTAATTTGGGCATATTTTATTTGGGTTAAGTTACAAAAAAATTCTCATAAGAGAGATATATTATACTTTTAGGGGGGCTATATAATGAGACTCTAGACGTTATGTTGTGGTACCATGCACTATGATCGACTCTACCAAGAGCCTATTCTCAAAAGCCTTCTTGGAAAGAGATGTTTCGTGCAGCTGTCTTACACTGCATGTGCAACCTAATATCTATGCAATGTTTGATTTAGGGCTGATCCTAATAGGTGGGCCTAAGTGCCGGCCAATAGTTGAGGTCTGAATCCAATGGGCCCTTTTGTAGGGCTTAAGTGACGAGAACTCTTGAATAAAAAAATTGAGAGACAGAGAGGAGTATTTTGGACATATTTTCTTTGGGTTAAGTTACGGAAAAAAATTATGAGAGGAAAGATATATTATACTTTTAAAGGCTACATATTGAGATTTTAGACGTCACGTTGTGGAACCTTCCACTATGGTCGCTCAGCCTGTTCTTAAAAACGATCTTGCATCTTTTGGAGTGGCATGGTAAAACTATTCATGTTTCCTTGAGTCTATTTTCTCACTAGAGAGTCATTTATAGCTTTTGGAGCTGCATAATGAGTCCATCATATACTAATAAATGTGATCACATTAATGATGAACCTCATCAATTTTAATGTTCTTCACTGCAATTTTCTTTGTTTTGTGTTTGTTTTTCAATGCAAAGTTGTTTTCATTCTGCTTTGTTTTCATAAAAGGCATCGGTTCGATGATGTAGATCTCGGACCAGCATCATTGCATGTAATATTCCATAAAAGTGTATCTAACCGTACTTTCCGTAATTATCTACAATACAGACGTAATTTTTCCAAGTTTTAAGCTGAAATTCGACATTTCTGCCCGAATTTCATTCTATTATTCTAGCCAATAATTCCCCATATTTCTCCAAGTTTGCCAGTTCATGGTCTTACATTTTTTTTTTTCCATTGTTTATTTCATGGTTCAAAGCTTTCTTTGAGTTTGACACCATGCATTCAACATTGAACTTGTGGGTTCTAACCCAAAGCACCTTCATTCCAAAAGTGAAAAAAACATGATTTGAAGGGAATTTCCTCAAACTTGGAAAAATTGAAAAGAATTGGGAATCACAAGATGGTGGAATATTTCTTTCAATTTTGATTGCCTCTTTTTCAACAAAGACCAACTTTTTTGAATTTTGATTGGGAATTTGCCTAATATGTATAACCCTCATAATATAGAATTTAGCTTAGTAATATTTTGTACTTTTTTAGGCTGTGATAATTTATGGTCAAAGTCAAATGAACAAATCTTCATTGCATTCAAATAGAAGATAGGAAGAAAGGATTAAAGTATCATATATAGATATGGCCAAGCTTTCTATGCTTCCTCTACAATATAGAAGTTCTTTTTTGCCCCTTATTCAACCGTCTTTCTGAATGGAGGGCTAAGATTGCCTCAATCACTATATCACGTCTTTACACTATTTTATTTTTAATTTTTTTCTATAAACTATTTTGACACCAAATTTTGGACATCCATTCCTCTATTAAACTCGTACTAGTGAAAAAAAAAAAAAATTCAATAAAATAAAATAACTAAAATACCCTTGAAAGTTTCAAAAGGTATTTTGGTCATTATATTTTATCAAAAAATTATTTTTAATATGTTTTATAGGTACGCCCCAATGAGTAGATGACACGTACCAAATTTCATATTCACACAATTTGTATATAAAAAAACTAAAAATAAAATACTTTGAGACGTCGGATCTAAGATCAAATGGTGAGTGGTTTTCTTGATCAAAATTAGACGGCCGGATGGTAGGGGAAGAATAAAACTTCTATGTCGTAGAAGAAACATAGAAACCTATCCCTATAGATGTATGGATCAAATATTATCTGGTTTGGCATTCTCACTATGCTTTATACAAAATTGTAAAGTTCTCCAACCTTACCAAACACTCCCACATGCAACCACCTACCCATCTCTCTCTCTCTCTAAAATGCACCACACTCCCACATGCAACCAATTGCCTCTCTCTCTCTAAAATGCACCACTGTTACAGTTGTTCACGTAATCACATAACTACAAGAATGCTTGTACACACTAAAAACACATGCATATTGATGGTAATGCATCAGAGAGAGAAGGAAAATTCACAAAAGGTTTTTCAAACTGCAAGGGGATTTCCATCAATAGAATTCGTTACCAGGAAGGGGAATTATTTCTCCTTTCATGAGTGCGTGTTCATATTCCCATCACGTTTGGTGTAGAGCTAGGTTATCAACTAGGGCCCACCATCATTTGAAAGGAATTCTTTCTTTCTTGTGGGATAAACATAGAAGTTCACATTTTTTCATTGTATAAATAATGGATTGTTTATAAAAAGACCATTTATCTTTTTATACGAAAGTCACAATCTTTTTTATCTATTAAATTTCAAAATGGGTGGTTGTAAGAGTATCATTGAATAAACGCAAAGTCCAAAAAAAAAAAAATTTCTCGGAATTCATCACTCACCCCAAGACATCCAATTTGACATCTAATAAGTGAGAATATTGTGACCTCCTGTTTATGCTCCGATCTGCATCAATATTTGGGAAAGATCAACTCAAATCTTTGCAAAATTGAGTTATTTTAATAAAAAATAGATAAATAAGGGTTGCTTCATTATGGGCTCAGAAATGACATGGATATATTAAGATTTGACTCTTTTCGTAGTCCACTGATAGTGCAAGCTTCCAAATTTCTGTTAAGTACTTTAAAAACACTTTGAAATTTTACCAACTAAAAAATAACAAAAATTACAGGAAAATACTAAAGTAATTAATGAAAAATAGTCTAAATTAGACAGGGAAAGAGATAGTTACCTCTGGGAACCCAAAATCCGGAGTTTCGGTATTAGATCAGATTGCTCTTTTGATTTAAGACACTATCTCCTTTTTGGATGCCTTATACTTGTTAGAATTGGTAGATCTATAGGTATTTCACCAGATCTAAAGTTTCAAAGGCAAGGACAAATGCTCAGGATTTTTAAGTAGGGTCTACCTAAGGATTTTTTGAGTTTGGAGAAGGTTTTTCTTAGTTTTTCTCTAGGTTTTAGGGATCTCCTAAGATAAAAACTAAATTTTGGGATTTTTGGTGATTTGTTTAGGGATTTTTCTAATTTTCTAGGAATTTCCTAAGGTTTTTCTTATTTTTGGGGTATGTTTTCTAATTTTGAGAGTTTATCCTATTTTCTAAGAAGTTTTGGATGGATTTATGAGGCAACATGGTCTATTTTTTATGAGGTATTTATAGCTTATACTAGGATTAGGGTGAAATTATTCAACCTATTCTCCTAATTTATTTAGGATTAGGTTTGTGGGTTTTTTCATTTTTTTTTTGAATTTTTTGGATTTATTCGAAGCCAAAATGTGTTAAAAAAAAGGACTTTGGGCCAAGCTAGGGCCCAATGGGCCCCATGACGTGGCCTCAACGACTCGCGTGACATGCGGAGCCTCCCGCGGCCCGCGTGACACATATTTTCTCACGTAGGTCTCCCGGTCCCCTTATTCAGGGACATTTGGTGAATTTCCCCCTAGAACTTCTAAGGCTTATATCTTGTGATACGTATGTCCAATTCATGCAGTTCTTGGACCGTTGGGAAGTTCTCAAGGTCTATTATGGCTTGAAATAGTTTTTGGACAAGTTTGGACAATTCTAATAGTTCTAGGTTGTCTATGGTCTATTAGGGTTTCTGTGATGCTTTCATATCAGAATCAAGGTTTTTAGGAATTCCATTGTATTTAATAGACTCTCTTTCTTTTGGTTATTTTTTTTTTCTAAAGAAACATAAGCTCTCCCTTTGATGTATTTAAAACACATGCAATTTTTTTCTATCTTTCTCATGAATGCATTTAAGAGACGGTCTGTCTCTCTCTCTCTCCCTCATTGATGCATTTAAAACACTTACAATTTCTCTCTCTCGTTGATACATTTAAAATACTTACAATATCTCTCTCTATCTCATCGATGCATTTAGGGGCCGTTTGGATACTTGGAAATACATTGCCTGTGAAATATATTACTAGCGTAATACATTACCTGCAAATGGATTATCACTGTTTGGGTAGTATTTTTGGGAAATACATTTCTCGTGTTTGGCTATCTCTCAAAGAAATATGGGAAATGCATTACCAACCAAATATGAAAACTATGGCTATGTTTGGCTAACATGATTAGACTTTGCTTTCAACATGATAAGTCATTAGAATAATATGATTGGAATAACATGATTTTATTGTGATAAGCCTTATTTTTGTTTATTTTTTATAGAAATCTTTCAAATGTCTCTCTATATATAATTTCAAATGAACAATAAATTTATGATACCAAAATCAAAATATTTATGGTATAAATTAAAAATGGGAAGAAGTTTGATTAGTAAACTAGAAGATTTGGTAATTATATTATAAAATTTTGAAGCATTCGAGGAGACTAAAGAGGTATCTTATGTACTAATCTCTTATGAGGATTATGTTGGGTGAAAGTTTTTTATTATGATTGCATTGTTTAATTTCTCATCAATGATAAATTATTATTTTTATTTTTATATGAGCTGATAGCTTCAAATGAGGGCTACAACCCAAATTGGGGATAGAGGGATAGAAATTTTTTTATTACGAATACGGTAGACAATTGTCTCTCATCCAGCTCTACATCTATTCAAATCAATTTAAATTTCCCCTACTTTCATTTACCCATTATTAAAAAATTTTGTTTTATATGAGAGTAAAATGAGGGCTACAATCCAAATTGGAGGGATGTAGAATTTGTTTTTGTCTTCAGATGAAAGTTAGATGAGGGTTACAATCCAAATTGGGGATAGATGGTGTATAAATTTTTTTATTATGATTGCAGTTGAAAATTGTTCCTCATTAAATTTGTATACCTGTTCAAATCAATTTAGATTACCCTTTTCATATCCCTAATTTCACTTTCTACTTACCTTAATAATTATACAATACAAGATAGACTAGGGAAATATTTTTTTCTACTTACATTAATAATTATACACAGGATAAGGCAGAGAGGCGCAGGCCAAACATTTCCAAAGATTACCCGTTAAACATGTAATAGAGTTTGTACCCCTCACCGCACGTAATGGATTTTGTGATGTTTTGGGATATCTCAAGTAATCTGGTATAATCTTTTTCAATTTCTTTATTATTAAAGTGTACCCAAACAGTGAAAATGTCATATTTTCTTATAATCTATTATCACGTAATAGATTTCCAAGTACCCAAACGGCCCCTTAGAACACAACTACTCTCCATATATTATGGATATTTCTTCTCTCTCATTGATGCATTTAAAAGCCATGTAATCTCTTCTATCTCTCTATTAAAAAGATACTTCTTGTTCTTCTCAACTTCGCCTTTCACCCAACCTCATTCACCAATATCTTTCTCACACATTACATCACCTTCGAAACATGTGGTATAAAGACTCAGGTAAGCTTTCTATGCTTCCCTTATAGTATAAAAGTTCTATCATCCCCTTTATCCAACCGTCCATTCTGGATGGAGGGCTAAGATTGCCCCAATCACAATGTCACGTCTCTACACTATTTATTTTTTTCTTTTTTTTTATAAACTATTTTTTTATAAATTTGGATGTTCATTCCTCTATTAAACTCGCACTAGTGAAAAATATAAAAAAAAATAATTTCAATAAAATAAAATGATCAAAATACTTCTGAAATTTTTAAGGGGTATTTTGGTTATTATATTGTATTGAAAAAATATTTTTAATATTTTTTATAGGTGTGCTCCAATGAGAAGATGGCACATACCAAATTTCATATTCATACAATTTATATAAAAACAACTAAAAATAAAATACTTTGAGACGTCGAATCTAAGATCAAATGGTGAGTGGCTCTCTTGATCAAAATTTGACGGTTGGATAGTAAGGGGAGGATATAACTTCTATGATGTAGGGAAAGCATAGAAACCTTTCTGTAAAGATTTTTTCTAAGAAGTTTGAAATCAAGGGCACTCATCACACCATCCAAGTGGATGACCAATGGTGCCGAGGACAAAATATGGGGAGAATACAAATATACAAGTGGGGTATTCAGATTCGTCTGCTGATTGGTCTAGCAAACCCATGAAAAAAGAAGTGATAATAGGAAGAACGGAAGAGATGCTATATTCCATGAAAAGTGAGGTATAACCCCCACATTTTACTCCTTCAAAAAACTAAAATGCATGATGCAAAATGCATGATGTATTAGCTGTTAGAAGTTTTTTGAGCACATGCCTGGTGGATTTCTGTTTCTCTTCTTTTGTTGGTCTCTGCGGAGGCCATTTGACTGTGTTGGGACCCTCAGGTCTTTGGTTCTGTTTTTTAAATTCTCTTAGGATTTAATCTGTTATATTTTCTGGTTTGGGGCCTTTGGAGTGGTGCTTGACGGATTTCTATGTGCCCAATGTGATGAATGGAAAGACAAGGCTTGGTTTTGTATTTGTCTGATGTTATTATGAGATCTGAGATGCTGCGGTGTGGGGTTCGGAATTAACCAGATAAGAGGATCCATTGAATCCAATTATGCTAATAGAAGATTGCTTATAATGCTCATGCTTTTTCTAATGCCATAACATAATGTTTACTTGATTTTAATATAGTTAAAAATAATTCTATTGTCAATCCACCAATATCCAAATTTGATCGCTTATTGGGGACTTATCATTTGGAGGATTTTCATCCAAAAACATTAGTTAAAGCAATGCCCCATCCAATCTCATATCGTATTTTGATTCTTTTGACCTTTCTGATTTGAGCTAATGTGGGTAGGAGAGAAATCACTTGCTTATGAAGACCCTTTGGGTATGGAGAAACTTATAGTAGATTGGGGTGATACAAGTCACCAGATTGCCTAAATTTTGAAATGTCTTAAAGTATAGACTTAAACAATGGGGAAACTTAAAATTTGGGGATGTAGCAAAAAAGATAATGGAAACATCAAATTCTCTAGAGACAATTAATAAGGCAGAACAATTGAATGGGGGTATAGAATCGGCATGGATGATCTTCTTAGATTTGAAGAGATATTAATTTCAAAGATCTAGATCAAAATGGGTAAAGGAGGCGAACAATAATAGGAAGTATTTTCATACCGTAGCTAATTCTTGAAGAAGTAACAACATAGCAGGCAATTCTATCGTTGGGGTGGATACTAGTGTAGGAAAAATTGGTCTGTCCAAGTTGGAACCGTTGCATTAATTGTAACCAGACAGTGGCCGAGTCAGGTTTTCCTGATTCTGGAGTTCCACTAGGGGCGGGTTGGAGCCACCCACATGACCAGTCCATAACTGGTCGATTTTTATGCCAAACTGGCCAAGTTAGAAACAAACCTGATGGTTTTCCTAAGAGCCGGCCGATTTCTCGGAGACCGGTAGGTATTAACCGAAATTTGTTTACTTATTTATTTTTTGTAAATGTCACTCATGATGAGTGCGTGCATGTAATTCTAATGTTAATTTCAAAGGAATTTGAAATTCAAATTCAAAAGTCTCTCTACCCTTTGTCTCTCTCCCTTCCTCTCTCCCTCTCTCGCTCTAAAGGGCAATAAGGTACCTCTCTTTCTCTCTCTCTCAAGGGCAACAGGGCCTTTGGCCTTCTCTTTCTCTAGAGAGGGAGAAATTAGAGAGAGGCAGAAAGAGAATGACAGAGAGAGAATGGTAGGAGCCTGTCTCTCTCTAACTTCCTCTTCCTCTCCCTCTCTCTCTAGCTTGCTCTATCTCTTTTTATTGTTACAATAAATAGTGCAATCCACATGGATCACATATTTTTTTATATTTTTTACAATAGTTACTTAGAGTTAATATTTATTTATTTTTTACATTTCTTGATTTGCCTAAGTTCAAAGTGAAAACACCACATATTCCCTATATCATCCTACCTCACACACTCACACTATCACACCTTATCCCAAAATGAGGGCCTTACTTTTTCTCAAATTTCAACTCTCAACCCTAATAGTGGGTCGTAGTAGGCCACCACTTCTTTCTCTCTCTTCGTTTCTTCAATTACTTCCATTTTACTTTTTGCATCTTTAATCTATTTACAATTTTAAATTGTGTTGTATATCTATCTAGTCTTCATATATGAATGTATATAAAAAGTTGTTTTAATAGTTAATTTTAATAAATTTTATTTTTCAAGATAATTGTAGGTAATAACAAAATATAAATAAAATTGTATTTTTCCAGATTTTTGGATTTGTTTTTGGGTCCTAATTTAAGAGATAACATGAGGAGAGTGTGCAGTTGCTTTCTTCTTGGAGTTTTGGAAGGTTGTAAAGGAGGATTTGGAGATACTCTTTTAACCAGTTCTATGATGATGGAGTGGTTAACAAGGCATTGAATTTGACGTTTATCACTCTAGTTCCAAAAAATAGAATATATAATCTCTATAAGTCATCAAGACGATAATTATGCTATCGTCTGTTTAAAAGATATTGGCCAAAGTACTTGTGCATAGGCCAAAAAAGGCAATGAAAGAAGTAGTGCAAAGTCTACAAACAACCTTCATCAAAGACAGACAGATCATGGATATGATACTTATTATGCAGAAAGTTATATACACCATTACAAATAGGGAAGGAGATGAGTGCTCTTGAAGATTGGCTTCGAGAAAGCTTATGGGATTACCTAGACAAGACTATGGAGTTAATGGGTTTCAATATTAGATGGATAAAATGGGTTGTACGGATGCTTTTCCACAACTCATTTTTCAGTAATCATCAACGGTATAGCATGTGGGTACTTCAAGGCATCCCGAGGTTTGCAACAAGGGGGTCCTTTTGTCTCCTTTCTTGTTTACATTGGTTGCTAAATCTTTCAGGTAGATGTTGAAGGGGTTGCTCATTCAGGGATTGCAAGCTACCTCTAAATGGCCAAAGTATTACTCATCTACAGTATTGTTGAAGACACTCTTCTTTTAGTGGAAGCAAAAACACAACAGGTGCGAAACTTATGGCTTTTCTTAATGTGCTATGAGCTAATCTCAGGAACCAAGTCAATACACACAAAAAAAAAGATCATGGGGATTAATTGCACATAGCAAGAAGTAAGAAATTGGGCTAAATGGTGGGAGTATGAAATTGATAACTTGCTCGGCAAAATATTTGAGTCTGACACTAACATATGGACCATTGCCAAGATCTTCTTAGGATCCAGTTATTCAAAGATTCAACGCAAGTTAGATGGATAGAAGATCAAATATGTTTTTGGGGATGAATCACTCTTATTGAAGCCACATTAGCAGACCTCCCAATTTATTATTTCTCACGGCTTAAAGCATCGGTTTATATTATAGACCTTCTTAAAAGAATGATGAGGAATTTTCTCTGAAGTGAGTCTCTTTAAGAAAATAATACAGTTTGGTTAAATGGAAAAATGTGTGTGTACTCAAGAAAGAAAAGCGATTGGGAATCAAACATTTGTGTCTGGTGAATGAATCCCTTCTCACAAAATGGAAGTGGAGGGTTGCTAACCATAATTATCAGTTCTGGGCACATGTAGTATTGAATAGACATGGAATGGATGTCAATGAATTCATACGCAAGAAGTTACCAAGGAATGCCTCAAGCTCAGCCATGTGAAAAGGGAGATAAGCGAAAGTAAGACGAGGTGATGTAGCACGATGTATAGAATTTAAGTTTTATTTTGTTTCACAGGTTAGATCACTTACAATGGTCCAAGTACAACAATTTTTCTTTTGAAATAAGCAAATAAATAATAAAAAGACGGTCTTACTTGCTACCACTAAATATTTCTTTATTTAATAAATAAAATGTGTCTCAATGCTTATGGGAATAAGAAAGAAAGCACAAAAAGAAATATTACAAATCATTAAATAAAGATGCCGAAAATTACCTCAATCGGGCTTAGTACGCCCATACGAGTCTCGTCCTCCAATGGCGCATGAGATCAATGGTCAATCTCAAATCCTCTAAGTATGGGAAAGCTTAAGGCAAGACCTTACACAATATGAGAGTATGTACAACTATTGTGGCCCAAGGCCTAAGCCTTATGTCATGAATTGTGGGGTGTGCCCCTCTTTGCAAAACTAGGTGGGGCGTGCCCCCTTGATATTATGAGAGAGGAGACTTAGAGATATATATATATTATGAGAAGGGAGACTTAGTGAGAGAGAGAGAGAGATTATGAGAGAGGAGACTTAGAGAGAGATCCTTTATTTATAGATTTTTTATAATCCATCCTTGGTACGTGTAAATTTTAGAGGTAGGATTATCCATTTATTATTTTTAAAAATTATATATATATTGTTATTTTAAGGTTTGAAATTTTTGTCCGTGAGTAAAAGATGGGTTTTTCACGAAATTGTATCTTCAGATGCAAAACATGAGCATTTCGATTAACATGGCTTTCTCGCTACAGTTTTTTCAAATTGATGAGCATTTAGGTGGTTTATAACACCGATAAACCATGAGCATTTGGGTGGTTTAGAACAATTTCAGGTGGAGTAATATTTTATTTCAAAATCAATCTCTACTGTTCAAAGGTGTCTTTGCTAGTTGAATTCCATTAAAAAATTCCAACAACCAAACTTTGCTTTTTGAATTCCATTAAAAACTTCAGCCATTCAAAGGTCATATTTTTGGCAGTTTGGATCTAAATGGTCATAATAGTTATCTCTTATATCTATATCATAGGGGAATGCTTTCATGCAATGGTTGTATGGTAGTATAATGCAACCATCTCCAAGAACCATGTTAGAGACATTTGTTTGACACGATTTTTTAAATGTACACTCTTTTCATTCTGAAGAATAATCATGAAAAATAAAATTTTGAAAAAATGCTCTAGAAAGTTTTCATTCCAGCTCAATTAATATAAGTTGTTCATTTTATTAAGATGGTTAGATATAGGCTACATAAGGATTTTTTTATTCCCTAAAATTTTATATAGCTTTATCATCATTAGATTAATAATGCTAAAATAGAAAAAAGTGATTTTGAATTTTTTAAGGCCTAGATTTTGAAATTCACCAAATGGATGGTCGAGATTCACTGTTGGATGGATACTAATTTTGACCATATCTAGGGTGCAAATTGAATTGTTTCTTGGTAGGATTGATTATGAGGATGAAGAGAATGTGTGTGCAAAATTTGAGGTCATACAAATGTCAAAAATATGGTTTTCTAGAGGTGTGGTTGTATTATACTACTTTACAAGCGTTGCAATAGATCATTTCCCCTATATCATAATATCTTTCAATAATCATAATAGTTATCTCTATTTTATCGTTTTCTTTTCCGGCCTTTTTTAGTTTGAATTAAAAAACTCACACATGTATCCCTCTATATTATAACAGTCATAGTAGTTATCCTTTCGATTTTTGTGAAGAGATTCAACAGTCAGAGTAGTTATCCTTTCTTTTTTGGTGAAGAGATTCAACGGGCATAGTAGTTATCTCTTTTTTTTTCTTTTTCTTTTTTTCCTCTCTCATAGTAGTTAACCTTCAATTAATAATTTAAATGTAGTAAATAATGTAGTAGATAATTTAAATGGAAAATTACATGCATATTTATTATAGTTTCCGTTATTACGGCTCTACCGAATAGTTTTCATTATTATCACTGTGTCTATTTTTTTTCATGTCAAAACAAAATTTTTTAAAAAAGACGACTTTACCCTATTTCGGTTGTTGAACAGCCGAATTCAAAGTAACAACCGAAAATACACCAATTTCGGTTTTTGAAGAACTAAATTTTCGTTTGTTGAAGAACCAAAAATTTTCAATTTTCAAGTTTTCAAGAACTGAAAAATGTTTTCTTTCTCTTGTGGCATATTTTCTCTAACTCTATGAAGTCATAGTTATCCGGGTGAAGGGGAGAGAGAGTTAAAAAAAAAATCATTTTTACCCATGTAATGTAGTCGGAGAGGTAGAGAGAGGATACGCGACTCATAAGAGAGAAAAAAATTTCGAAAATTTAAAATTTTTCGTTTATTCAAAAACCGAAATTGGCCCAGTTTAACAATTGAAAATACATTCGGTTGTTCAATAATTTTAAAAAGGTAAAGTCGTGTTTTTTTAAATTTACGTTTTGATATGAAAAATCAGACATGGTGGTAATAATGAAAACGAACTTAGTGGTAAAAACAAAAGCTATTCGGTAGAATCGTAATAATAAAAACTATAACATTTGTCTATGTAATTTTCTCCAATTTAAATCTAATAGATAATCATATAGTATATTATGACATACAGATAGTGATTCTCGGCCAAAGTCAAATGTCCCGTTCGCGTCAACCTTGCGGGCGGGGCCGCCAGCATTCGCAACGACTTTTATGGAGAGTGGCCAAAATATTTTATGTTCCCATATAAGCATATTGTTTGTGTGCTCTTTCTAGTAAAATCTAATCTGGCTGTAATTGTAAAACCCTAAATTTTGTACATATAATCTCATGGATCCATTAATTTCGATAAATTTTTTTCCAAAATGGCCTTTGTAAGATACTTAAAATTCAAAATTTATCTTTATATCTCATGAATGGTTTCCAAAATTTTAGATCGAACAAAATCTTCTAAATGGGTGACATGCCCGGGGGATTAAGCCTATAGTGTATGCTCCCGTGGGAGTATAATATACGATCTTGTACTGAGAGTTTTTCATTTATGGAGAGGTCATGAGTGAGGATGGGCGATTTAGACATGCGGTTTGTATTTGAGCGGATGCTCTAAACAATCAAAGTCATACTGGGAATTGTTGTCGTAGTCATAAAATATATTTTTATTGTTAATTATAAAATCTAATTTTTTTTATGTCCATATATGTTTATGTTGATATAATGGATATTTGGGGATCAAAACAATCTCTTCTAATGAAATTAGAACATTCGCTCTATATAAATGCTTTTCATATTTGGGGATAAAAATATTAGTGAAATTTATAAGGTTTTCTATATTTGGGGATAAAAACATGGGAAAGGTTTCTATGTTTCCCTTACATCATAGAAGTTCTACCCTCCCCCTACTATCCAGCCGTCCAATTTTGATCAAGAGAGCTACTCACCATTTGATCTTAGATCCGATGTCTCAAAGTATTTTATTTTTAGTTTTTGTTATACAAATTGTATGAATATGAAATTTGGTAAATGCCATTTTCTCATTGGGGCGCACCTATAAAAGAATTAAAAATAATTTTTTAATAAAGTATAATGACCAAAATACCTTTTAAAACTTTTATGCATATTTTGGCCTTTTTATTTTATTGAAAATATTGTTTTATGTTTTTCGCTAATGCGAGTTTAATAAAAGAATGGATGTCGATGTCAAAATAGAAAAAAAATTAAAAATAAAATAATGTAAAGACGTGATATTGTGATTAGGACAATCTTAACCCTCCATTCAGACTCGGCAAGAGGGACTAAATAACTCCAATGCTGCCCAGGAAGCATAGAAAGCTTGCCCTAAAAACATTAGTAAAATTTTTTAGGTGGGGTCTAATTTGATTGATTTGAACCTTTGCTCTCTATAAACTGTTTCCATAATATTAGATCCTCGCTTATTACCCAAACTCAAAAGCTTGCCCTAAAACCATTAGTGAAATTTTTGAGGTGGGCTCTAATTTTGATTGTTTAGAAGCTCGGCTCTGTACAAACTGTTTCCTTAATATTAGATCATCGCTTCTTGACCAAACTCAAATGTCTTGACCCTTCTCTCTCTTTCTCACGAAGCAGAATTGTTCCATCTTGTTTTCTGTGTTGTAATCTTTCTGTCTTTGGGAATTTGTGGAGAAAGATGGTTTTGTAGAGAGAATTTACCATCAATGGATTCTTCTCGGATAAGAACACAATCTTTCGAGCAGTCGGAAATAAACTGGGACAGGTAAAAAATCCTATTCCTTACTGTGATTTCATGAGCTCTCTCCATAGGTGCCAAAAACATTGAACAGTTTTGTAGTTGCACTTTTGTTGCTAATGCGTTAGTTATTCATATTGGTTGTCTTTGTGAATTGCTTTCTCTAAAAATTATGAGAATGTTGCACAGTTTTGAGTTTTGGGTTTTAATTGGCCAGAAGAGGGGTTTTTAGTTCTGTGAATTTTATTTCTGGGCATTCATCGTTGGCTTTATGATATGTCGTGATTTGTAAATAGTTTAATTAATTAATTGTAGATTATTGAAAATGTTGGGGTAATTGGGACAATAGTAATTTGGTTGTGAACATGACGATCTTTGAGGTTGCATGTTCAAATGGTTTCTTGAGTTTTTGCTTGTTTTGGGGCTTAATATCTTTTTCGGTAAGAAATGTTCTCTCCATGGAAAAGATGGACAGTTCTATTTCAAAGTTGCAAAAAAAAAAAAAGAATACAATAAGCTTTGAAAGTTTCTGTAAGTTTGCTAGTTAAATTTGGTTCTACTATGAAAAGGAAAAAGAAAAAAATTGAACACTACACTGTGACTGCTAATGTTCTAAATATAGCTATAATGATAGTGGGGAAGGATTTTGATGTTTGCTGATTCTTGTAGTGTGCACACAAGATAGAAAGTGGTCCATTTTATATGCATTACTGAAGATAATATAAACAAATTGCAAGAGGAATGTGTTCTTGTTCATGTAATTAGATGAAGTCCAATCCCCTGGCTACTGGGGTACAGTTTTCTGGAAATTGAGTACTTCTTGTCTAACTTATGTAATTTGTACATTGATCATGTTCCTAGTTCCTAAGAATATGACTTTGTGCTTTGATTTTCTTTGTAAGAATGTTATTGCCAATCAAAATTTGTGTATCAAAGGATCTTGTCCTAAATAGAAGCTTTAGTATTTTCTTAGGCTAATTCATTCTCAAGTTCTGTTTACCCTTAATATTTTTTATGTTTAAGTAGCTTCTCTAATTCTAAAGAAATTGAATGGCTTATTTGTGTGAAGATGAACAGATTGAAATGAAAATTGTGTTTTTTGTTTCGGATTTATAAGGAAATCACTCCCATTTATGTAGCTACTTCCATTTGTTTGCGCATGCTCACTCACAAACAGAACGTTTCGTGTTAAGCACACACACAGAATGTTTTGTGTTATCTGAATTGCTCTTCTGGTAGTATTTCATGGGGATATACTACAACTCAAATTATTGACAAAATAATAGCTTATTGGATCATCACCATCCGATGAAATGATTGATGGTGATGGAGAGATGTTGAGACCCACCTGGTAGCTCCCACTCTCTTCGTTGCTGTTCATCATTCCATAATGGACGTTGTTTTTCTGTTACCAATTTGATTAAAGTGTACTTTTCCCTATATTCTAAAGAACAATTGTTTCATGCAGACTGGACCACATTTGTGCAATATGCGGTGCAGAGGTATAAAGCATCCATCTTAAAGATGGATGCAAATAGGGTGGTCCATCTAAAAACAAATGTAACTAATGGTCCAAATGTTTTCTTAATATAATTATTATTTTAGTTTTCAATGTTTATTTATTTATTCATATTCATGATCTCCATGTTAAAGATTATATATTCTCCAAAAATCAGGATTAAATTATATTTCAAAAATATATTTATTGCCAAGCCCGCATTTCTACATGTGGGGGCTTGGCCGCATGCTAACCACATCCTACTCTAAATGTTTGACTTTTTTTTTTTCCAGAAATTTTATAATCAGTATAGTCATTGTAGATTCCTATGAATAAAATGTTAATGAGAGCCATCTGTATCTTTGATTCTGTCTTGATAAGTAAGCCTTTGTGACATCTTGGATCCATCATGGGGATTATCAATGCCACTGTCTGTGTGACAAGAAACTCACTTTTTCAAACTTGATCTTGCAGGCTTGATAAAACCAAGTTTTATGTCGTAGGAGCAGGCCTTTTTTCTGGGATCACTACTGCCTTATATCCAATATCTGTGATAAAGACGAGGCTCCAGGTTGCTTCAAGAGATTCAGTAGAAAGAAATGCTTTTTCGGTGGTTAGAAGCATCCTAAAAGTGGATGGCATTCCAGGCCTCTACCGAGGATTTGGTACCATTGTAACTGGTGCAATTCCTACAAGGATTATTTTTCTTACTTCTTTGGAGACTACAAAGGTTGCTGCTTTCAAAATGATTGAGCCATTCAAGCTTTCTGAACCCATGCAGGCTGCCATAGCCAACGGTGTTGCTGGCATGACTTCTTCTCTTCTTTCTCAGGCAGTTTTCGTGCCACTTGATGTGGTGGGTTGATTAATCTTCAATTCAAGCTTCTCCTTTTAGTATCCATCATGGGATATTTGAATCTTCATGAACTTTATAAATTTGTCAATCTTGTTCAGTGATTCTTATTTGTGGGCAGGGAATTGATTTTTTACTATTTGCACAAGTTCTAGCATGTTCTGTTTTTTTTTTTGTCTTTAACTAACATTCAAATTGGTGTTTTGCATCATAAAATTGGTTACCTGCAACTAAACATTCCTTTTTGAAGAAACATTATTGAACCAACATTGAATCGGCATATGTTCACATGATTTTAGATCTATTCGACAATTCAAATGCCCCCATCGGGAGCTCTTCCTCTAATTTGTTCTTTTGGCTATAGCTCTTCATATAATTTGACATGGTTATCAAGCACCACCCTAATCAGGACTGATGGGCTTCTAATCTCCAGCTTGCGCCTTGACCAGGCGGTGCTTTGACCGATTGAACCACAATCCCTGGAAAATGAGCCGTACAACCCACATATTCTTATTATTCATTGTCCCATCAGAACTCCTAGAGTTTTTGTGTGCATAGGCATGTCCAGTACAAACACAGTTCATTTCTAAGGAGTCTATACTGCACTTACCAGAAAGGCACAAACCAACATACATTTTAAGTAAGAACAAGAGATCTTTTTTTGGGAAAAAAATAACACATCAAAAAAGGCAATGTACAACATAAAATGCTCAAATAACTCGACAGACCAAACCAGATACTGTTTAGATTGGTCATATTTGGAAATATGAATCTCTCATTCACTTAGGTCGATTTCAAACATGCACATGTAATTTCTATTGCAAGAAACAGTAATACTTAATGTGTTGTACGTGATATGCACATCAGAAATCCATCATAATTACAATCAGCAGCTATCAAACAAGCATAGAGTAAAACACCATAAGTGTTGTTTCTGTTTCAAGTAGTTAGCTCCACTACGAATTGACTAGATTTATCCTTCTCATGACTGTCTAGTGAGATATATTCATGATAGAAAGCATCAGGTTGCTTTACTAATCCTGATTACCAAGTTGTTAGTTCATTTATAAGCTTCTTTCTCTTCCATTATAGTGAGATCCTATTTGGTTTCTGCATATTGAGAGTGGTTTATGGTACATTTTTTGCTGCTCCATATCTGATTTTTTATTTATTGGGTTTTTTTTTTTAATGTTAGGTGAGTCAAAAATTGATGGTTCAAGGATATGCTGGTCATACAAAATACAATGGGGGGCTGGATGTTGCTCGTAAAATTCTCAAGTCTAATGGCTTTCGAGGGCTATACAAGGGTTTTGGCTTATCAGTAATGACTTACTCCCCATCAAGTGCTATGTGGTGGGCAAGTTATGGTTCAAGCCAGCGCTACATTTGGAGGTATGTGCCATTCTGAACCATTTTGTAATACTTATCTCTTATAAGTTGTAAGAAACTTAGCCATATGTAAGGTTTTCTATCCTTTATGCGTTTCTTGTTGATCTTCTATTTTAATGGTGTTTCAAAATCTTGAAAATGATAGTCAGGTTATTCATTGTTATATTATTGAGTTGAAATTCATGCAGCTTATTGATTAGTAATCGTGAGATATAGATTAACAACCTAATTTGCAAGAATAAGACATCAAAACCACTGAGCAATGAGTATTAGCCCAAAATAGTTTATTTGCAAGTACTCCATACATAAAATCTCAATAGATTAAATAGTCATAAAATTGAATAGAATGTGCCTTTTTACTCCATTTTGATTGGGAATTGATTCTTCTAAGGAACTTTTCCAGTTGTTACTCCACTATGTCAAAGGAGTTCAAACTAAGTGGATGGAATTGCTTAGGTTTTGCTGTTCTCAATGAATATTTCTTCTTATTCTGCAACAAGAGAAAATTTAATGGGTCGTTGCACAAAAGCATTGGCAACAACCATCAGAGTCGAAAAACTTCTAGTAGATCATCACATAAGTATCAGTTGCATACAATTGTAATCTGATATTGCTGTTATTATGTTATTATTGTTATTGTTATTGTTATTATGATTTTTATTGTTATTGTTATTATGATTGTTATTGTTATTGTTATTGTTATTGTTATTGTTATTGTTATTTTTATTGTTATTGTTATTGTTATTGTTATTGTTGTCATTGTTGTTGTTGTTGTCGTCGTTGTTGTTGTCATTATTTTTTTTGTTTTTATTTTTTTTTGTTTTTTGTTGTTGTTATTATTGTTATTGTTATTGTTATTATTTATTTTTATTAACTGAGTTCCATCTATATCAAAATTGATGTACAAGCGCATCTCTTTGGCTATACAAACTCAGTCTTTGTATAAAGAGTCTCTACATGATCTCTCCCCATGACCTGTTTATGTATTACAAAGAGATGTAACTGTCAGCCTCGCTTTGAATACCCTTCTTTGGGAAGAGAATCAGCTTCATACTTTGATTCGCTTCATGTATGAAGAAAAGTGATTAGCAAATGCCTAGACCATGCCCTTATTTCTTCAAAAATCTCTCCTATTTGCTTACCCACGTGATAATGTTGGCAGAATCTCACTTACTAATAAGTTCCTTCCATTTCTGATGATGCATCGAAGCCTACATAATAAGGCCCAGGGCTCAGCTTCGAGTGAATGTCACGTTGTGGAAGAGTCCTGAGAATGTCATCAAGACTTTTCCTAGGTGATCCGTCAAAATAATTCCCCTGCAGGGCCATGGTTCTCTGGAACCCTCATAAAGTTCAGTATAACAAAACCTTCTTGTGGAGCTGGCCATCTAGAGGACTTGTTCTTTCTCACTACCTGTACTTTCGCAATCTCTTGCCCTAGAGACCCAAAATCTGCTCTCTAGGAGCACTAAACACACTCGTTCTAGCTCTTGCCCATGCAATGGCTATGGCTTTAACATGCTCTCGTGATGTGCCAACTTTGCTGCTTTTATCATTGAGGTCTGTTGTTTAATTCCAACCATACTAGACAAAACATTGCGAACAAGATGAGCCTCCCTAAGGCAAGAACTGAAGGAGGTTATACCCATGTAAAATGCAAAACTGAAGGAGGTTGTAACCATGTAAAATGAAACACGGGATATACCTGGCCACTGAGCAATGAAAAAAGAACTGGTTTACAGATTCCTCATCAGTCTTACACATTAGGCATATGTTAATGATCAGCACACCTCTGTTGCAAATGTGGTTAGTGGTTTGAATCTTGTTGGAGGCCACCAGCCGAGCGAAGGCCTGTGTTTCAGGTGGTCCAATTATAGTCCACAATCTATGTATGGTGCCTTCTGCTCTCTGCTGCCAGCGAGCACCTTATATGTTGATTTTACTAAGAATTTGCCTTTTCTGACAGGTGCACAGATTAATCTGTCTTCACCCTTTGGCTTGAAAAAGAACTCTTGTAACGATCTGAAGCAAGTTGGAAGATGCCCTATTTCTTCATCTTTTGGATCTCTTCTACATCTTGGAGACCAGATTGTCTGTCTTCTTTCACTTTTGACTACGTTTGCAACAATTATTTGCTGCTTGCTTGCAATAGCATACAAACCAGGAAATTGCTCCCCAGGTCATTGATTTCGCATGGATTTGACCAAAATTTTGTCGTCGTGCCCTTCCTGACTTTTATTATAACATTGATGGTGAAGCTGGATCGAACGCTATTAATCATCATTCCATATACCCAGGACCTTCCATTCTATGCAATAGTCGCTCACCATCACTCCACTTTTGTTGTCCAATACAACACTTTGTTCAATACCTTGATCTTAATTCCATTCCCTCCTTGCTCTTCTGATGTAATAACTTTACTGCTTTTATCATTGAGGTCTATTGTTTCTTTCCAACAATGCTATCCAAAACATTTCTAACACGGTGAGCCTCCATGAGGCAAGAGCTGATTCGGTTACCCGTGGAGTAAACAATTGTGCCGAAGATGCAAAAACTGAAGGAGGTTGTACCCATGTAAAATGGAGCTGCCTTAACAAAAAACACCAGATATACCTGGCTACTGAGCCAAGCAAAAACAATTGATTGACATATTCCTCATCAATTACACATTAGGCATATGTTAATGATCAGTGCATGTCTGTTGTGCTTAATGGTTAGAATCTTGTTGGTGACCACCAGCCAAGCAAAGGCCTGTGTTTCAGGTAGTTCAGTTATGGTCTGTACTCTATGTATTGTGCCTTTTGCTCTCTGCTCCCAAGGAGCACCTTATACATTGATATTACTGGGAATTTGCCTTAATCTGTCTTCACCCTTTGGCTTGAAAAAGAACTCTTGTAACATCTGAAACTAGTTAGAAAACCTTATTTCTTCATCTTTTTTAGATCTCGTCTACATCTTGGATACCAGATTGCCCGCCCTCTTTCACTTTTGATGACTTTTGCAACAATTGCATACTGCTTGCTTGCAATAGCATACAAACCAGGAAATTGCTCCCTAGGTCATTGATTTCTCACGGATCTGACCAAAATTTTGTCTTCCTGCCATTCCTGACTTTTATTATAACATTTATGGTGATGCTGGATCGAACACTATTAATACCATTCCAAATACCCAGGACCTTCCATTCTGTGCAATAATCGCTCATCATCACCCCACTTTGTTTGTCCCATACTTAGAACGCTTTGTCGGCACTACTGCACAGTACTTTTATTCCTATCCAAGGTAGGGATAAGTTGGTGTGGTCCCTCGTCCCTTCAGGGGAGTTTACCGTGGCCTCCTTCTACAAAAAACTCACCCAACCCCCTATTTTCCCTCCTAATCCAACTTCGGTCCTCTCTCAGGTATGGCAGACTATAGCCCCCCCCAAGGTGCAAACATTCAATTGGATAGCAGGCTCCCACAAGGCACTAACTGTCGATCACCTACAAAAGAAAGGAATCCCAATTCCCAATAGGTGCATCAAGTGCTTGTGCGAAGAGGAATCCAATAATCACCTCTTTCTCCATTGTGAGTTGGCTCACGATCTTTGGAGCCGACTGCTGCAACTGTTTGGTGTCCTTTGGGCAACACCACCAATGGTCAAAGATCCACTTGCTTTGAATTTGGCCTCACACTGGCCGAAAGTGGGAAGAATCCTATGGAAAGCAACAGTGGCAGTGACAGTTTGGATTCTCTGGAAAGAAAGAAATGTCAGAATCTTTCAGGGACAGGCCTACCTAGCCCCTTTTCTCTTTCACAAGGTTACATCCTTAGTAACCTTCTAGGCGTCAAACCATCACTTGTTCAAAGGTATCTCAACGAACTCTTTCCTAACTCAATGGGAGCGTATCCTTCTACACAAACCAAAGAAAAAGAAAATTTCAAGCACCTGGAAACCCCCCCCTCAAGGAGCAATCAAATTAGACTTTGATGGATGCTCTTTTGGAAACCCTAGCCATGCAGGTGCAGGTGCAGGTGGGGTTGTTAGAGATCACCAACACAACATCCTCTTCACCTACTCTGAATACCTTGGCATCCAAGATTCACAGTATGCCGAATCATTGGCCCTCCTCAGGGGCCTGCAAAATTTGGATCGATCTTGGGGACAAAACCTAGTAGTGGAGGGGGATGCCCAAAACATCATTTCTTGGGCATCCAAGGAAGCTATTCCCCCATGGTATCTTGCACCTCTTTATGATGACATTGTACACCTTTGCAAGGGATATACCCGTCTCATGGATGCATACCTCAAGGACGTCAAACGGGCTCGTGGATTTGTTGGCCAAGGATGGAGCCAAGGCCCACGATGAAGACTGGGCCCATACCATTTTTTTGCATTGGGCCGGCCACAAAGGATGAAGACTAGGAGTACCCGTCTCCTGGAATGGGCAACTTTTTTACTCTCTTTTTTTTGTAAACTCACTGTATACTTTGTAAGGGGGTAAACCTATAACCCCATTTTGTATAGTGTCAGTTGACCTATTATTTTTTACCAGGAGTCTTGTCTAGTAAGGCACTCTCGGGCTATTCTTAACAACTTGTACTCTCATTCTCAAAGCAATACAAATGTTCAACATTTCTCAAAAAAAAAAAGAAAAAAAAAAGAAGAGAAAACGGTTAATTTCCTTGATCTTAATTCCATTCCCTCCTTTGCCATTTAGGCATGCAGACCCTCTCTGAATTAGTGATACCCCCAACCCTCCCACCAGCTAAAAAAAGATGAGGGAATTCCTCATTATTCTCTCGATCTCTTTTATAAATAACTTAGATGATCGATAAGAGGGACTTAAAAATAGAAAATTAATAAGGCATCTGCAAATTGTAGATGAGAGATAAGTGGGCCATTTGATGAGGCATTGAAGCCGTTTAGGAGACCAGCTATGTATACTCCATCGAGCATACGTAAAGGTCTCACCAACAATCGGAACACAAGAAAGGGAGATGGATCCCCTTGCCAAGACCTCTGGTGCTTCTGAAATTACCTCTCAGAGAGTTGCTAATAAAAAATGAAAATTGTGCTGAAGAGAGATATCCTTCCAACATTTCCTCCAACGATCTCCGAATCTCAAGACTTTCGTAATTTCATCCAACAGTTCCCAATCATCCCTGTTATATGCTTTTTCGAAGTCTGTTCTACATGCAACACCCAGAACTCTGTCACCGTGCCTTGCATGAATGAAATTGTGAGCTATCAAAGCGTCATCAATAATCTGCATTTCTTTCTAGTCATGTGAGACCTATGAGAAGTCATGGTCATCCATAGGGTTATTTGGTCTTTGAAAATTGTTCAGTCATCCATAGTGGGAGTACCACATATGCTACCCTATAGAAGCATCTACCATTTGTTCCTGATGACAGACTATAAAGATTACTCATAATTGGGTCCCCCCTCAGACTTTCATAAATGTATGGTTGGTGATGTCCAATGTCAGGGGCAAGTATGCCCTTTGGAGTACCGAATACTATACTCATTGGATTAGATTTTGTGCTTCTTAAAACAGTCATAGTCGGGCCTTAAAGAGGGAAGTCAACCAGGTCACAGACTGTGTATTCAGCAAATTTCATTAAAAATTAGGGGTGGCAATCGAGTCAGGTCGACTCGATCTGGGTCTAAGACTGTGTCCGGGTCCAAGTTTTGGACCCGGTGAGTCAGGTCCAGGTACAAAACCCTTGACCTGAGTTGGATCTGAGTGGGATCCGGGTCCAGGTTGACCTGACCAGACCCAACCTGAACATATTTACACACACACACACACATACGTACATGTGTATTTATGCATTTAAAATATATAACTTAAAATATATATGTACACGTGATATGTATGTAAAATATTTTTTAAAATATATAATATTTTGATAAATTTGCATATATATATATGATTTGGGTGTGTGTGGGTGTGTCTGTATGGGTGTGTCTGTGTGTTTATATATATGGGATAATCTGCAATTCACAACCCTTCAAATTACAAAGGTTAATAGTAGAGTGAGTTGTGAAGAGTGGATTTACTAATTGTGGTTTTTTTTTAAAAAAAAGTTACCTTTTGTCATATCTTGCTCATCAAGTAAGGGTGTTTGTATAAATATAACTAAACGACAAGGGGTACTTTTATCATCTTCATAAAGGGTAAAGCTCAAATTTTTACTATAGGACAAAGGTACTCTATAAATAAAGTTCCAGGATACTAACTTCCAGAATGCTATTGTATTTTTGTAAAAATTTCAAATTTTCTCTTACTTAATTATTGATTTACGTAATAAATAATAAGTAATGATTTTTAATAAATATACTTATCACAACGCATTCTAACATTAACCTTTATAATTTGATGGGCTGTTAACTCTAGACGAACCCTATATATATGTGTTGAATAGTTTTTCAAAAACATTTGTTAGGTTCTAGACTTGGACCCGAACCGGGTTGGGTTTGGGTCCTAGTTTTGGACTCAATGGGTCGGGTTCAGGTCCTGATCCAAAACTTTAGACCTGAGTTGGGTCGAGACCCGATCCAACCCATTGCCACCCCTATTAAAAATATTATCTCCAAACATATTTGCCATAAATTAAGAGTTCAAAGTGAGAATAAATAAAATGAGAAATTTCAAGGTAGCATCCTTCCATTCAATACTTATCTGGAGAACCTCTTTTGCTTGATGGAAGAATTACAAGACTTTTTGTTAGAATCAAGTTTCATAGCTTTTGTGGAAATATTGTTGGTTTGGTTGACCTTTTGGTGCTTAGAGTGTTTACATACACCCCTTCCTCCATATGCTCAAGTTTCATCACCCCAAAAGAAACCATGTTAGGGGCATTATTTAATGCCATTTTTAGGACACACTCTCTCTCTACTTATTTCCGTATCAGCAAATCATTTTTTTTTCCGCAAAGGATTGTGATGTGTTTCTATGGTATCACATATCTGTTCATTAGCTCGTATTTGTGGTGCACAATTATGTGCAATGTAGGTAGTGGGCATGCTAGACTCTATCTTCATATATTTCTCGAGATATCTTCTTACAAAGTTTCATTATTGCGTCTATAATTGCTCCTGGTTTACGTGCGCAACCCAGCAAATAAACATCCACAAGAATTAACTTATCGACTCCTTGAACGGTACTATAAGAATCATGTTAATGTAAAGAAATTGAAATAAATGGTCAGAAATAGTTTTTGATGATAGAGAAAATATAGTTAATTCCAGGTAGTCATTTTGATGCAATGTCAGATATGGGTTTATATAAGCTTAAAATCATTTTTTCAATTGTTCAATTGGTTTTTTATGACCATCTTCGAAGTTTGGAGTCTCAATCCCACCATTAAGTCGGTCTTTTTAAGGGCAACGAAGAGTTGCCTATGGAATTTGGGGAGTATGAATGTGTGTGTGTGTGCACGCGCATATGGTGTGTGTTTGGGTATCTGTGGGTGTGTGTGTGTGTGAGAGAGAGAGAGAGAGTGAGAGAGAGAGAGCATATAGGAATAGTTTTCTTTAGAATTATATGATAAGCTGTAGAGAGAGAGAGAGAGAGAGAGAGCGAGAGAGAGAGAGAGAGAGCATATATAGGGAATAGTTTTCTTTAGAATTATGTGATTAGCTCTTGAACCTTTGCCCTTTAGATGTTGGTGTGTTTCGGTTCTCAGTTTTCTTTGTCAGAACTGCAGCATTTCTTTTTCTTCTTTTTGATTTTTATTAAAGATTCCTTTTACGCATATTGATCATTTGCAGGCTCTTAGGCTATGGCAATGACCATGAGAAACTAGTTCCTAGCCAGTCGACAATTATTTTAGTTCAAGCTACCGGAGGAATTGTGGCAGGCGCTGTGGCATCCTGTGCAACAACCCCTTTGGATACCATCAAGACTCGTCTCCAGGTAATGTATCTCACTAAAATCCACTCTTCTTTCATTTTCATGCTTTTTTCCGCTGTTATTGATGTTGCACGGTAAGTTAATTACAAGTAAGGGCATGGATTTATATCCCATTAATTGCAAGTAAGGGCATGGATCTATATCCCATTGATCGTGTTTACTTGAAATTTCAATTTGGTTCTTCAGGTGATGGGGCATGAAAAAAGAGAAACTACCAAGCAAATTGTTAAACGGTTGATTGTGGAGGATGGATGGAAAGGATTATATCGAGGGTTAGGCCCGAGATTTGTCAGCATGTCAGCATGGGGAACTTCTATGATTTTGGCTTATGAATATCTAAGTACGAACCTCTGATCTCTCTTACATAATATCATAATATTTTCTTGTGAATATCTCAGTAGGAACTTCTCTTCTCTCGTATAATGTACATTGTAATTTTCCTTGTTTCTGTTGTACCATTTAATATTTTGGGGTTTTCTGTTGTCACATATGTAATAAGTCACATTTTATGCCATGCATTGATATGCTTCTCATGCACTTCCTTGTAGAAGTTTCCCACCATCATTTTTGGCACTTCTGCTCTTTTATTTGCTCATTTTTCATTATTGTAATTTTGGCCACTGATTTCACAAATGCTGGTGTTTTTGTGGTAGGAATGTGAATATGATTCCATGAACTGCAGAGTAATGTCTTGAATCATTCTTATTTTGCTGATAGAGAAAAGACTTAACAGTCACTGAACCAATTTGTGAATCCAATATACGTGAATTTTAATATTTAAGCTTATATTATCTATGCAACATAGATAATATCTCCAAATGAACATTAAATGGGCAAATTGGCCTCTGGATTTTGGGTCTAAGAGTAAAGGATTACGTCCACAAACCTCAAATTTTATGTTTTCCTATTAAGAAAAATTTAAGTAAAAGAAAATATCTTAACTTTGAGCTATATAATAATGGGGAAAACATCTGTAAGTTTTAATGTAAATGCTATCTTTCTATATGGTAATTGTAATAAGTTTATCAGTAGAGTGGGGAAATTATGCCATCTTGGATGTTTAGTGATAGTTTTGGGTCAAAATTTTTAATAATGAAGATTTAGAAATTGATCTTAACTGTAAAACAATTGATCGTAAGTTTTTCTGAGAGACATCCATGTGCAATGCCTATTGTGGCACTTGTGTTTTTGTCACTAGATCTTAGTTGTTTGCTCTGGGACTCAGATGCAATAAAGTTACTAATCTTTGCATGAAATTAGGATTCATGATGTATGTCAATTTGGTGGATTATCCCTGACTTCTACTTCATATCTATTCATAATGTATCACCATGTTAATTACTTTTCACATGGAATGTAGCTATATAAGTATTTGGGTCCAAATTTAAACTGAGTTTATTTTGCTAATTTCGCTAATTTTCTGCAATTAAGTCAGTCCAAAGTTAATTCTCTTTATCCTTCGCATGTTTGGTTGCAGAGCGTATATGCGCGAAGGACATACAGATTTGATGTTATTATCATCAATAACTTTCTCTCTCATTCCCAATACCAATTGGAGGCGCAAGTGCTAGCTTTTACGTATCACATATCATAAGATTGACTCAATAGAAATTGCATTCATTCTTCTTGGTATACTGGACATTAGAGCAAAAAGTATCAGAGGAGGCTACACCATTCAGTTTATTTGGCAGGGTAAATACTATTGTTTGTACGAGGGCATAATTCTTTGTACTTGATTTTTTTTTTCTCTTTTTTACTTCGTGTATGATTCATAGTGGTGTACCATTGGAAGGACGCCAATTTTGATTCGAGCTCAAAGCTCTATTATCGATTCTGTTCTTTGCCGTGTAAACAATGTTTTGAAGCAATCTATAAATTTCTTGTTCATTGGCATCTTATGAACATGCTTTATGCATGTGGTTGATCTCTGCTATCCTGTTCACCACAATATTTAAAAGGAAAGACATTCTTTTGCTCCCGCTTGCTAGCAAACAGAGAGGGAGAGAGAGAGAGAGGTCCATTTCTGTGTTTGCCTACTTTCTCTGGGACAGAATCCAGTGAATTAACTACAAGGCATTGTATCAGGGATTGGATATGGGGTTACATCTTTCTACACAAAGATTTCATCAGCCATTTCCAAATATGAAGATTTTAGACTTATGTTCCATATAATCATTTTGTGTTTCTTTTTATTAGGAGGTTGATTTTAGTTGATGGTTTTCATGGATCCCAACACTACATGCTGTTGTAATTTTCTCTACTGTAGTCTCTCAAAAATCAAAATTTATGAGAAAAGAAGTAACTGAAATGAGTATATGCTCCAAGCAAAACACACATTTTCTCCCTGTGGTAAAATTTTAGTTAAGAGTACTTTTAGGACCCGAAATTGTTTGGATGTGACCTACCCATAGCGACCAACCTATCAAAATAAATATTCAATATGCCCCTGAAAACTGCATGAAAAAAAAAAAATCATGCCCTTGGATGACACACCCATTGTTCATTCTTTGTCTGGTCATTTCTGGTTAGGTACTCAAAAATCTGTTTTAAGCACTCTGTGGTGATTCAAAAGTGGAGCCCAAGGTTAATCAGCACAAGTCAAGCTTGAGAGAGGCCTTTGGTTAATAAGATTGGAGCCAATCGCTGTTTTGTTATGTCTTTTCTAGAGAGAGAGAGAGACAGAGAGATGAAGGTTTACTCGAAATTTAGAATATTTTTTATTTCAGTGTAGATTTCAAGTAATTAAGGAGTTGAAGTCTTTTCTAGAGAGAGAGAGAGAGAGAGAGATTAAGGTTTACTCTAAATTTAGAATATTTTTTATTTCAGGGTAGATTTCAAGTAACTAAGGAAGGAGTTAAAGAAAAAAATAAAGATTAAATACATACACAAATTCTGTGAGTTGGTATTTAGCATAATAAATGCACAATTTTTTTTTAAAGGGTGTGGGTTATATAAGGCTAAGGCCCTAAACAATCAAAGTAAGGCGCACCTTAAAATATTGTTGAAAGATATCGTTTTAGTATAAAAATTCTTTATGATGGCTTGAAAATTCATTTTTATCTCTAACTATAATATTTCAAGCTTGAAAAATAGTGTAGATCAAGCAGATCTATGAAAATTGGAAAATCTTAAAAATTAATGGTATAGATAAATCATTACAAGATGCACTATTTCTAAGACTTGAAGTCCATATTTTTTTACATCCATGTATCTTAAGGTCGAGATGATCGGATCTGAGGGTTTTTCAACAAGGAAACATCTTCTTTTAATGAGTTTTGAGGTGCACCGTAGTTTGATTGTTTAGGGACTCAAACTTATATAAACATTTTCCTTGTTTAAAACAGAAATAAAGCATGTACATAATTTGTACAGATGAGAAGAGCCGCATGTCCCTATATGTAAGCAAGCTGTGATTTAAAAAAGAAAAGAAAAAAATCAAACCAAAAATTTTAGAAGTTGGACAAATATTAAGTTCCTTAAACAGATAAAAGGGAGAAAAAATTGATGCACAAGTTTAATGAGGTTCTAGTTCCGTGGAAAAGAAGAGAGAAGTATTATCATGGTACAAATAATCAACAGCCCTGATTATTATAAGAATGTGGTTTTGACTTAGAGATTTATGAGTTTTTTTCAAACAACTCTAAGGACTAGAGGTTGTTTCTAATATCCACATTGGCATACTTAATGCCAGGTGATCTGAGGCATCACAATATGAGATATTGAGTTTCATTCCTATCACAAGGGACCCTTCTACGGTGAACTATCAAAAAAACAAAACATACTTAAAGCAATTGGGAGGTAGTGCAAATCGAGATCAGCAAAACCATTGAAACTTTACATTGTTTGATGATTAGGACTTTCATGAATGTGATGGGAACAAACAGGAAATGAAAAATTATTCGTGAAAGTAGCATTCATCAAAGTGAGAAAGAATATAAATTTGAAAAAAACAGGATAAAAAAATTAGTCTGCATGCATTTGATCTTCACTGGATGACTCACAGTGGACAATTTGCGACATGCCAACTTTCTTAGAGGGGTGCACTTACTAAAATAAGGAAAAAAAAATACTTTCAACAAAAAACAGATGATAATAATGTAATCATAAACTGTAAATGTATTTTGGCAATTTTTATAAAAAAATTTATTTTTGCTATGTGAGCCACTATTACGAGTGTGTATATCTCAAATTTTATATCAAAATGATTTACGTAAAACCCTTAAGAATTATACTAACATCCCAACAATCCATATAGGTCAAGTGGCTTGGAATAGAAAGGTGTTCGATACTGTGCCACAATAGTTTGGCAAATTTGGAAGTAAAGAAATAGAATAGCGTTCGATAATGTGACTTTAGAAGAGGGAATATTAAAAGGAAAATTACAAAGACTTAAATTTGTCTGGATTTGGTGAGGGAGGATTGTTGGGGTCTTTCTAGATATGATTTAAATTTTAACATCTGAGAGATAGTCAAAATGGGTAAATCTAAGAGGAAGATCATTGGAGGATGGAATGCGTGGTCAAAGGGAGTTATCAAGCTAAAATTTGATAGGAGCTTGATTAGTAATCTAGAACATATCTGACCTTGGCCTCATTTGCCATACATGGGCAATTGAGGCGGGGTTGGTATCCTTATTGACAGGTCTTAAGGTTATAATTAATAATGGAGTGGGGAATATTATTGACGTTGAGGGTGACTCAATAAATCTTATCAATGGTGTGGGGGATGTTGAGAGTTCCTTTGACCTTACGGATTATTTGGTTTGATATTATGGATTTGTGTGGGAGCATTAATATTTCATTTACAAATGTTTTTCATGAGGTGGATGACGCAGCCAAACAGGGAGTAGAGAAGGGTAAATTGCAATATGTAACTCTTTTTGGCTTTCCCTTTCCTTTTCCATGCCTATATAGTAATAAGGATATTAATTAAAAAGATTCACGTTATTTTTATCAACGAAAAAAAGGTGGCATGGAATAGCAATCACATATGTTTTATGCATACGCATATAAAGTTTTACAAGATTGTGTTTAAGTTCTTTTTTTTTTTTTGGGAAGAAATACTATTACTTAAATTGCATCTTACAACAATACAATTGCCAATTGGGGATTACATTAAAAAAAAGAAACAAAAAAAGAAATCAATAAGATACATAAAATAATTAAACCTTTTGCAGTAATACCCATCTTCACAAAAGCGTCAGCTTCTATATTCTTCTCTCTATATGCATGAACAAAAATGCATTCCATACCAATACACCCGTCCCTCAGTTCTCTCAATAATCCACTCAAAGATCATGGTAACTCCACCTCCTCATTGATCCATCTAATTACGTTCATTAAATCTCCTTCCACTACGACCCACTTATTGATTTCCTTAGCCGACTTTATGCCTTGAAGAACATATCTGAGCTCTGCCTCATTTGCCATAGTCACCCCCACCAAACCATAATATTTTTTTATCACCATACCACTGTAGTCTCTAATAATACCACCTATCTCTACTAGTCCAGAACTCCCATGCGAGCTCCCATTAAAATTTAGTTTAATCCGGCCTTTTAGAGGTGCCTCGTCGAGTCCCACCCGTATCACTTTCACAGATCTGGACCTGATTAAAACATCCACATTGTACATTAGATCAACACAAGAAACACCCCACCAATCCTCTATAACAAATAACCATATTACTCTTATCTTCTCAAATAATTCGTCTCTCATCTTCTTAACCCTTCAAGACACCTTCTATTTCTCTCCTTCCACAATTACAATAACACTGCTGCTTTTGTAATATTCCATATGACTCTTCTTTTTTTGTCAACATCTTCGAGCATCCATTGAGAAAAAAATCCCATTAGCCTGTATAGAAATGGGAGATTGTGTACCCAATCAATCAAAACACCATTGCCACACTTTCCTTGCAAAAATACATTGAAAGGACAAATGATCTATATTATTTTTTCATCCTATTTACACATTAAACATATATTTGGCAAGATTTTACCTCTTTTTATCAATAGATCAACTGTTAAAATCTTGTTCAAAACCAATAGCCATACAAAAACCCTTACTTTCAAGGTAATGGCAGTCTCCATATCCTTGACATAGTAGGATCTCTCCACCTGTTATGATCATAAAACAATAGCTTATAAGCAGACCCCACAATGAAAGTTCATTTTTCACTCAAGCTCTCATATAATGTTTTCTTCCAATTCTGGGCAACAGTAACGTTGTAGCACCTCCCATGCACTGCACATATTCTTCATCAATAATCTCATCAATTCTTCTGTATGAACACTTTATATCCCATGCTATATTAAAACCTTTACTCCCTACCATCTCATTCACTATCTTGCTATTTGAACTCACTTTTGCAAATAGATTAGGAAACTGAATTTTTAACGTCGTCTCCTCTATCTATATTTACTGCTAAATCTAACCTGCTTCCCACTACCAACAAGAGATCTCATGTGTCTCAAGAAAAGACCTATATGAGAAGAAATTCCTCTCCAAATCAAAGAAAATCCATTCTTATTTCTTCCTTTAGTAACAATTCCATATTTCTTATCCTCCCTATATTCTTTACCTAAAATTTGTCTCCGTAGTTGGCCTTTTTCAGTATCACATATCTCATCATCTTTAACCTCTTACTCCCATAGACCCCCCATCACTTATAAGAGTATACACATTTTTCTAACTCACCAAATTAAATTTCTTCTTATCATTCCGCCCCACAAGAATCATCTCATAAGCTTTTCTAACTTCCTTACAACATCATTCAGCAATTGAAAAAGGGACATAGTAAATTAGAAGATTAGTCAATGATTTCTTAATTAACAGCAATCTCCACAAAGAAAGAGGTTAGTCTTCCATAGTCCAATTTGCATAATAAGATGGTCCAAAAAAGCAATAAGCCTATTACTGTTAATCAGAGGCATTCCAAGGTATTTGATTGAAAAATTACCAACTCCACATTTCATTTCAGTACACACCTTAACCTTCTCCCCCTCATTTGCAACCCCAATAATATTTTATTTTTTAAAGGTTAACTTTCAACCCAGGTATCACTTCAAAACATCTAAATAAATTTCTTCAGAGTTAGAATTTCTAGGTCATTAACACCACAGAAGATTAGTGTATCATCTACCTATTGCAAATGAGACACCATTGTACCATTTTTCTTGACAATAAATCCTCTTAGAAGACCCGCATCTACGTATTGTAAATGAGGCACCATTGTACCATTTTTCTTGACAGTAAATCCTCTTAGGAGACCTGTATCCACTACTGATTTTAGCATCACGTAGAAAATTTCAATCATTATTGTGAAAAAAGAAAATAAGATAAGAGATCACCTTGTCTAATACCTTTAGTGGCTTTAAAAAGCTTTTGACTTCCAATTTATTATGATAGAAAAATGAGCCAACTACTAACGGCCCGTAATCCACCACACTCATCTTGCAACAAAACTTATTATTTTTGTAGTTTATAGAATAATCTTCCATCTCACATTGTTATAGGCTTTCTCCAAATCAATTTTACATATTACTCGGCAATCCTGGAACTGATACACTCCTATACACACATTACTATTCGTGTTTTCTCTTCCCTTGATAAATGCCAATTTGGGACCTTTAACTACCATTTGCAAAGCCTTCTCAACGTCTTTGCTAAGCACTTTGTAATTATCTTGTATAAACTAGTAAGAAAGCTTATGGGTCGAATATCACTTAAACTTTCAACTAGCACTTTTTTGGGACAAGAGCAATGAAAGCGGAGTTTAAGCTAACATTCACCATATCTCTTTGATGGAATTCATTCAACATACCAATAATCTCATATTTTATAGTATCCCAGAAAAGGTGAAAGAAGCCTAATGGAAACCCATCTGGCTCAGGTGCTCTATCACCCGCCAAGCTAAACATAACCTCTTCACTTTCTTGGTCAGAAAAGGGTCTTTGAAGGCAATTAATCCATTCAGCCAAGAGCTTACAAAAAGAAACCTGACTAAAGCCAGCGTCACGTATAGTACATGAAGAAAAGGCTTAACAATTGCATTTTCCCATCCAGCTACATCATCGTCTGTAATTCCAGGAATTTTTAGACCTTAAATACTATTAATAACTTTCCTTACATTTATAGTCATATAAAATAATCTACAATTCAAGTCCCCTTCTTTCTACCATCGGACTCTAGAAAGTTACCTGTAGTAAACTTCATTAGCTCGTAAGCACTCATGTAGCTCTTTATTCAGCCTATTCCTTTCCAACACATCCTCATAAGCTACAACACCAGAAGTCAATTCTTTATTATCCAACTCTTCTACTTTAGTCAACCTCCTCAGTCTTAACCTTATAATTGCATCTGTTTCTCTTTCCCCATTCTACTAACTCTTTCTTAATACCTTTAACTTTTCTAAACAACACATAACCAAACCAACCATAATACTCATTTTTGCTCCAAGCAATCCTGACCAAATCATTAATCGACTTCTTTGCGAGCTATAACATTTCAAACTTGAAGTAATATCTTCCTCTTGCTCGGCTTTCATGTTCTCATAGCAAGGATATATGATCCGATGATGGTTTGGGTAAAGCACAAACATAACCTAGAGTAAACGTTTCAACCTAAGCTAAGTTGATCAAAAACCAGTCAAGCCTTATCATAATAGGATTTAGGACACAATTATTGGACCATGTATATTTGGGCCCAGAGAGTGACAGATCCAAACGCTCATTTTTCATAATAAAATTCGAAAAACCTCTCATACAAGAATTAATTTTGTGTAAAACACTAGACTTTTTAGGCCACCTAATAATACCAAAAATCCCCACAATGCACCACGGAAGGGAAAGCTCTTGTCCCACCTATGAAATTTCATACCAAAAATCATTCCTAGGGATCGTTTGTTCCATAAACATTTATCAACATCCATTTCATACCACTTCTAACATTCACAAAAACACTAAAAATAGACTAAGAGCCCAGCCTAGAACATACAACATTTAACATTGAAGGATCCCAAACAGTCAAGAAATCCCAGAAGACTCTTTACAGCAAAATCGTATGGGTTTACAACCCCATAGCGATCTAACAGTTTGAATACATCGGTTGGATATTTTCATTTCTTGAAGCAAAATTAAATCAGGGCTTTGTTTTTTTACAAGCATCAGAAGCTCCAATTTTCTTTTAAAATCACTAAGACCCTTTATACTCCAAGACAAGATTTATAACATTTCTTAAGAGAAGAGCCACGTTTAGTAGCACATCTGCTAAAGTACACAACCGAACCTTCAGACCCACGAGCAAACATCTTTATCTCTATGTGTTGCAACATTCTTGTTGCTAGACATAACCCTCTCGTTACTCGTTGTCTTCATATGCTCAACATGTTTCTTCATCCTTTGGCTTTCCTTGCATGACACTTTCTTCTTTCCAGGGCTCGTCCTCTTCTGAACAACATCCACGACCTTATCCATTTGACCATTTGCTTGAACCTTCATTGCGTCCAGCATTTGGTGAATTTACTCTCTTGATACCATCCTCTCTTCACATTGAATCACTTCTATAGCTAGGATCATACAAAATGACTAAATATTATCCAGGATATCGTCACCATTCCATTTATGCAACTGTGAAGTCTCACCCACTTCATCTATTGGTTCCGAATCCATAGCATAAAGCCATAAACAATATCATTATGTTTAATTACCATCTCCTCATAATTTTCTGGGTCGAGAAAAATTATTTGCTCCACCAGCTACTTACTATTGTTTGAGCTTTTTGGTGTCCTCGGCTTAAAAGCCACCACAACTTTCTTGTGATGCAACAAACTTCTCAAACTTGTGATGTTTTCTCCAAACCATAACTGCACCTCTCTCTCTCTCTCTCTCTCTCTCTCCTTCTTTTACTTACT
>NW_006500104.1:4456199-4499483 GCF_000471905.2 Amborella trichopoda
ATTGCTTTTATATATGCGATTTTTCTCCTGTATCTCTTTGATGTCGGATAATTCTCATACTCCATTGTTCTCACCCAAAAATTGATGGCGTTGCATTGAATGGACTAGTAGGTGCAACACTGATAGACAATATAGTTATAATTCTAAAGTTCCATTGAATTAGTCCATTGTCCCATTGTCTCACTCATAGTCTAATAGACGCCCGCATTGAATGAACTTTTATTAGCTACTGGGATTATTTCACTATATGTTTAATATTAAACTATTAGCTAATTGGGATTAAAAAAATAGTACTAGCTCATAAGATAATAAAAAGAGCAAAAAATAATATTAATACTAGTTTATTGATCATTAACAGAAAATACTAGCTTATGGGATATTTCAAGAAAGAAAAATAATACTAGCTCATACCATTTTTTAATTTATCTTCAAGTTGCTTTTTCAATTATCCCACGAATAAATTTATTTATTTATTTATTTTCTTAATTTTATTAAAATATGATTATAAATTTATGTTTCTAAATTTCTATAAAATTATGTTTCTAAATTCTATATTCTATCAACACTAATTATTATACATTATATTTATATATTTGTGTGGATCATACCCTTGTTTTTTGAATCATATTTATTATAATATTGTAATTAATTATTATACTAATTACAATGATAACCAAATCTTATATTTTATTTACATTATAGATTATACAATGTATTATTTTTTGTTATAGTTGTAACTTAGATTTTTAAATTAGATGATATTATAAGCCAAATTTCAAATTTATTCTTATTTGTATAGTAAAATGATTATCAAATAATAAAATATAAATCAATAATTCTAATTTCAATGTATGATATTATAGTTAGTTAGATTGTGATAATTTTTGAAGAATAAAGAAAATTAATAAATGTTTAATGTAATACTAATTTCACTTTATATGAAAAATTATTATTTTTAATCTGATAATATGTAAGTGTTTTTTAATATTTTTAAATTATTTTGAAGCAATATCATGATACTACATTATAATTAATAATTATGCTGACATCCAGACAGGAAAACGTCTCAGTCTTCATGGATTTTTACAAAGTAATGAAAATACAAATTGCATCACTCTTAATTTCTTTTAGAAACTAAAATAACACTATTTTAAAAGATTTAAAATGATTTTTTGAAAAAACATTGGGACAAAAATTGTCGATTCGACCGATTCTTTGAACCGATCCACCAATCTGACACTAGTATGGGTGTCACCAATTCGGGTCATCAATTCGTTTTTTTAAACATTTCACTATACAAGTAAGGTACTCCTTAAAAATTCAGTAGAAAAGAGTATTTTGAAATTGGAAAGCCTTACAATCCGTTGAAATTGGAAAGCCTTACAATCAGTGATTTAAAAATCGGCGAGTCGCAACGGACTCGTCCGAGTCAGCGTTGGAATCAGTATCTCCGTGCCGATTACTTTGCAAAATCGGGGACCCCCCAGTTCTAGATCAGGACTGCCGGTTCTGAACAATAAGCAAAATCGGGAACCGCCCGGTTCTCAATTGAAATTGGAAAGCCTTACAATCAGTTGAAATTGGAAAAGCCTTACAATCAGTGATTTAAAAATCGGTGAGTCGCAACGGACTCGCCCAAGTCAGCACGGGAATCAGTATCCCGGTGCCGATTACTTTTCAAAACTAGGAACCGCCTGGTTCTAGATGGGAACCGCCCAGTTCTAAATCAGAACCGCCGGTTCTAAACAATAAGCAAAACCGAGAACCGTACGGTTCTAGATCAGGACCGCTGATTTTGAACAATAAACCGCGTATACGACGTCAAAAACCAGGGAGAAGCGATCACATGATACCGTGATTTTGAACAATAAACCGCCTATACGACGTCATAAACCGAGGAGAACCGATCACATGATTCTGTGATTCTGAACAATAAACCGCCTATACGACGTCATAAGCCGGGGAGAACCGATCACATGATATCGGTTCGGGTTCTGAACAATAAACCGCCTATACGACGTCATAAACCGGGGAGAACCAATCACATGATACCGGTGCCGGTTTTGAACAATAAACCGCCTATACGACGTCATAAACAGGGGAGAACAGGTCACAGGATACCGGTTCCGGTTTTGAACAATAAAACGCCTATATGATGTCATAAACCGGGGAGAACCAATCACATGATACCGGTTTCGGTTCTGAACAATAAACGCCTATACGACGTCATAAATCGAGGAGAACCGTTCACATGATACCGGTTCCGGTTCTGAACAATAAACCTTCAACCCTTCTCAATAAACCACCTATACGACATCATAAACTGGGGAGAACCGGTCACATGATACCGGTTCTCGATCACACATGGCAAGCACAAGGCAAGCCTTCAACCCTTCTCAGTCACACGTGGCAAGCTTTCAATCCCATAGCATCGTAGCCCCACGTTTTCACGCGTGCAATTAATGAGGTACAACGAAACTATTTATATCACTAATTTTGATACTCATTCTTTGATGTGGGATAATTCCCATAAAGTGCATTAAATTAAAATAAACGGTGAATAAGTATCATTACTATGGAAATTTAATACACTTGCCACAGCGTGGCTTTATGGTTATTGCTTCCTCTTAGTTGAAGGGCATCTCAGGTTTTCGGGCGCGCTACATTATTTTATTTTTGTTGTAAAAAAATAAACAGCTCGTGCTACATTATTTTATTTTTGTTGTTAAAAAAATAAAAAATAAGGGGAAAATAATGTTGTTAAAAAAAAAAAATTTGTTGTAAAAAAAATAAAAAATAAGCAGAAAATAATGCTGTTAAAAAAAAAATGTTATTCCATTTGAAATTTTCTCTTTCTATTAACAATCTTTTTTACTAAATTTATTCTAGAATCTAAAAAATTAAAATTTTGAAAAATTAAAGTGTTGTTTCGAAAATTGGTTCGCATTCAAATAATTTTGATAACCAAATTTTTATTTTATTTATTAATTTTTACATTATAAATCATGTAACATACTATTTTTATTGTAAAAAAAATAAAAAATAAGCAGAAAATAATATTGTTAAAAAAAAAAATATTTTATTTGAAATTCTATCTTTCTATTAACAATCCTTTTTACTAAATTTATTCTAGAATCTAAAAAATTAAAATTTTGAAAAATTGAAGTTTTATTTAGAAAATTGATACACATTCAAATAATTTCTACATTGATAACTAAATTTTTATTTTATTTATTAATTTTTGCATTATAAATCATGTAATGTACTATTTTTCTTATAGTTGTCAATAATACATTTTAAATTAGATGATATTATAAAATATTTTGGATTTGTTATTGTTTGTATAATAAAATAATTATAAAATGTTAACCAACAATTTTAATTTCAGTATATAATATTATAGTTAGTTAGGTTGTAATAATTTTGTATTATAGCGGATTGGGGTTTTCTGCGAATTAGAAATTTTAGTGGCCATTTTTGCATCGATTTAGTCTACTCTTTATTGTAGTCTATGCATGATTGATATACTTTATCCATGATAATTCTATGATTTTATAACGTCTCAATATTCACAAATTGATAAAAAAAATGAAAGTTAATAATGTAGTACCCTTGTTTCTTATTGGATTCCTAAAAGACAACATTTACAATGAATTTTAATAATTTTTTTAGATTTTTTTAAAGCTTAATCCGATCGAGTCGGACGATTCCTGATCCGGATCGTCGATTCCCAATTCGGATCATCGATTCACCGATCCGGATGGGTTTTTTGAGTGCCATATCCGGGGCACTGATCCGTTTTTTAAACCACTGCTTACAATTGATTAGTTTAATGTTGAGATATATGAATGGACCTTGTTTCTATGTGGCCACATCCACATATGTAGAAATGTGGGCAGGCCTTTTAATAAATCTATTTTTGAGATGGATTTTAGGACTTAATTTTTAAAGACATGTACTATCTAACCTAGAGACCATGAATATGAAAAAATAAATAACTTTTAAAAAATAAAAATAATAATTCTAATAAGGAAACATTTGGACCGTTAATTTCCATTATTTTTAGATGGAACACCTACTGCATCCATCTTTAAGATAGATGCTTAACACTTTTCTAGACTGAATATTTAGAACTACGGTCCAATCCGCATAAAATAATTTTTCTATATGAATGTAAAAAAAAAATGGGAAAGGTTTCTATACTTCTCCTACAACATTGAAGATCTATGCTTCCCCTACCATCCAACCGTTCAGTTTTGATTAAGAGAGCCACTCACTATTTGATCTTAGATTTGACGTCTCAAAGTATTTTATTTTTTGTTTTTTTATACAAATTGTATGAATATAAATTTGGTACGTGTCATCTTCTCATTGGGGCATCCTTATAAAAATATTAAAAATATTGTTTTGATAAAATAAAATGATCAAAATACCCCTTGAAATTTTCAGAGGTATTTTGGTTATTTTATTTTATTAAAAATATCATTTTTATATTTTTTGCTAGTATGAGTTTAATAGAGGATTGAACGTATAAAATTTGGGTATCAAAATATTTTATAAAAAAAATTAAAAATAAAATAGTGTAGAGATGTGACATGGGGGCAATCTTAGTCCTCCATCCAGAATGGACGGTTGGATAAGAGGAAATATATAAGCTTTATGTTTTACGGGAAGCATATAAAAGTTAAAAAAAAAAAAAGAGAAGAAAGGAATTTCAAATCGTTATAAAGTATAAACTTTTGTGTCATTTGCGTAAATTATTTGTACCATTTTGGTCCACCTACTTTCAAATGGTTGCAGAGGTAGCTTTGGAAGGTTCTTTAATGGCGTCTCTCTTCGAATTGCTTCAAAAAAACCCTAATTGTTCATCGGAGTTTTGACCTGCAAAAAAATATTGTCTTAGTTTCTTCAACGGTGATGGCTTTCTCTGCTTTTCTCAGAAACTATAAATCTTTCTAATGGAAATTTCAGTGGAGACGAGTTGCTTAACAGTTTCAGAAAGCTTAAATGCCTTAAATGAATATTGACCTCTAGGCATTTCCATAGGAACTCAGAGGGGTCTATAATGGACATAAGTTTGGAGCAGACTTTGCAGGATGGCAAGCTCCTCCGCCAAGTCAATGCATTTATTGTTTCACACTTGAGGGACAACAACTTGAACCAGGTAAAGTCCCTAACTTTTGTCTGGGAAACCATGGTTGAAACCAGAACTGGAAAACCCTAATATCTGATTCTTGACAGGCTGCAATAGCTGTGGCTTCTGCAACTATGACACCACTGAACGTTGAGGTCCCCTCGAACAAGCTTGTTGATCTCGTCTCCAAGGTCAGTTTTAGGGTTTCCTTTCTCTTTCTTATACTAGGCTTTCTTAAGATTAGGGATTTAGGGTAAATAATTGGTTTCATAGTCTCCAAAAAATGAAAAAAGGGGGAGATTTTGAGTTTTGGACTCATGAAAGTTGCAACTTGCAGTTAGACATTGACCCAAAAATGGCAGCAAATGAAGAGATACTAATGGATGGAAAACCCTATTAAAGCTCGCATTGAATGGAACACAAAACTGGATTTTGTATGTTGTTTCATGGTTTTACTCAGCAACTTATATAATTATATTTTTTATAACTTACCAACTTATTGAATTTATTTCTCTATAGATTTTCTTGCTATTGATAGAGCAGTGCATTGTGTTGTAATAATTTATTTTCTCAGCAATTTCTTGGAATTATTTTGAAACCCTTAAGCGGTACATAATGTCAAAATTAAGAACTGAATATTGTGATTTCTTTGGGTATGACCGTTTAATGTTTAATTGCAAGACCTTGGTGAGTTCTCTAGTTTAGTCTTAGTGCTGGTTTTGAAGAACTTTTTAAACTCTTCTGGAATCTGGTTTTAGTTCCTTTTCTATGACTTTCTTCCTGGGTTGGGAGTTATGTTCTCTTTTAATTTTGTATTTTCTTTTTGTTCTCTTTTAATTTTGTATTTTCTTTTTGGTATAATATTACTATTATGCAATGTTTTAAAAAGCCAACCGCCCAGCGCCTGAGCATCCGTCTAGGTGGATCTGGGGGCATGGGTGCATCGCCCACACCTAAGCGCCCAAAAAAAGCGGAGGTTCCTGGGCGCCCGGGAAACTGCCTAAGCGGCCGCCTAGCGCCCAGACCTGGGTGGCCGCCTAGGTCCAGCGCCCCGTCCAAAGGCGGAATTAGAGCCCATTTTAGAGAGAGAAACCTCCAAAAAAACTAGTTTTTGGTGATTTCTTTAGGATTGAAGGGTTTCTCAAAGCTATGAGAAATTGATCAAATCATCATCCATTGATATTAGATTTAATTTTTGATGTTTTATAAATCTATTGGGAGTTTTTTAGAAGATTTTGAGTCCTTAGAAGTATCTTTAAGGTGGAAGTTTGGAGATTGAGCAATCAAAGTAAGTAATTTTTTTTATTGCTTGTATAAATTGTATTATTTTGAGATGTATTCTTCGGGATCTAATAGGAGTGGTGATCCTGGTTGGAAATATGACTACAACTCAGATCCTAATGATAAAAATTGCATAAGATGCAAGTTTTGTGAGAATGATACAAAAAGGGACATAAACCGGTTCAAGAACATATTTCCGGTATTAGGGGAGATGTTGCTCATGTAAAAAGACTCTTGATGCTGTTAAAGAGGAAATAACCAATTTTTTGAGTATGGTAAAAATAAAAAAAGATGAGAGATTTGCCTCCATAGCAGAGATTAGGTTTGGGGTTCGGGTCAATTATGTTGATGATGATAGTGATGAGGATGAGATTGGGGAGGGATGTCGAGAGGTAGAACAATCAATTATTAGGGGAAAGGGAATGGGAGTTGTAATTGCTTTTGGTTCTGGTAAGAAGCCTCGGATTAGAGGCCTTATGGATAGTTTTTTGCTTCGGCTTGACCCTGAGGTTGCAGGAGAGAAAACACATAAGCAAACCACTATTGAAAATAGAATGAAGAAGGAAGAGAGAGATAGAGCTGCTTATTATGTTGCTACATAGTTTTCTGAGGCGAGCATTCCTTTCAATATCGCTTGCCTAAGCAGCTTCTATGCCGCAGTAGAGGCAATTGGCCAATTTGGGTTTGGGATGAAACCCCCAACCCCATATGAGCTTTCAGGGGCTCTTTTGAAAAAAGCGGTGCGTGTCACGAAAGAAGCTATAGAAGTTAAGAAGGATGCATGGACTCAGTATGGGGTTTCTATTATGATTGATGCTTGGAATGATAGGAAGAAAAGAAGTCAGATGAATTTGCTTGTATTGTCCTTTAGGGACTATTTTTTTGAGGTCTATTGATGCCTTTGATCATATCCATGATGCCCATTACATATTCCAAGTTATAGAGAAGGGAATCAAGGAGGTTGGGGAGTATCTTGTTGTACAAGTTGCTACAGACAATGCTGTTCATAATGTTGCTGCAGCTAATTTGTTGCGCAGAGCTTATCCTAGAATCTTTTGGACACCATGTGCAGCACATTGTATAGACCTCATGCTTGAAGCTCTTGGCGGTATAACCGAGATATCAGGTGCAGTGAAGAAGGCAAAGTTAGTTACAAATTTCATTTATAGCCACCATCTCACCATCAACATGATGCATAAATTTATAAAGAAGAAAGAGATTGTGAGGCCTGAGGTCACGAGATTTGCGACCTGGTACTTATGCCTAGATAACATACATTCGAGGAGAGTGCAGTTGAGGCAGATGTTTACTTCAGATGACTGGAGAGCATGCAAGTGATCCAAGGATTAGGTTGGGAAGAAGGTGAGAGCTATTATCTTTTTTAAGGCTTTTGGGCGAGGTGTGAATGATGCTCTTAAGGTATTTTTTTCTCTTGTCAAAGTACTTCGCATGGTTGATAGTGACAAGGCTTCTATGAGCTACATATATGAGGCTATGGAGAAATGCAAAAGTGAGATAGCCCAAAATTTTGATAATGATGAGAACTGCTACAAGCCTGTTTGAGAGATTTTTGATGAGAAGTGGGATAGGCAGCTACATCAGCCATTGCATGCAGCCGGTTATTCTTTGAACCAAACTTTTTTTTATGTTGACAAGGATATACACACAAATGATGCAATTATGACTGGATTTAATAAGTGTATAGATGTGCTAGTCCCTGATCTTGAGATCCAGGATATTATATGCCTTGATGAGCTGATAAATTACAAGTACTCATTAAAGTCTTTTGGGAGTTCAATGGCAATGAGGCAAATGACCAAAATTGATCCAGGTTGTAATAATATTCTTAAATTCATCAAGTTCAAGTAATCAAGTTGCATTTTTTATAATTCTATTATTTATTTATGATTTTATTCTATATTTTTGCAGCCAATTGGTGGAGCCAACATGGGTGTAGTTCTCCAAATTTTCAAAAATTGGCCATTCGGATCTTAAACCTAACCACTTCATCATCCAGTTGGGTGCAATTGGAGTACTTTTTAAGGGGTAAGGCCATAAGGGTAATTTGTATAATTGTATTAATAATACATGAATCATAGATTTTAATTAGTTTCATTTGATTTTGTTAGATTCATACAAAGAAAACGAACATACTTAAATCAAAGAGGCTCAATGATCTAGTCTATGTCAAGTATAATCGATTCTTGAAGGATAAGTTTGCTAAGAGAGCTATAGAGTGGTTAGTTGATGATAATGGGGTCGATGGGCATAAAGGATTGACATGGGACATGGTCATGGATGCTTCAAGGCTATCAGCTGACCCTCCTAGGGCCACTAGATCTTCTGCATAGAGGACGAGGGTGGAGGAAGAGGAAGTAGATTCAGAAGAGACGGAGGAGGACGACCAGTATGTCGAGGAGGGTGACGACTCCGATGAATATGATGCAAATGCAGTTGACCCTACTTTTTCTGATGAGGAATGATGAATGTTGAATAATAATTAGACTTTGAACATTGATTGAACTATTGAAGATTCTTTTGAGTCTTTAAGTATTACTTTCATTCCTCTTGGTTGTGTATTGTGGATAGTGGATTTGTAGCTCCACTGGTTTGGTATTTGGTAGCTTTGGTTTGGTAATTTGGTTGGTAAATTTTAAGTTTAATTGGATATGGACCGACTTATGGTTATGCTTATGGAGTGTGTGCTAATGTGTAGTATACTTTGAATTCTGATGTGCCCTAAATACTTAATTCTTATATTTTATACAATATATAACTGTAGAATCATTTTTGGATTCAACTGGGCCGCCCAGGTTCTGGGCAACCGCCTAGGCGCTGGGCGGCCTGGACCCCACAGCTCGCCTAGGACCCGCCTAGGGGTTTTTTAAACACTGCTATTATTCATTTAGAGCTAGGATTAATGTTAGGATTTTATTCTTCTTCTTCTTTCATCTGATTGAAGTCTATAATGGTAGAATGGAATGGATATCTGGGTTTTTCTATTCAATTTGTTCTTTGAAGATTATGGATAGGGTTCTTGGGTTTCAATGGTTAGCTTCAAGTTTTTTGAGTTGGTAGTAGATACTGTAATGAGTGCGACCTATGAACCATGGAAAATCAAATGGGCGCTTTATCATCCAATGGGATGATGGATGGTGATGGGCCGTGGTTCACACTCTCTTGCCATCAGTGTTCACTGAGTTGTTTTTTCTTGTCCTCGATTGTATCAATTTTTTTTTTTTGAATCTGTTGTCCTCCATCGTATCATTGGATGTTGGATTTTTCTCTTCAACTTTTCCACAGATGGGCCTCTTTCATAATTTTTTTTTTCAAATATAGGCTTTCTTTTGCATTTTCGTTCAATCTCGAAAGTGTTTGCTTTTTGGGTTTGGGAGTTCTTCGTTCTGTGGGGTCTGAGGTGTTTACAGGGTCTTGCAGTTGAGAGAGAAGAGGCATTGAGGGGGGTTTCTCCTACTTCTACTGTCGATCCCACTGGAGGAGGGACTGTGATTTCTGCAGGATATGGTTTGGTCCCAACTCTTCCAACACATTCTCTTGACTTCAGGTGACCCAACATTTCCTGCATTAGATTTCATCTTGGTAGTAGTTGAAATGTGTTGTTGTTTCAAAGAAAAAGGAAAGATTAAACAAGATATATCATCTTGTTTGTAGAAAACTTGATTCTTTTACATTTTTTTGAAACTTGATTCTTTTACATTTTTTGCTTGCATGATTTCTAGATGATATTGGCTTCGTTTTCCTGTAATTGTTTCATATTGTTTATTTTTAGGTATATTGGTCGTTCTTCATACTTCAGATTTTGTAATTGCTTGTTTGTTTCCCTTAATTAGGTCATTCATAAATTTTCTTTTAACCAGTGCTGTGCAGGACTCTAAAGGTTCATCTAAGAGCTTTCCAAAGCATGAAACTAGACATATCTCTGAACATAAGGTACAAGGTGAATGTTGAAAGTAATGCAATTAAGTTTTGGTATCGTGTTCTGAGTGTGTTTTTCCAGTTTCTTAATGAGCTTGCTTTATGTTTTGAATGGTGTTGCTGCCTATGGTATTTTGAATTTTCTCATATGTAGGGTCAATTTGTTCATGCTTGACAAACTCTCTCTCTCTCTCTCATGCGCCTGCCTGTGTGCCCTGTTAGGACTACACGTGGATGAATTTGTTGCCAAAACACATGTCCTTGTTACTTTTGTCCAACTTTGGCTGCTTCTTTATGTTTCAGTTTCATTTTTTACTTTTTGGGCAATTCTCCCTTGGATGGCCCAATTTTTGTTTTGAAAATATTCTTGTAATTGTCAAATCATATATTTCAGTTTTACTCCGTTGAAATGATGACAAAGACGAGAGAGAGAGAGAGAGAGAGAGAGTTTGACCCTCCCTTTGGGATCATTTCCTGTTCTTGGGAGTCCTGCTTACTCTCCATCACTATCCACCATTCATTCATTGAATAGTGATATTCCCAATGGACAATGCTTTTCCATACTAGTGAATTCACTACACTGAAATTCTCCATTATTTACACAACTAGGGCCTTCCATTGATCATTCTTGATTTGAGCACGTGGTGGTTTCTTGGCTTGAACTCTGTGATACTAATTTGACATCCTCGTTTATGTAAAAATTTAATGTCACTAATATTGTTTTTGTAGAATGCTGCTAGATGTGCTAGATTTAGCCCTGATGGGCGATTTGTTGCAACCGGAAGTGCAGATACATCCATCAAACTCTTTGAGGTTGTTACTGTTATTTACAGGAAGTAAACCATAATTGAATGCATTATGGACTGTATTTCATTGGGGTCATCACCATCCAATGAAAAGATCGATGGTGATGATGAGACTTGAGGAAGTGGTATTCACTGTTAGGTTGATGCCTTTGTTGTTGCAGCTTGCTCTTTCTCCATCTCTGCACATCTTTTATTGGGTGGTGACAACAATCCACTAAGAGTACCCATAGGAGTATATACTGTCCCTGCTATTTATCCAGGATTTGTAGAAGATGTGTTGTATGCTAACTTTTTCTGATATTTGTGCCTTATTTTTTCAGATTTCGAAGGTCAAGCAAATGATGATGCCAGACTCAAATGCAAGGGATGGCCCTGTTCGACCTGTTATTCGAACATTTTATGATCATTTGCAAGTAAGCACTGTTTCATGACTTTGATGTCACATGCATGCTTTCTGGCAAAGTAGCAAATTTGGAGTCTGCTGTTAAGTTTTATGCTTTACGAATTTTGTGATTGTGTGCTTTTGCAACAAGTTTTTATAGGAAATCCAATTTAACACAATAGGAATTATATATTAATTATCAAAGAATCTCAATTTATATGGGTAAACTCCTAGTCCTTCAATCTGTCCTAAAACATAAATCCAAACTTTTCTGTGTGTTCTATGACAAGTTGTTCTTGTCCCATTGGCTAGGGCATTAGGATTGCAATGTGGTATCCAAGGTTCAAATCCTTGCTAACTTAACTTCAAAAAAAACAAAAAGCTAGAAAAGGAAAAAAGAAGGAAACTGTGCTTTGAAAGGCCAGTCAAATGAATATGGTGGATTGACTTATTGGAACAAAGCTTTTTGGCTAGGCTGAAACAGTATCCTAATTTGCATATCTGTGCTTTACTTGTTAATATAGAGGCAAGCTTTATTTTCTTATTGAGAATTATACTGGCAAACTAAGATGAGAAATATTTGCGCAACTTCTAAGCTTTAGTTTCTTATTGAGAATTATACTGGCAAACTAAGATGAGAAATATTTGCGCAACTTCTACTTAGGCGGCATAAATGTTTCAGTGACCATTGATTGTTATGCCATTTCTTTCTTTCATCTTTTTTGTAGTGTATCATTTTTAGAGTGGTAAAAAAACAAGTTGTCTGGAGATAGGTTTTTTTGTGTCTTAAATCTTCATGCTTATGCGTGCAGCCTGTCAATGACTTGGATTTCCATCCTCAGGCCACCGTATTGATTTCAGGGGCAAAGGATCATACTATTAAGTAAGTCATCCTTGCCTTAATTAGTCATATGTGGGGGTATCTTATGTATTTCATTGCAGCCTTTTCAACAAAAATGCAGACGTCTAAAAGGGCATGGATATTAGAACATGTGTCTGGCTCGAATTCGAAGAATCCAACTCACTGATGCAAGGAAGATGGAGGAAGATAGGAAAGAAATAAATAAAATAAAAATAATATAAAGTAATGAAAGAATACACCCTCTCTTAGGGTTTGCAAGGGAATCAACCCAAAAGATCTCTTCACAAGATCATTTGTTTTCAAAATAACCAAGTTCTCCAAAAGGGACCTCCTTTCATTTAAATACAAACTAAAACGAAGAATACAAATAAATTAAAAACCCACAAAGAAAAACAAACTCTCTCTCCCCTCCATAGTTTCAAAAAGCTCTAGGTGGGTCCTGGGCGGTCCAGGCAGCCCAGCGCCTAGGCGGGCGCCCAGAACCTGGGCGGCCCAGTTGAATCCAAATAAGGATTCTGGCATTCTGCAGTTATGTCAGTATCAGTTTTATGTATTGCAGTACATAATTCAAATTGTACTACATATTATTCAGCATTTAACACACACTCCATAAGCATAACCATAATCCATAAGTTGGTTCATACTCCATATCCAATTAAAACTTAAAATTTTCCAACCAACCAAATTATCAAAAAGTATCACACCAGTATTGCAGTACACCACCATGAGTAAGAAAAAAAAAATGAATTATGAAACTATGAAAGTAATACTTGAAGACTCAAAAGAATCTTCGATAGTTCAATAATCAATACACAATACCTCAATCAAAGTTCAAACTTCAAAGTTTAATAATTATTCAACAATCAATATTCATCAATCATCATTCATTCATCATCAGAAAATCTTGGGTCAGCTGTCATCATATTCATCAGAGTCGATGGAGTCGTCGCTCTCCTTGACATATTGGTCGTCCTTGTCTTCCTCCGTCTTTTCTGAATCAGCCTCTTCTTCCTCTTCCTCCATCCTTGTTCTCTGTGCAGAAGATCTAATGGCCCTAAGAGGATCAGCTGATGTCCCTGAAGCATCCATGACCATGTCCCATGTCAATCTTTCATGCCCCTTGACCTCACCATCATCATCAACTAACCACTCCATAGCATGGTCCATATTTTTTGATCTGATGGGATCTCTCTTATCTTTCTTAGCAAGCCTATCATTCAAGAATCGATTGTACTTGACATAGACTAGGTCATTGAGCCTCTTTGATTCAAGCATGTTCCTTTTCTTTGTATGAATCTAACAAAATCAAATGAAACTAATTAAAATCTAATATCTATGGTTCATGTATTATTTATAAAATTATACAAATTACCCTTACGGACTTACCCCTTCAAAAGTACTCCAATTCCGCTCACAACTGGATGAAGAAGTGGTTAGGTTTAATATCCGAATGGTCAACTTTTGTAAATTTGGAGAACTACACCCATGTTGGCTCCACCAATGGGTTGCAAAGATATAGAAAACAGTCATATAAATAATATAATTATTTGATTACTTGAACTTGATAAAGATTAACTTAAGAATATTAATACTTGGTCTAGTTTTGGTCCTTTGCCTCATCGCTATTGGAGTCCCAAAAGACTTTATTGAGCACTTGTAATTTTTAGCTCATCAGCGAATATAATATCCTGCATTTCAAGATCAGGGACTAGCACCTCTACACGCTCATTAAATCCATTCATAATTGTGTCATTTGTTTGTATATCCTTGTCAAAATAAAACAAAGCTGGGTTAAAATAATAACCAGTTGCATGCAATGGCTGATGTAGCTGCTTATCCCACTTCTCATTAATAATCTCCCAAACAGGCTTGTAGTGGGTTTTTTCATAATTGAAATTTTGGGCTATCTCTCTTTTGCATTTCTCCAAAGCATCATATATGTAGCCCATAGAAGGCTTGTCACTATCAACCATGCGAAGGACTTTGACAAGAGGAAAAAATACCTTAAGAGCGCCCTTCACGCCTCTCCAAAAAGCCTTTGAAAGGATAATATCTCTTACCTTCCCAACCTGATCCTTAGACCATTTGCATGCTCTCCACTCATCCGAGATAAACATTTGCCTCAACTGTACTCTCCTCGAATGTATGCTATCTAGACATAAGTACCAGGTCGCAAATCTCGTGACCCCAGGCCTCACAATCTCTTTCTTCTTTGTAAAGGTACGCATCATGCTGAGGGTGAGATGGTGGCTATAAATGAAATTTGTAACTAACTTGGCCTTCTTCACTGCACCTGATATCTCGGTTAAGCTGCCAAGAGCCTCAAGCGTGAGGTTTATACAATGTGCTGCACATGGTGTCCAAAAGATTCTAGGATAAGCTGTGCGAAACGAATTAGATGCATAACATTAGGAGCAGCATTGTTTGTGACAACCTGTACAACAAGATGCTTCTCAACCTCCTTGCTTCCCTTCTCTATCACTTGAAATGTGTAATGGGCATCATGAATATGATCAGAGGCAAATTCACAAGCAAATTCGTCTGCCTTCTTCTCTTCTTATCACTCCAACCATCAGTCATAATAGAAACTCCATACTAAGCTCATGCGTCTTTCTTAAGTTCTACAGGTTCCTTTGTGGCACTCACTGCATTTTTTAAAAAAGGCTCTGAAAGCTCATATGGGGTTTAGGGTTTCATCTCAGGGCCAAATTGGCCAACTGCCTTTATCGCAACATAGAAGCTACTTAAGCGAGTGGTATTGAAAGGAATGCCCGCCTCTTAAAACCATGTAGCAAGATAATATGCAGCTTTATCTCTCTCTTCCTTCTTGATTCTATTTTCAATGGTGGTTTGCTTTTTTGTTTTCTCTTTTGCAGCCTCAGGGTCAGACCGGGGTAAAAAACTATCCATAGGGCCTCTAACTCGAGGCTTCTTAGTCTCAGAACTAGAAGCAATTACAACTCCCTTCCCCTTTCCCCTAATAATGGATTGCTCAACCTCTTGACATCCCTCCCCAATCCTTTCCTCATCACTATCAGCATCTTCAAAAATGACCCGAACCGCAGACTTAATCTCTACTATAGAGGCAATTTTCTCATCGTTTTTCATTTTCACAATTTTTAAAAAATTCTTTATTTCCTCTTTAATAGCATCAGGAGTCTTTTTACATGGGGCAACATCCCCCCTGATACCGGCAAGATGTGTCTTGAACCGGTTTATGCCCCATTTTGTATCCTTTTAACAAACTTTGCATCTTATGCAATTTTTATCATTAGTATCTGGGTTATAGCCATATTTTCGACCGGGATCACCCCTCCTATTAGATACCGAAGAAGACATCCAAAAAAATAATGCAAATTACTAAAGCAATAAAAAAAAAAAATCATTTACTTGAGTTTGATTGCACAATCTTCAAACTTCCACCTCAAAGATGCTTCTAAATAATCAAAATCTTTTAAAAAAACCTCCTAATAACTTTGCAAAACATCAAAAAAGTAAATATAATACCAATGGGTGATGCTTTGATCAATTTTTGTTAATTTTGAGTAACCCTTCGATCCTAAAAAATTCACCACAATCTAGTTTTTTGGGGGCTTTCTCTCTGTAAATTTGGCTCCAACAAGTTTTAGGTTTCAAATGAACCTAAAACCCTAATTTTTGGCCCTTAAACACAAAAAAAAAACGACGAAAAACTGCCCTCATCGAATGGTTTTTCTGCCCCTGGGCGGGGCGTAGGGCCTGAGCGCCGGGCGCCCGCCTAGGCAGGTTCCTAGGGTTCGACCGCCCAAATTGGCTGCCTAGACCTGGGCAATGCGCCCAGGCCTTCTGGACCGCCTAGGCGCTGGGCAGTCTGCTTTTGAATCACTGCTTCCACCATGTTTTCTCTCTCTATCTCCCTCTCTCCTTCTCTCAATCTAACGTAAATCTCATAAACATAGGAAGCCGCCACCAATCTTACCTACAAACCTAAACTTCCACCTTTAATATAACACATCCTAATCCTCCTATAGAAAACTTCCTATTCTGCCCCTCAAAATCTTTACAACCAAAATAACCCTAAATCTAAAAATATAAAATTAGCAAAGTAAAATTTAAAAAACCCATTACATCACTCACTTACCAATATTTTGCCAAGTCCAGAATGACATGTCCATACAAGTCTATATAATGTGTAAGCACCATGCATGTATAGGGTTCAAGGTTTATACAAGGTGCCCTCCTTATATTGTAGAACTAATGCACACCTCTAAATTTTACCTTGAGATGTAGTTCAGGTATCAGAAACCTTATGATGCCTTGAAAATATTGTCATCCCTAGCTATGAATTTAAAATTGAAGAAATAGTTCAAATCGAGCAGATCTATAAGCACCTGAGAATCTTGGAAATAGACGCTCGAGATAACTTATTACAAAATGCACTGTTTGTAAGACTTCAATTTCTTTTTTTTATTTTTTATATTGATACATCTTGAGGTCGAAATGATCAGTTGGAAGGTTTTCCAATGTCAAAACATTCTCTTCAAGAGAAATTTTGAGGTGTACCTTACTTCAATATTATAAGGTTGACACTTATATAAACTTTTCATATATGTATGTGTGTAGATATTTATATTTATATATATACATATAGTGAATTTTTGAGGTGTGCCTTAATTTGATTGTTTAGGGCCTATATATATATATATATATATATATTGATAGTGATTTTATATATGTATGAAATTAATTTGTGACTTTTTAAATCATAAACTTTAAAAATAAAACATATGGGAAATTATAAAAATGCTTGTCCAAACAATAAGACACGTGTCATACAAACCGACAGTCATGTCTTGTTTGTCCAATCTGTGGACTTGCCCGTCGACCTAGAAGACCATGCCATTTCTGCAAGTCTAAGAAAATGAAAATTTTTCTAACATGCATGTCGACAGATTTCCTGTATCTGCATGCTTGTTGACACGCATGTCTAGTGCGTTGGCTTTTTGGATTCTCCCGAATGCACACCATATGCATGTCATTGTTGCATAGATTTCTATCCATTTTATTGGTTATGCAATCATTTCTAAGGGAGATTGTTTCCAGGTTTTTTGATTTTTCAAAAACTGCTGTGAAGCGAGCATACAGGGTTATCCAGGTTTGATTTATATTCTTTTTGTAAATGGGGTTTAGCCTTTCAGGTGTGTATAAATAAAATATACATCTTTATGTTTCTGATGTTTTTCCTTTCAATTGGGATGCAGGATACTCATAATGTGCGGTCAGTTTCCTTTCATCCTTCTGGGCTCTTTCTTTTGGCAGGTAATGTTTGTTCGATTGATTTTGGTTCTAGTTCAAGGTGGATATCTCCATCCAATTAGTTCGAATTGCTCACTCAGCATATCAACTTGGTTTGTCACTTTCTCCGAAGAGAAGTGTTTTGATTTTGGCATTTAATCGTTTTATTCCACCACCACCGCTATTGCATCACAAAATAGGAAATTGCAATTCAAATTAGAACAATGAAACACCTTAGACAGCACGTGGTAATTCACCAAATTGCAATTTGAGATAAAAATTTAATTTGACAATAAAACAATGTGTTAGTTATTGCAAACATATAAATTGGTATTTCTTTCATTTTTTGAAGTTCAAGCTTTCCATTGATTTATGGGCTAAGCTTTGATAAGTGTCCTTATTTTTCATAGTTTGAGTTTCTAGCATTTTGGGGTCTCTGGAAATTTCGGTAAATTTGCTTGTTGTGATTGATATCAAGATGTTAGATATAATGTTTGTATAGACTTATACGGACACCATAGTCTTTTATTGTACAAAACATCCATATCTCTCTTTTGAGGTTCTGATCAGGATGTTATATCTGTACAGGCACTGATCATCATATTGCGCACTTGTATGACATCAATACTTTCCAATGTTATTTATCAGCTAAAGTCCAAGACATAAATATCAATGGCGCTATTAATCAGGCAAGCTTAAGCGTTTGTTATTTCTTCACAAGTTGCTAAAACTCATGTTAAACCATAAAAAATGAAGCTATCTTGGCACTTATGTTATGTAGATAATCATATTTTGGCCTGCAGGTTCGGTATTCATCTAATGGTGGAATGTATGTGACAGCCTCCAAAGATGGTTCTGTCCGAGTATGGGATGGTGGAAGTGCCCAATGCGTACGATCGATCATTGGGGCACATGGTTCAGTAGAGGCCACTAGTGCAAATTTCACCAAGGACCAAAGGTGGGCATTCAAGTTTCTTTGTTGGCACTTTAGGGTGCTTAAGCTTTTTTTGGTTACGTTGGTTCGTGGTTCATGACTATGAGAGAGAGAGAGAGAGAGGGAGAGAGAGTAGAGATGGATTGAGGAGAAAAAAGCTAGAGTTTGAATGAGAAATATCACGTAGGAAATTGTGTATGCCTCTTATATCATCAGCTGCACTCCGTGTGCATTTCATTATCATGGTACCCTACCAGCGAGAATCTTAATACTTAACATTAGTGTAAACCACACAGTTATGTTGCATTCTATAATGAACAAGTTCTAAACGCTATTTGAGAAAACAATGGCTAAAACAAGAACAGAACATGAGCAAGTCCTTTATTTGTATTGGCAGGTATGTTCTTTCTTGTGGAAAAGATTCTACAGTTAAGCTGTGGGAAGTTGGGAGTGGTAGACTAGTCAAGCAGTACATCGGAGCTATCCATACACAATTGCGTTGTCAGGTTAGTTAACAAATCAACATCTTTCTCTCTCTCTGCTTGAGGCTTCATTCTAATTTGTCTTGTACTTTAAAATTTCACATTTGTAGGTTGTCTTGAAATCCAATACTAAATCCAACATTTGCATTGTTTCGGTGCTTGTTAAGGTGTCCTTTAGAACACGGAAATTCTGGTTTGCTATTATTTGACTAGTTTAAATACTCCTCTTTATATTTCTCACATCTTCCCTAGAAAATGTAATTGTTTTGTTGGAATTACAAATTCATCTCTTAAAGTCCCTCCGATTTGGGTTTGCCTTTTTTCATGTGTTTTATGGGAATTACATATTCATCTATTAAAGTCCCTCCTATTTGGGTTTGCCTTTTTTTCACGCATTAAAATCATTGCTTGCAGGCTGTCTTCAATGAAACAGAAGAATTTGTGCTATCTGTCGATGAACCAAACAACGAAGTCAGATCTCTCTCTCTCTCTCTCTCTCTCTCTCTCTGTGTCTCTCTTCTCTCTCTCCCCTTATGAAATTAAGGCATTGCAGGTAGTCATCTGGGATGCTCTAACTGATGACAAGGTTGCTAGGTGGCCATCGAATCACATCGGACCCCCTCGCTGGCTCGAACACTCCCCAACTGAGGCTGCTTTTGTGTCATGTGGGAATGACAGATCTGTTCGATTTTGGAAGGAGATTCTATAACTCAAACTAAATTGATCTGAAGTTAACATAAAAGTGATGAATGGATGGCCAGGTCTCTCTGCTGAGCAGTGTTCTTTATTCCAGGCTGTCGTCGTTTTCTTTTTTAAGCTAAAATCTCTCTCTCTCTCTCTCTCTCTCTCTCTCACATAAATAGCCTGAAACCTATTTTCTTTTTCCTAAGTAACCTAAACCCTGCATTTGTTCTGTAAGAAAAAGCAAAATTTCTACATAGAGTTTTAGATCCATTTTTTGGTAATGTTGTTGGATGGATGATAATGCTATGGGAAAAGAGAAAAAGCGATGTTTCATTTTTTTTTGGTGATATACAGAGGCAACTCTAAGCTCTAGAGGGCTTTTCCATAACTGCAGAGAAGAAGAGCTCGCCCCCTTCCCTGTCTACCTTGGGCACCAGCCTCCAAAGATGCTTTCGATACTGAAGTTTCATAAGCACTGCCAGGTACTTCTCCATCTCTTCTTTAGCGCAAAAGAATCGATCAATCCACAAAATGCCACCAGGCCTAAGCACTCGATCCCAATCAAATAGAATATATTCTAGAAACTCTAGGTCTATCCACCCATCTAAGAATAGTGTAGAATGCACAATGTCCAGTGTGTTGTCAAAAAAAGGAAGCCTTGAACCTATCGAGAGGTAAAGGGGCAGGAGTCCCCTTAGGGCAATCACCTCACTGAAGGGGGCCCCTAAATTTAAGGTTGCAGAGGCCACTGTGACCCCTTTCTCTCTCATCATTGCAGCAAAAGTACCAGTTGTAGGGCTGAAATCCAGCCCAATTCTTATCTCATCAGGCTTCAATTTTAACACCTCTTGAATAGTGAACTCTGCTGATTCTGATGCATTTGTTGGGTATAACCAGGCTTGCTTAGTTAAGTTGAAGCAGTCTGAGCACTTGAAAAAACCTCTATCTACATTTTTAGAGAGAAGGCAAGAGAACCTTTTGCACTTGTAGTGGGTCCATAGGACTTGGTTATCACTAGGCAGGCTCCATAGAGATGAAGAGAGGGAAATTGGGCTTGTAAAATTTTTGGGGTACCTTGAAAAACACCTTCTTCTGGGTGGGGGGTCACAACCCATAACCATTAGCTTCTGGATAGTGATCCAATCATCTGGGCATTGCTCATAGGGCTTGTAAGCCATGTATGTGTCCACCTCTACTGATAAAGCTTTACAAGCCAACCCAACAGAAGGGTAAATAGCCTCTAGACCCAGGAAGTTTTTCCTGCCATTTTTGTTTGTCTTTGGGACTGTATAATATTCGAGTTCTTTTGAAATGAAGAGCCTGTCAGTACATGACCCATCTTCTCTCTCCTCATTACTTACATCAACCTGTTCTCTCTCTACGTTGCCTACATTGGTTCCTCCTCTCCCTGCATTAGCCGTGTCATTCTCTCCTCTTTTGACGTTAACTGTGTTGATCTTTATCACTTCTCTCTTTTTGTTAGCGGCATTGATCTCTTCTGTCTCTATGTTATGCACTTTGGAGAGCTCATGGGCGAGCTTGTCTATAGAGAGGGCAATACTTAGAACAGAGTCTGCATATTTTCGGGTCTGGTTGTTTTGGGGTTGTGTGTGAAGATCATGTAGGATGGTGCCGAGCTGGGCTTGTATGCTGCCAATCTGAATGAATATGTGTTTGGGGAGTTGAGTGTTTTGGCCATTGGAGTTGCAGAGGATGTTAGGGGCTGAGATCGTTGTGATGATCGATGAAATGGTGATGATGATGAGGGGAAGAAGAAATAGGGGGCTTAATAGGCATTTTCGGAGCCTGCTGTATGTGGGTTTCGATATGGTGGTTTGATTTAGCATTTTGGGAGGTTCTAGTGATCTGGAGGGAGAGCAATGGGTCTCTGGTGATGGTGAGTTGCTTCTACGTTAGAGAGAGAGAGAGAGAGAGGGTTTAAAAGTTTAAATCGTGATTGTGCTGGTTTTCTTGACTTGAATTTGTTTTTTTTTGTGGTTTTGTTGAATCCCAAGGTGACTGGTGTGTAAAATATTATACGTTTGGGGCCATTTGCCACCGGTTTCAAGCAGCTGTAGTCAGAAGCAACTAGTTTTAAAATAGTTTCAAACCCAACTTGGGTCTCTCAGAAAGTGAAGGATAATGTCCTAGTTGCCTCTAAGAATTGTACGTCTTGACAAGGTCATCTCTCTCACTCTCCCCTGCGGTGAGTGAGAGAGGAGGGGAAGAATCTGAGCAGGTGTGCGTGTTTTATTGGATTTGTTAACGAGAGAGAGAGAGAGATGCTTTATTATACTTTGGGTTTACATGGGAGATGTAGATAGATGATGTATACTTAAACTTTGTACAGTACACTCACTGGGTTATCTATTCCTAAAACTTCAAACTTCACCAATATGTTAGATTAAGTGGATGAAATAGGAGCTGAAAAATTTCGTAAATCCTTTTTATGGCATGCAGGAGTGCTTTCTCAAGACAATAATTGTCCCCTTTGTATGCTTTAATTAGTGTTCATAAATTGAGCAAATTTTTTCTTGGAACTCAAGAAAAGGTCTCAAATTTGCTTTTATTTTCTTTTCTTTTTTTGACTAGTAATTTGCTTATATTTTCTGTGCACACGAATTAGAAACAGCACTGGAGTAGTTTTATTATAGAAAAAGAGAGTTTGGATGTACAGAGAGAATGAGAAAAAAGGCAAAGAAAAGAGAGTATCAGAGGGTATAAAAGTCGAGGTTCTAAGCTAAAATCCACTATTAAAGTGCACCTTCAAATTGTATCAAGAAATGTGGTTTCAATATTGGAAATTCTTGTGATAGCTTTGAAATATGGTTTAATCTTGAATTATAAAATTTAATGCTTCAAAAATAGTGTAGATTGAGCAAATCTATGAAAATTTGAAAATCTTGAAAATCGACGGTAAAAAAAATGCGTTACAAGATGTATTATTTTTAAAACTTTAAAATCATGTATTATTTCCAAAACTTTAAAATCCATTTTTTCTCGCGTCCATGCATCTTGATGGCGAGATGATCAATTTAATGAAATTTGGGCATCAAAATAACCTCTTCTAGTATAAATTTTAAGGTGAGCTCTAATTTGATTGTTTAGAGCCAGGGCTCTATATAAACTTTTTTCCTTTTATTTGAAATACAAGTATTTTTTAAATCCAAAAATACTATGATGATTGAGGTGTGCCTTCCCCTTAACAGTCTTTCAACTTCTCATGGTCAGTTTGGAATTTGACGGTTGGTGGAATGCTATGCAAATCCATTTCATATTGTAAGGCCCTATACATGTGCTAAACCACTTGGTTGCTGGCCAACTATTTAGTATAGGGTTGGCAAGCATTGTCGAGTTGGCATCGCCCCAGTAAACTAAGGCCTGGGCCACCAAATTTGGCCCGAGGGCTAGGCCACCATGGCCTAAGGCCTAGGCCGGGCTTGGGCCAAGGTGACGAGAGAGTCGGCCCTGCCCAACCCTATATTTTGCCTTTATTATTATTATTATTTATTAGGCCCGACTCATTGCCAATTCTATTTAGAAACGCTGGTAAAAGGAGGCTTCTCTTACTCTAAAGAATTTCTCTTCTCTTGCCCGGATATATGGTTTTTGGTTTTTTGGCCTCAACAAAAATGAAGCGAATTACACATTAAAATGAAAATTGGTAAAGTAGTCAAAACTACCCCTATACATATAAAATAGACCCGGTTTCTATGCAGCCAAGCCCGTATATGTTGAAATGCAGGCCTCTTAATAAATCTAATTTTGAGACGGATTTTAAGACTTAATTTAAGAACACATAATCTCTAACATGGAGATCATGAATATGAAAAAATAAATGAATTTTAAAAACTAAAAATAATATTTCTAATAAGAAAACTTTAAAATAATATTTCTAATAAGAAAACTTTGGACCGTTAGTTTCTATTGCTTTTAGATGGGACACCTATTTGCATCCATCTTTAAGATGGATGCTATACACTTTCTGGACTGCATATATAGAAATACGGTCTAGCCTGCATGAATCAATTTTTCATATAAAATAGACATAAAATATACAAAATTTCAAAAAAAACAAAGGGAAAATTACATACTGCTATCCACCATAGGTTTCCATGCATTGTACAGTTATAGTTTTTTATTTGCATCAATTTCCAAAAGCTTTCTTCGCATACCCCCACTTGAAATTTAAGGAAAAATTACAAAAAAAAACCAAGACCACGCTTTCTATGCAACTTACTCCCAACCTAACATTTTCTCTTACTTTTTATCCAAAGCAAACTTTCTATACAAATACTCCCCAAAGGAAAGAAAAAATTTATTTATTTTAGACATAAATGCCCTTCTTATACATAAAAATCACTTAGGCCACATTTGATGTTGACTTTTGGACCCAGCAGCACGTTACTAGAGACCCAGTAGCACATTAACAGAGCGCACCATCACATTGTCGGAGCACCTAAGTGCTGGACTGCCCTAGACAACTACCAGACCGAAATTGATTATTGTCGGACCGCCCTTTGCAACTGCCGGATCGCCCTTTGCAACTGCGGACCGCCCTTTGAAACTGTTGGACCGTACTTTAAACAGTGCTAGAGCTCTACTGCCGCACTCTACACAGTACTGGAGCCCTACACTCTGCACAGTACTGGAGCTCTACTGTCGAACTGCACTTTACATAGTGCCGGAGCCCTAGTTACAAAGTACCGGAGCCCACTTACAAAGTACTGGAGCCCCACTTATATAATGCTCTCCAGTACCTACTGTCGAACTGCACTTTACATAGTGCCCAGTACTGGAGCCTACTGTCGAACTGCACTTTACATAGTGCCGGAGCTCTACTTACACAGTACCGGAGCCCTACTTATATAATGCTAGAGCCCCTATTTTGGTGGGTAGAGGAGAAAGAGGCGTGGATAAGATAAAAGTAAGGAAAGATAGTTTAAGCATTTTTTATTTTTTTTTTGATTGGAGGTATTTGTAGAAAAAGTGTATGTTAGAGAAAAAAAATGACAGAAAAAATTAGGTTGGGGTATCTTGGTTTTGTCTTTTTGTTTTTTTTAATTTTCCCAAATTTTAAGTTCCTTTAGGGCAAAAATGCCACTGACTGTAACGAGTTATGTCAAAACACTCTCCTCACTCACTCTTTGTTCTTTTCGGACTTCCCTCCATCTACTCGTTTATTCTATTTTATTTTTGACAATTACTCGTCGATTCTCTCTGAACACCCCTCTCTCCTCTCCTCTGTTTCTTTCTAAAAACTTCCCATCTACGCTATCGAGGGATACTACGTATGGATGGCACTGTACGTCTAGCTCTCTGCATGCTGGGCCGGATTTTAATGCGAACTTCAAACTGGTTTAGCACATGGAGCGTTGGACTGACTTGAATAATAAACTTCAAACTGGTATGACAAGGAGACTGGTCTTCAAGAATAAATAGAAGTTGGTTCAGCACTTTTTCTGCTGGACCAGCTTTTACTACAAATCTAATACAAAACTGGAACCAGTCTGATAAATCAGAAGCTGGTCCGGCTCGTGATTGCCAGACTAGCTCAAAAAACCCATATGGTTTTTACATAGTCTAAAGTATATTACAATATGGTTTTTACAGTATATAAATCTTATTACGATAAAACCCATATGGTTTTTATAATATAAATCATATGACAGTTTCGCAAAAGAAAAAAAACGTGAAAAACATACTGCACAGAAAATCACGGTAAAAATCATAGATTATGCAAAAAAAAAAAAAGATTTTTACAGTAAAATCCTGGAGCACAGAAAAGCCGCATACGACAAAATAAACTAGATCCTGTCAGCGTGATCTAATCCACATAATGAAAAAACAAAGAAATTAAAATAGATCACAAATATGCTTATTTAGGTCATACCCATTAAGTTCCTTGAGAACAAATCTGTGATGAAATAGGGTTGAAATCCAAGGAAATAACAACCTACATAATGAAAAAACAAAGAAATTAAAATAGATCACAAATATGCTTATTTAGGTCATACCCATTAAGCTCCTTGAGAACAAATCTGTAATGAAATAGGGTTGAAATCCAAGGAAATAACAACCTACAATGAAGATAGAGAGAGACAATCGACTGGGTAGTGAGAGAGACAATCGACTGGGTAGTGAGAGAGAGAGTCGAACCAAAAGAACCGACTGGGTTTTGAGAAAATAGTGTTATATGCTAAAGAAAATTGTATTGGGGAATTTGGTACCTTTTTTCTTTTTTTAAACCATAGGGGCGGGGAAGGTCTATCCATGCATAGAATTTTATAGGTGAGAGGGTATACATAATTTTTCCAAAATCTTACCTCACAATATTCATAATTTTATAAGACATGAATTATATTAAAATGAAAATAATTATGACTGAACTTGCATAATATTTTATTCCTGGCTCATTACTATCGAAAATCCATCAAACAATTATAATTTTTTTTATAGTATTTGAATTTTAGTAATGTTGTATAAAATAGATTAACCTTAAATTTAATGGGTTTGTGCACCTCAGTGAGGTGCACATAAATAAAATTTAAAATTAATAATTCAAAGAATAAAAATGATCGAATTAATACTATGAATATTTTAGGGGTTTTTTTATCATTTTATTTTTAATAAAAATAATAATATTTTTCTTTTGTGCGAACTGGTTAGATGTACACGCCCTAAATTTTAAAAAATCAAATTTGTAAGAAATATTAAAATTCAAATACTATTGAATGATCATGGCTGTTTAATAACTTTAGAATATGATGAGCTATAAGTCAAGTATGATAGAAAACCACTCATAGGTGCAACCGTTGCATGAAATCATTCTCTTTATATATATATATATATGTTTGTGTGTGTGAAAAGTATTAAAAACACCTATAGGCGAAATGCTACAGTGCTTTACCCCGCCACGGACATACTATGTCCGTGGTGGTTTATTGAATGGAGCCGTAACAGACGGCGCGTGGTCCGTGGTGGTTCCACGTATTTGTTGATCGTTACGGACTTGCTATGTCTGTGATGGTTTGACCACTACTGACATGCTAGGTCCATGTCAGTCTTTAATCCTTGCCATCTGAAAAAATCAGATGCCACGGAGCCTGTGGACGAAAACACTGTTCATTTTCGCCCATAGACATTGCGTAGTAGCTTCCATGTATATTTGTATGTTATGTTTGTGTGTATATATGTGAGAGAGTGTGTAGACACAATGGCCACTCCAATTTATCTGTACCTCAAATGGTGGTCCAACCAAAAACTTCAATTAAATTGGTTAGCAAAAATAGTATTTGTACAATAAATGTTAGTGAATGTGTAGTAAAAATAGTACTAAAGTAATTTATGTTCACAAATTTGTATGTGCTTGAAAATTTGTTCAAAAGATATATTCCTTAAATATTTATCTTAGAAGGAAGCACCTTGAGAGATGTGCCCTAAAAAAAGAAGTTGTTTCTGATGAACAATGAGTTTCACAAAAAAAAGTAATATTTATGCAAAGATTAAGAGTAACAACCAATGCCCTTTGAGAAAAGGTGCTACTTTGAATAAACACAACCACCAAAAAATTGACACTTGACCTTGCATCAAGTTGCAAGTTTTGCATGAGGTTGCATCAGAAAAAAAAAAAAAGGAAAAATATGGGAAACAACATAACTTGTTAGACTTGTTGTTGATAAAATAATATTATGCAGAGTATATTAATTTATATAAGATAATTTATATTAATTTTATATAAGATAATTTACTCTAAGTGTCATCTAAACAGCCCGTTTTTCTTAGGAAAAGTATAAGGTCCACATAGTGTGGACGCTTGAAGGTGACAAGCACCTTCTTAACCTTTGACATTAAAATAAAAGATATGTTCATGTTTGTTTGTAATGCTATTCTTGTTCTTGTAATTTAGGACATCAAATTGCACATGTCCAAATCTTTGTATAATATTATTCAATCATTTGACTTTTTTAGTATTTTTACTTAATTTTAATTATTTCCGGCTAAAAAAAGTGATTTTCAGCAAATTAAAATAAATTTTTTTTTCAAAAAGATAAACTTATGCATAAAACTGCTTATAAGTGTATCATAGATAATTTTATGAGTGACACTTCCAAACAACAAATGTTTCAATATCAAGATTAATTTTATTGAAAATATGAGCTATCAGTGATAACAAATACATCCTGACAATCCTTAATTTTATTGAAAATATGAACTATCAATGACAACAAATACATCCAAACAACCTTTAAGCGTTTTGTAAGCAAGCAGGAAAATACTATGTCCTAGGTTCAATTCCTACCAAAGGTAGGTGGCCTCTCCCCCCACTTACTCGCCAAAAAAAAAAAAAAAAGCACTAAACAATAAACTACACTTCTAATTGGATATACCTTTTTGTGAGACGTAGAAATCATAACGATTTTATATCTATTTGTCTATATTATTAAGCCATTATTAAGCATTGGATATGTCTTGCAAGAGTAAATAGGGATCCCATCCCTAGATATGATGTGGGGAAGGCGACCCTTACAAAATTTAGGCCACCATATAGGGTAAATGGATTCCATTTTCTTAGAATAAAAATAATAATAAAGATATTCTTAATAAGCACCCTAACTGTCCCTAGGTCTATTACCAATATGAAAGGTCTGCACTCATTGAATACATTTTTATTGCTATTACCCCACTTTGTCATTTATCAGTAAATAAAATGATGAAAATACCCTTAAAATATTTACATGGGTGATTTATTATTATTATTATTTAAAATTATTATGTTTATATTTTATTTGGGTGAGCCTCACTAAGGCGCGTACATTTAAAAAAAATGGAGGTCAATTAGATTTGTTTACATGTGTTCGTGTGTGTTTGCACGTGTACATCTCCAATTCTCTTTCAAAATTCTTGAAAGTTAAAAGTAGGGAGTTGGTCATCATCTCTTTTGTATATATTAAGCATTGTGGTCATTTCTTTTCCTTTAAATTTCTGATAATTTGAATTTCAGTTTTGACTAATTCTCACATTTTATTTTAAATTTATAAAAGAGAATGTGATCTTTCAACAAAAAGATTTTTATGTTTGTATTTTTAAATGGCTAGTTCTGTTTCTTTGTTTTTATTTAGAATCCACCCTCTTATAGTTTTATTTGTCAGATTTCATGCGTCTTAAAATTGTTTGTGAAAATTTTCACCTTTTTGAAATCAAGAAATTGGGTATTTTCAAATAAATTTTATCAGATTTGCATATCAATATTTTAAAACTTATAGTTTTTAATAATAAATTGTTACGCTTCCCAAAATTATTTATGTCTATTTTTTCTTTGTACTATAAAATTTAGAATACTTGAAAGTAATTATTCTCTTTGATACAAAAATAGTAATTCGCCTTTGTTTATTTTACAAATTTTAAGATACTTTAGACTTGGAAAAGTATAAGAAGAAATCATTTACTTTGAAAACAAAGAGGTCACAATCACTTTTGCCCGTCAAACTTTAAATTGGGTGGCTGTGATTGTGTGGTTGATTAGACCAAAAAATTCTCGAATTTTGTGACATACTGCGAGCCATCCAATTTCAGATCTAATAGCTAATAGTATTTATGACCTCCTTGTAACAAAAATAAATGGTTTTACAGTATATAACCTCGGGGATTATATTCTATGAGACCATTTATCTTTTTTAACAGAAGTTCATAATTATTTCTAGTCATTAGATGTCAAATTGAATAGTTTGGGGTGTGACACAAAATTTGAACTTTGCTTTTTTGAACTTTGGGTCTAGTTAAGTACACGCTTACGACCACTTGATTTCAAATATGATGGATCAGAGTATCTATGATCTCCATGTACTAAAAGTAAATGGTATCTTTGTATATTTTTATTTTTTTTAAATTGTAGATACCCCCCTCAAAATTCTGGCAACGGGAACTCCTAAAAATCTCGATTCTGGTCCTAAAAGCCCACACAAATCCCAGTAGACCATAGGCAATCTTGACCCAATTTAATTGCTCCAAAACTACCCAAATTTTATCTCAACTTGAAGTAGAGCCCGAGATCTTTTCAACAGTCCAAGAATCGTCTGAATCCGACTTACAGATACAAAAAATATAACAAAAGACAATTTAGTCCTTGTAAGACCCAAGTGTCGGGCTGCGGGCCCGACTATAACGTGGCCCGAAAGGCCTATACGCGGCTTGGTGACACATACGCGATCTGATGATGCAGTCAACATGTTTTATGATGTGTAAATGCGTTTTCTTGAATTAGATAAGGCTAAAACTTCAAGATAAATCCAAATAATTCCAAAACAATTCCAAAAAAATCAAGAAAAGAATTTTATAAATACCCCATCTCACTAACCCAAAAATAGGATGAAAAATAAACAAAAAAAAAGAAAGAAAATTAAAAAAATTTCCCAAAAATAGGAAAGCCCCTTAGAAAATTAAAATTAGAAAAAATCTTCCAAAATCCCAAAAAATAAGAGATATTTCCAGAAATCATATTCAACCTCTAGAGACCCCAAAACCCTTAGAAAACTAAGTAAATTCTCCTCCAATCTTAAAAAAAACATAGGTAAAACCTACCTAAAATTCTCAGCTTTTTATCATGCCTAAGGAACCCTAGATTTAGGTTAAATGACGTTAGATCTACCAATTCAAACAAGTAAAGGCAGATCGGAGTGTAAACAGTTTGGCGCCAACCGTGGGGCACCTTGAGCTTCAGGTCCGTATTTTAGATTTAAAATAAGCTTCTTCTTTTCTTTTCTTTTCTTTTTTTTCTCATATTTATTTTTTCCAGCAAAAAAAAAATAAACAAAGAAAAGAAAATTGAGGTAGATTTAAAAGATTTCTTTTTATTATATTCTAACTTTTCTTTCTATATCTTATTTTTTTTCTCTCTCCATAAAAAATTTAAGATCATTTTCCTCTCAATCTTTAGATCATCTTTCTTGTTTTATATCATCTTTCTTTTAATTCTCATTTTGATCTTTTTTATCTTTAAATCATCTTTATTTTTTTTAGATCATTTTTCTCTTAGATCTCATCTTGATCTTCTTATCTTTAGATTCTCTTTAGATCATCTTTATTTTTTTAGATTATCTTTGTTTTAGATACTTAATCATCTCTATTTTTAGATCTTCTTTAGATTCATCTTTTAGATTATCTTTCTTTTATATACATCTTGATCATCTTTGTCATTAGATCTTTCTTTTATGTTCACCTTTTATATTATCTCTTTAGATAATCTTTTAGATCATCTTTACCATTTTTGTTTTTTTAGAACATCTTTAGATTCATCTTGATATCATCTATATCATCTTTTTCATATCTTCTTCCGTTCATGCTTATCATCGGTAGATCATCTTTTATCATATTTAGATCATAATTATCTTCTTTAAGTGCATCTTTATGTTTTTAGAATGAAAGAATCTTTTTCTCTTTCCTAAAAAAAAAAACAAAATAGTTTTTTACCTCTTTTCATAAAATACTTATTTTTTAAAAAAAAAGAAGAGAAAAGAAACGAACATAGATCTAGGCTTTATCTGCTTTATTTGCTTAGATTAGAAATTAATCTCATTCTTTTTTTATCTTATTTTTTGCTTTTAAGCCTTATCTGCATAACTTAGAATTTTCTTGACTTTATCTTCTTTAGAAGCATCCTTTATTCTCTATAACAAAAAAATAATAAAAAATCTTTTAGAAATATCTTTATCATGTTTCTTAGATAGAAAAATGAGGATAAAATTCAAAAAAAAAAAAAGGGTGAGATTTTTATGCGTAGTCTTGTAGTTATGTCCATTGTTCATGGTGACTCAGTTATTTAATTTACTACATAGTCTAGACTCCTTTACATGACTAGACCTACAAGATCTTATGGTTCAGTTCCTTGGGTGTGCTTTGTCTCAAGTCAATCGATATTGAGTATTAGTGGGTCCATAATCTCACACTCAGGACTAAGCCTAGCTAACCCATTTGTAGTCCAACCAAATCGTAGAGTGCAACAAGTTTGTATGGGTCGAGCTACTCAAAAAAGTCAGGGCATTCGACCCAAAACTAAAGAATCAAAGTTGAACCCACCTTCAACTTCTAAGTCTATGTCTAGAGAGTATACTACCCAATCAGGGGCACACCTCCCACAAATGTCCAAATCTAACCCAAGCAAAGTTAGCCACAAAAAAAAACTAGAGAGTAAGATATTTTCACCTAAACCCAATAGTTATTTAAGTCATGTCTCTATTCCTCAAGGTTCACCTTTATTCAATTTCAAGGACTACGAGTCCCTTTCAATTGAGTGTCTTAAGGACTTACTTGTGGTAAAGGTCTTCTTGAAGCGTGCTAGCCTTGTTGAGCCACATGCCTCACTTATGGCATCAAGTCAGTCAGATCAGAATCAAGGGACCTCTCTAGCTCTTGACCAACAAAGTCATGTGAGTTCCACCTCATCGGCGAGCCGACATCGCCAATATTCTCATCCTCCAACTCCTGTAGATCCGGGTCGACCACAAGACCGTCCATCCCATAGTCAATCTAGACCTAACCGTCCACAAGTTATGTATAGTCATCCACCAGTGTATCCTCTTCAGGCCACTGCAGTCCCACACCATCAGTCACAGGTTGCCTATTCAACTCATGTTTCAACTCAGTATTCACCAAGTCAACCGTATCTGTCAGCTTTATACATTTCGGCCACACCTCCGACCTCCAATCACCGTTACCTGGGTTATCCTGTGCACCAGGCCCCTATTGTCCATTTCCAAGCCCCAACACCGGCTTATCAGCCTCTAGCTCCTCCAACCATTTCGAGGCCCAGCCTAACCTTAGTCTGGTGCAGACCATATCAACCGCATCTCATGCACCAAAAATTATGCCATCAATTCTAAGAAACCAAGAGGTTAAAACCCCTAAGTCCGTTGAGCTCGCCCAACTGAAAAGTCAATTAACCACATTTAAAGAGACCCTGGCTAAGATCGGAATTCCAAATATACTTCCTTAAAGATCTTATGTCAAGGATGTTCTTGGGGATGTCGAACATCTTCCTCCGGGTTTCGAATTCCCTTAGTTTGAAATAAGTTCAACGGGACATGTGATCCTGAAAAGCACATCATTGCTTTGTTCCTGCAGTTGAAGAGAAACTTTGTCATCTCAAGGCCCTGTTTCAATACACTCTCCCCGGACAAGCTTTAACATGGTTCCGAGAGTTGGTCTCAAAATACCTGAATCAAACTCTCAATGAGTTGTTTCAACATTTTGTTGAGCAATATCATGGGACCAGAGAAGATCAATGACCTTTTACGAATTGGTCTCCACCAAACACAATTTGAGCTAGTTGTTTACAGATTTTGTCTAACAATTTAGAGAGGTTGCATCAAAAGTTATTGATTGCATGCTTTCTGAAGGCTCTAAGATTTGATATGGCCATAAAGAATGCTTCCTCTAAGTATAAACTCTACCTCAATAAAAGCATTCTTCATCATGAGGTCACAGTGCTTTACATCAAATAATCATATTTGGAAGTCATAATTGAGAATAGAGGAAATATTCTATAAGAATTTGACAACCTTTATCAATGAAGTATCTGATACCAACTAAGGGCAAGGACATTCTAAGGATAACTAATGACTATGACCTCCCTACCACTTGAAAGAAGGAAAGATGATCAAGTTATTATTTGTTTTTTAGAACGAAGTGCTATAAGAAGGAAAAATCGCCATCGGCTCTTCTCCTTCTCCTCTTTCTTCATCTTCTTCTTAAATAAAATAAGAATAAAAAAAAAATTCCGTCAAGAAGAAAAATCGAAAGGAATCTCGAGAGTTGGAAAAAAAAAAAACCACTGGGATGAACACCCTAAAGGGACCCTAGCGGTAGAGAAAAAAAAATCCATCGGACTGAAAATCCTAAAGGAACCTCGACGAGGGTTGGAAAAAAAGGAGCTATCGGGCTGAACATTCGAAAGGGACCCAGAGGCAATACAAAAATAGAACTTCTCTATCTTTTCGTCTCCTCTCCAAAATCTCCAGAAATTTTTCTCTTCTAGAGTTAGAATGGCGTCAGAAAGCAAAAGAAATACATCAGTTTGAGTAAAACCTGAAGAAGCTTGACTATCTGAACTTCAAAAGACTGATAATGGAGGAACAAAATTGGAAGTCCAATGATATTTTGAGCACTTTGAGGCACATCTCATATTATCCAAGACGCCAATTTTCTCAGAAAACAAGAAAAAGTCTTCCTTGAATTGTGACATAAGAGCCAAGATTGGAAGATGATGAAGTACTTAGTGATTCGTCGTCCTAAAAGTCCCAAGTAGAGGCTTGACAAGCTCATGAAAAAAAAAAAAGGAAGAAGAAGAGAGAGCTCCATGGCAGTATGAGCGTAAACTGCTTACCAAAACTTGTTTTCAAAATTTCTCATCCATCTTCAAAATTTTTCCCTATATGTCTCGTGAGTTTTCAAGAACCTTAATTTCTTTGTTTAAAGCGTAGCCCAAAACTCTGTTTTTGTTTTAAAAATTCAATATATCTTCAAAACCTTCTAAAATGTTTAAAAAAAAATGAAGGAGTTTCATAGAGGCTTGGATATAATGCGTCCGCCGCCACCAAATCATGGATTCCCATGCATGCAAACCCTTAGGAAAGCAGAGACCAACTCATAGGTTCCCATTCCAAAAACGGTTGAACTTGTGGACCCCAATAATCAGAATCCAAGGCGAACAAGAAGTTCAATTAGCTAGAAATTCATCATCCCATAACTTCTTCTGAATCAAAATCTCATTCGATTGGAGAATCAGTCCCTAAGAAAGAGGTCTAAAGTCGAAGATGACTACACTGGCAGCTTCTTAGGTAGCATTGGAGTGACTACAACAATGAGTATCACCGACTCAAAAATAGCACGGGTTCATGTTGGTTGTCACTTTGGATCCCGATTGTCGGAGACCTCTCAACCGCACTGACTCAAAGATAGCAGTGTCAGTTCGATGTCTTACAGATCAAAAGCATCCATCGTCATACCGCCTACCCAAAGGGTATTGGTCATTCAAAAGAATGATCCCTCGAAAAAGGTTTTTCTTTCCACCATGTCTCAGGTGTTTATTTTTTTGCCAGTCACCTGATACCCCAGATGAATGCTAAAGATGGGCAACTATAGACACCCCCGTCAAAATTCTGGCTAAGGGAACTCTTAAAAACATCGATTCGGGTTCTAAAAGACCATACAAACCCTAGTAGACCATAGGCAATCTAGACCTAATTTAATTGCTCCAAAATTATCCAAATCATATCCCAACTTGAAGTAAAGCCCGAGATCTTTCCAATGGTCCAAGAATCGTCTGAATCCGACTTACGGATAAAAAAATTATAACAAATAACAATTTAGTCCCTGTGAGACCCAAGTGTCGGGCTGTAACGCATCCCGGAAGGCCTATACGTGGTTTGATGACACAGTCACGGCCTGATGATGCAACCAGTGCTTTTTATGATGCAGTAAATGTGTTTTCTTGAATTAGATAAGGCTAAAACATCAAAATAAATCCAAATAATTCCAAAAAAAAATCCAAAAATATCAAGAAAAATCACCAATTGAATATTATAAATACCCCCTTTCCCTAACCAAAAAGGAGGACGAAAAAGATACCAAAAAAAGAAAGAAATCCTTTAAAAATTCTCGAAATTTAAAAAATTGCTCAAAAATACCCAAAAATAGGAAAATCCATTAGAAAATTCCTAAAAAAATTAGAAAACAAATCCCAAAAAATCAGAGAAAATTCATATTCAACCTCTAGAGATCTTAAAACCCTTAGAAAACTAAGAAAAATCTCATCTAGTCCTAAAAAAAGCTTAAGTAGATCCTACTTAAAATTCTCAGTTTTTTCCCCTACCTTAGGAACCCTAGATCGAGTTAAAAAAACCTTAGATCTACCAATTCCAACAAGCAACAACATCCAAAAAAAGCAGATGGTGGTGCAGATAGGAGCATAAACATAAATGACTGTGTTTTTTATTATATCTTTTGATAAAGTTTATTTTATAGAGAAATTTACCTATATATCCCATTTAAAATTTGTAATTGTAAAAACCTCCCTCAAAGTTTATATATTACGTACATGCCCCTTTTGTATGTCTTTCTTTATTGCATGTTTACCCTCTGGAGATTGATTATCCGAAATCACAATTGACTTACAATTTTCAATAACCGTAGTACTTTTTTTTAAAGTCATTTTCTAGGAAAAAAAACGGAAATCACTTTGGATGTAGAAAATCCAGAGTCCTTGACTGTGAATTTTTAATATCCGAATTGAAAAATCACTTAAAAAAAGATGATAAATAACATCAGATTTTCAATCTCTGAAATAAGATCTATGAGTGTGTAATTACGATTTTTAAATGAGATATGCAGGTAAATTATTCATATTTGTGGACCGAGGCTGTCCAGAATTCCTTTCCATCCGCAATATAAAAGTTGTCCTCCAAAAATTCTAAAAGACACCAAAATATCATATCATTATTAGAGGAAAATTTGATTTTGATACCCCATCTAAAAGACATCAAAATATCTTATCATTAAGACCTGCTAATTTTATTTTGATACCCCATCCTTAGTTTAAGGCACATACATGAGCAAAATGGGTTTCTTATGAAATAAACACAAAAAGCTAAGGGTACGTTTGGTACACATGAAAATACTATTGTGAAAGTATTCTTACATGAAAAAACTAACTTATGTGATTAGACTTGGGATTTTTTTCACAACAATTGATCCCATTATATAATTTCACACCAATTGGCAGCTAAATGATGTAAAAAAAACACCTAACTACATCAGGGAGTTTTTTTTTGTGAAAATACTTTCACCGAAGTATTTTCACACGTACCAAACGTGCGCTGACTTAACTAGAAATGCACCATCCACATTAAGTTACCAGTCCAATTTGTCACCGGTGGATGAATTAAAATAGCTATGTTGTAGGGCTACCATCAACTACATGGTTGATTGGTTCCTCATTCTTTTTTTTTGTTTTTATCTTCGATAACTCAGTGGGAAAGACATGCTCCTACCCGTTTTTTCAAGTAGTTAGTCTTTTGAAGGTGTTAGTGGGGTGGTGTCAGTGAGAATGAAAACGACAATATAATGATGACTTGGTTGTGGGGTGCTACCACCACTATCCAAACCCTTGTTGGGCTCACTCAGTTAGAGCCCTCTCGCACAAATGCATATATGCGCTGCGGAACCAAGACGTATGGGACACAAATATGCCAAAGTCGATGTGTGTTTATATGAGTGGAAAAACATGTCATAACGCACATAAAGAAATAAATCTTATTGGCACCGGATTTACGTGATTCACCTTTTCAGGCTACATCCACGAGAAAAAAAAATGAATCCACTATGAACACAAAGGTTGCAATAGTCTTCTAATAAACAACCTTTCTTGGGATCATCGATTTCATCTAGAGACTTCTCTCTCTAGGATTTCTCTTTTTGATCTCCAAGATTTCTTTACTTTCTAGAGGGTTTCTCTCTCTAAAATAAAAGGTTCTCTTTCTCTCATTTTCTTCCATTTTTCTTCTTTTCTCTCTCATAAAAAAAAAGACTTAAGATGAGGATCAATAGTTCTCTTTCATCTTCTTCTTCTTTCTAAAAAGGAGGACAACTCTCTCTCTTCTTCTCTCTCAAAGAATGATATCTCTTATTCTCTCTCAGAGAAGGATATTTCTTTTTCTCTCACAGAAAATGATGAATATCCATCTTCTTCCTCTCCTCTCATAGAGAATGATGAATCCCTATCTTCTTCTTATCTACAAAAGGAGGCTTTATGTATTTTTCATTACATCAAGAAAAGCCGACCCAAAGAAATAACCCAGAGAGACACACGCCAAAAAATGGCCTAGAAAGGTTCACACTCAAAAATTACAAAAAGAGTAGTTTTGGTTTAAACCAACCAAGAACCCACAATAGCCTCGCATGTATTCCCTTTTATGTATGGACCAAGAGCATCTCACGTATTCCCTTTTATGTATGGGACAAGAGATAACAACCGTATATGGAAGTATCACATAATCTCCTAAAAAAAGCTCTTTCTCCTTTTAAAAAGAGATAAGAAAAACATCTTCCCATATCAAAATTACGTGAGAACCTATTTGTGTGGGATGATGACTTGACCAACAAGTCACCTTCTTCCACTTTCCTAAACTATCCCTTTAGCAAAAGAACATTTCTATTGGTGTCCCTACCTCATGAGTTGGGACGCCCAATAATCTCCCCCTCCAATCCCAGGAGGGAGGTCTTCCTACACAAGTCTATCAGGTGCTCAAATGGCACCCATGCCAGCCAGGCTTCTCTACGACTCTTGTTTCTCTTTTGTCAAGGTCTTCAACATCATATCTGACACGCTCCTATGGAAATGGATTTTCCTTAGTTGCAATAATTTCTCACCTTTCTGCAACTTGGACTGTCATACATCAAGTCCACTTGCAAAAGTAATTGAGTATGACTTCCTGGAGTCTGGTACTCCTGCGATGTCTTTATCTGTGTACCAATGTAACTCAAGTTTTCCTCCCCCAAAGCACAAACACATTTTGGATGTTCCTCTGAGATACTTGAATATCAAATCGACTATTGTCTAGTGTTCCTTGCCAAGATTAACGATACTTGAATTTGCTCACGATGTCATTGTCAGTCCATAGAGTCATTAGCAGTTAAAGGGATTCATTGTTGGAAGTGATCATTGACAGTCCATTGGTCAATACCTTTTCTATACAGTGGAAATTCACTGTTTGTCAAGGTGAAGATTAATGGCCCATTGGTCAATACCTTCTTTGCATAGTGGCAATTCATTGTCGGTCAAAGTAATGACTAATGATATTTATCAGTCAATACTTTTTTTGCACAATGAGCACTCACCGACAATCTCTAATTGAGCTCATCACGCATCAGTTGCATGTGCTTCTTACAGCTGACCCATAGGGAACTTTCTGTATTTCTTTTTTCTTTTTCTTGGTTGAAGGGATCTTCTGGCACTTAACTCCCATGCCTTCTTGTCTTTCAACAACTTTACGAGGTCATAGGTATGATTCTCATGCAAGGATACAACTCATCTTATGTAGCTTTAATCCACACCCCTTTGTGTTTGTTGACCTGACTTCCTGATAGATTTCTGGTCTGCCCCTTGCGAGGTAATTAGTACAGGGTTTATGTCCCCTAGAGAACCTTCTCAGTTTAATTGTGGGTGACACTTCTTGAACAGGCTACTCCCCTTGCTCCTCATCACTCGAAATTGACATGTCAACTCTTTGGACTCATCCACTAGTTTCACTTCTCACCTTTTTCATTTACCACAGTGGAGGAAATATGACCGGTTTCGAACCATTGAAGATTCATGATTTTGTTGCCTTTATCACGTCGTCAATAGTGAGGTCTTCCTAAAAGACCACACCCATACCCTTGATCATCTTATTGTCTTCAGGATCCTACATCAGACAGCTGAACTCTTCATCTGAGTACCTTTAGAAGATGTACATGAGTGTTTTCTCATTCAACTTGGATCTTTGTCCCTTGGCATGTGCATCAATGCCTCGAACACTATCAAATGTGAATAAGATATATCCTTTCTTGTCCAACCTCTCTTTATGATTTGACCATCTAGAGGAAACAACTGAGATCTATTTAGGTAGCATGTTGTGAGGACTGCTTCACCCCAATTCCACGCTCTTAACTCTGAGATACTTTAGCAGTTTGTATGTCTCTCTTTCCACGTTATATGGAAATCCTGAAAGATCTCGAACATCTGATCTTTTGATTTCACCCATACCATTCATGAAGCGTCATCGATAAAGGTGATGAGGTATGATGTGCTACCAAATGACTCCGATGCCCGACATCCACAACTCAATACGAGTTGCATGATGTAATATAAATGCACTCTTCAGCACAGTAACTGACCACACCATCATCTGTGATCACTGTAGTGGTTTGGCTACTATCATCCATGACATTGTCCTCATACCGCTAATTCTTGAGCTTCCGACAATCTTTCTTGTTGTTCCCTTCATTGCCACAATGAAAACATTTGATCCCCCTTTTTCATCTTTGATTGGTTTTGTCCTTATTCCTGGACCTTCTTCAATTTATCACAATGGCTTGCGAGTTTGATGTGTCGGAAGCTTTTCTACTCACCTCCTCATTCAACAGGCTGCTAGTGACTTGACTCATGGTCACTATCATCCGGTGCTGAGTTACTCACAGAGACTACCAGAGTCTCCCAATTGTCCGGTAGTGAACCGAGAAAAAACAGAGCTTGTAGCTCATCTTCTAAGAACAACTTCATTATTGCAAGTTGGTTAACAATGCTTTGCACCTCATCCAGGTGCTCTGCAACGGATTCCTTGTCCTCAAACTTCATGTTCACGAGTTCCCTGTCCTTAAACTTCATGTTCACTAACTTCTGGATCAAGAACGCCTTATTTTCGATGGTTTTCCTCCCATAAAATTCATGTAGCTTAACCCACAATGACTTCGAGGATGTCTCCATCGATACATGGTGGAATACATTTTCTTCAAACCATTGTAAGATAGTTTCGAGAGCCTTTCGGTCCAGTCTCTTCCACTCGTCATCTGTCATACTTTCGGGCATGTGTTCTACCCCTTCAATAAGTGCATACAACTCCCAACATTGTAGTAGATTTTCCATATTTGGGTTCCAGATGATCCAATTATTCCCATTAAGCGACTCTCGATACTGAAATCCATCTATCCATGCACATTGTCTATCCCCCATGAGTTACGGATAGTTATCACTCGATTGTTTATGCTAAATGCAGTCTGATCATGAACTGTCGCCGGATCATATGCACTATCGCCCGATCGTGAACTACTGCCCGATCGTGAACTACCGCTCAATCGTTAACTATCATCCGATCGTGGACTACCGCCTGATCAACTGTCGTCCGATCGTGAACTACCACCCAATCGTTAGCTGCCGACCTATCGTTGTGTCATCCGATCGTTACTGTCGCTCGATTGTCAGTCAAGCCTTTGCAGAAATTTTCACAAAATTTCGACAGAGCTTCTGTATGAGGGTTTGAATACAAAAAAAAAAAACGTTCCCTAAGTCCAATTAATCGAAAGTCAAGTCGGCGCAAAGCCCGGAACGGTGACTAAGATTAGAGGAATGGGATTTGTTTTCTTCCTTACTTGACCTATGACTGCTACATTCGCTATAAGAAAAACGGTGATAGGGAGGATCAAACGGAGAGGGAAACACGCTCTGATAGTACTTGTTGGGCTCACCCAATTAGAGCCCTATCGCACCAGGATGTATGGGATATAAATATGCAAAAGTCGATGTGTGTGTGTATGAGTGGGAAAACATGCAATAAAGCATATAAAAAAATAAATTGTATTGGTACCAGATTTACGTGGTTTACCTTTTCAGGCTACGTCCATAGAGAAAGAGATGAATCTACTATTAAGATAAATGTGAGAATAGTATTCCAAGAAGCAACATTTCTTAAGATCACTGATTTCATCTAGAGACTTCTCTCTCTAGAATTTCTCGCTGATCTTATAGACTTCTTTCTTTTTTAGAGACTTTCTCTCTAAAAAAAAAGGTTATCTCTTTCTCTCATTTTCTTCCCTTCTCTATCTTTTCTCTCTCATCAAAGAAAAGACTTAAGAAGAGGATCACTGGCTCTCTTTCATCATCTTCTTCTCTCTAAGAAAAAGGACAACTCTCTGGCTCTCTTCTTCTCTCTCAGAGAATGATAGCTCTCCATCGCTTCTCTCTCCATCGCTTCTTCTCTCACAGAAAAATATGAATCTCTATCTTCTTCTTCTCCTCTCAAAGAGAAATATGAATATCTATCTTTTTCTTCTCTATAGAAGGAGGCTTCTTGTATTTTTCAATATATCAAGAAGAGTTCGCCCACAGAAATGGCCCAAAGAGATGCACACCCAAAAAAGCCCAATGAGGTCCATGCGAAGTGTCTCATAACCTCCTAAAATGAGGTTCATCTCTATCTCCTTTTAGAAAGAGATAAGATGACGATCTTCATATATCAAAACCATACTCGAGATCCTATGTGGGAAGGTGATTTGGCCAACAAATCACCCTCTTCCACTTTTTCGAACTGTCCCTTTAGCAAAAAGAACAATTACATTGATGTCCCTACCTCATGGGATGAGATGCCCAACACCCCTTTCCCGATTGGTCCCTCATTCTAGAGTCCCAGTGAATGACAGACCAATTGGTACTCCATCTAGTCCCTTGGACTATAGAGGCAATGAAGCAGCCTTGTTCGTCACTTTATTGTTAGTTTCAAGAGATTTCCACTTTGAGGGTGGATCTCCTATCCTTCTGTCATACCCCAAAAGATTTTTCTCCGTATTCCTGATATAAAGAGGACTTGTAGGCGCAAATATTTTTTCTACATATGAGAGCAATTATGAAATGTTAAGTGCAACACATATATCAAAAGCATGTTTTGGTATTTTAATTTTGAGCATTAAGTTTTTTTATTGTATTTTGCTAGGTGTTTTTTTATTATATTTTGAAGATTATATTTTACAAATGGATGTTTTCATATTTTGGTCTAACAAGGTCAGGACCTTAAAATTTTCCTTAACATGTTTTAAGTCTAGGGAAAAGAGGTGGGTTTAACCCATCCCAAACCCGGATAAAAAAAATGGGTTGTATCAGGTAGATAGCCAACATAAAACTTCGTCAAAAAAATTTATAAATCCTAAATCTACGATGAAAAGGAAAGCTACAAAAGCAGATCAGTCAATCCCAATTCCAATATTGAAAGAACCATGCCATAGAAAGCAGGGCATGTCATGGGTTATAGAGAAGAGACAACATGTGTACATGAAAGCAAGCGGGAGCAGAGCGAAGGGATAGAGATAGTAATCACTTGGAAAAACAAGCACAAAGATAGTAGAACGAGTTAGCCCTACGCAACACAGGAGTGTCACTGAAGGACCGAGTCACTTCAGTCACTTACGCTCATAGAGCTACGGAACGGAAGGCCTCAACCTATGCTATGAAATTGGGAGATTTAACACTTGACTGTTAATTATTTTTTATTATAAAATCAGATTTTATCCTAAATTTCATTTTAAGTCGAGTATTGTAAACGTTGGTTTAGTTTCTACCATGTCAAGCATATTCCCTTCGTAGTACTCCTTTTTGTCCAAGAATGAATCTTTTCTTTTTATTCTCTTTCCCTTTATCTTTGTCAAAACAACATTACAGGATTATCAATTGAAGAAATAAAAGCACTAGTAACAAAAGGGGATAGAGAATATTTAGGAGAATATCATGTAATCTTGATGGGGAATCATATATTCTAAAGGTCTGTAAAGACAAATGAAAGGAAAGTTCCTTTTCAAGTGGATACGGACGTGTGAATTTTCACCCCCCTTTTTCTCTAGAATTTTCCAAATTAATATCTAAATCATGATAAAAGTTGTCCACGGCCTGCTTGAGCGATGAACATGAAAACGAGCAAACTCTTTGAGCTTC
>NW_006500104.1:4500562-4511195 GCF_000471905.2 Amborella trichopoda
ATACGTCTCAAAAATAGTGCATCTTGCAACACATTATTTAGGCCGTCCATTTTTAAAATTTTCATGTGTTTATAAATCTATTTGATTTGAACCATTTTTAAAATCTAAAATTTTATAATTAAAGATGAAAATAAATTCTCAAACCGTACTTAAAATATTTTACACTAAAATTACATTTTATGATAAAATTTGGTGGTGCACTTTACTTTGATGGCAAGCTCATGCAAACCACACCTATTACATATTCCTTAAAAATCAAGGTTAAAAATAGATTATTAAGGAGGGCTGCAATTCTACATGAGTCTGGGGACTCATAGAAACCGTGCCCCATTATTATTATTAGTGTTATTATTGAGAAAAATATCCAAGGAGATTATTAATATCATTTAGTATTTTGAGTAATAATACTGTTTATTATTAGGCAGCCTAGGACATAATATCATTTAGTATTTTGGGTTTGATAAATATTTTTTTCAGACTTTCTTATATGAAAAAATTACACACCCCATGCTGTAAAAATTGAAATCCATTCAGCTTGAAATGTTGATTTTCGTATCTAAACAGTGTTTTAAATACTGAACCCTGATGTTGATTCTCTTGAATATAAACGTTAAAATATTGAAATCAGTAAATTTTACGGGCATTGCTCAATTCTCTTGATCTAAGTTATTAGTGATTCCCAATTTGAATCATTGAATTCTATGTAAAAAAAAAAGGGGTAATTGTGTTCGATTTGGGTTGTTTCCAGATCTGGGAAGGGAACCGGACCCACTTAGTTCAATCTAAATTGAAAATTCTGTCTTCGGATATGAGATTTCTGAAACCATCTAAGGAAAGAGTAGCATTGCATGCAATCTTATTATTATTATTATTTTATTTTATTTTATTTGATAAATATTCTTTATTTTTATTAAAAGGGAAAGGTTTCTATGTTTCCTCTACAGCATAAAAGTTCTATCCTCTCCATACTACCTAGCCATCTAATTTTGATCAAGAGAGCCACTCACCGTTAGATCTTAGATCCGATGTCTCAAAGTATTTTTTTTTTTTTTTTTTTATACAAATTGTATGAATATGAAATTACCATCTCCTCATTGGGGCACCCCTATAAAAAATATTAAAAATATTTTGGTCATTTTATTTTATTGAAAATATTTTTTTTAATATTTTTCGCTAGTGCGAGTTTAATTGAGGAATGGACGTCTAAAATTTGGTGCCAAAATAGTTTATAGAAAAAAATTAAAATTAAAAAAATATAGAGACATAACATTATGATTGGGACAAGCTTAGCTTTCCATTCAAAATGAACGATTAGATAAAGGGGAAGATAGAACTTCTACGTTGTAAAAGAAGCATAGAAAACTACTTGAAGGAAATTATTTAATCAGATACCATAGCCTCAAAAAAGATAAACTCCCCCTTGTGCCTATACTACTATTAATTACTATTATTAAAATAATAATAGTAGTACTTAGTACTGCTAAGACTACTAATTATGATTATTTAGATTAGAATTTAGATGAACCAATCCCTCGCAAGGATGGTTCTTACCTAAAGAATAAAACTACTTTCATTTAAGTGTTGCACAAAGAGAGAAGTAGATGAGCAATAATATCAAAATTATTTTTGGTTTAGAAACTTAGAAACGTAAGGACGAGTGAACAAAACTAAAATGAAATAAATATGCAATAAAATTTATTTGCCTTAAGCATAAGAAGGTCACAATCATTCAAAATCAAATTGGACCGGTAAGGGTGTGAGATTTACTAGGCTTAAAATTCAAATGAAATTTTTTTGAACTTTTTAATCACCTCCTAGCTGTTGGATTTGATATTGATAGCTAGATCTTCTTGTTGTCTTGTAATACAGTTGTCCTAATAAGCAATGCTGTCAAATTCCCTTCGTTTTGGCCGAATAGGCTGAAGTATTCGGATGTTTTGTTTAGACCGTAGCGAAACAAAGCTCCAATGCATCTATTTCGGCCTATTTCAATCCAGTTCAATCTGATTCCACCTGTTCATCTGAAGAGTGTTTGAATTTTAGTTTTTTTTTTCTTAACAAATTCAAATTACTTTAAATTTTAGATATTTGTTCATCAAAAATAAATGAATCTTTGAAAAATATCAAAAAAATATTATATATTAAATAAATTGAACAAAATACCCCCGAAATATTTTGGAGGGTATTTTGATCATTTTATTTTTTACGAATACTTTTTTTTATATTTTTATTAGGTGTTTCTTGATGAGAAGAATATATACCTAAAATTTCAAGTGATTTGAATATATAAAAAAATAAAATAAAATTTAAGTACTATCAGACATCTGTGAACGTCAGATCATTCCAAATTCAATCTGAGCCATTAGACTCATATTTTCTTATGAACTAGTGGGCTAATCACTATTCCTTTTCGCCTATAGGCGTTGGAAAGATTTTTCCATATATATATATGGAAAAATCTTTCCAACGCTTATAGGCGAAAATAAATAATGATTACACCTATTCTCGTCACCGTCCAAATTTCATCACACCATTCTAATTGTCCGATAGTGTTTTATTTTTTATTTTTTTTTACAAATTGAAACGACCTGAAATTTAAAAAATATATACATCTTACGAAGGCGCATATAATAAAAATATAAAAACAATTGTCCGTAAAAAATAAATTGACCAAAATACCCTTAAAATTTTGGGGGGGTATTTTGGTAAATGTTTCTACATAAAATATTTTTTTTATAATTTTCAAAAATTTTCCTATTCTTGATGAATACACATTTCAAATTTCAAATCATTCTGATTTGTAAAAAAAAATGAAAAAATAAAATAGTACTCAACAATCGTCACCGCGCAATGGACTTTGAACGGTGATAAAAATAGGTAAAATAACTATTCATTTTTACCTTTAAATGTTGCGTAGTAGTAGTAGTATATATATATAATTCCAAAATCTTCCTTTGAATATACTAAAAAAATATTTTTCTAACCCAAATATATAAAACTTGAAAATAAGTCTTAAGAACAATGGTCAAAAGAGAGATTTCGTTGCATGAGAAGGATCCTTCGTTTGTTGAGCTAGAAATATGTATCACCACCTAACAATCTCATTATCTATTAATTAAATACGCCATGTGTTGTGGAGCATATTTTATACCACACAGATTCAAGTGACAGGGATAAGAGGAAAACATCTTGTAGTAGGTGAGAACTTTTGGATAGGCTCAAAACCTCAATGTCCAATATTTGATTTTGCTTTGAGTTAGATTTTTTTTTTTTAAACCATTTGACATGGACAGCTAGAGGGAGAATGAAGCACAAAATAAATATGTTCGCTCTATAAATAATAATTTAAGGTGAGAATGAGGTTGATGACAGCTACATATACCATCAAAATCATCTTTTTTGGCTTTTTTTAATATCTTAATGCAAGAATGTGATGAGACGCAAAGAGAACAAACGTAAACTATTGGTAAACTCATTAAAAAGGAAAAATGATTGATTTGATAGGACTTGTAGCCCCGTTAAAATAAGTATAGGACGCGGTTTCTATGAGCCAATGTAAAAAATGATAAATGAGTCAAACTACTATAAATCAATTTTTGAGATGGATTTTTTACTTACATTTGTTTAGGTGTGGTTTGTAACCTGAGTTCTGAACAATCAAATTTGAATTAACCTAGAAATCTAGTGCCGAGAAAAATAGTTTCAACATTTACATTTTGGCAATAGCCTCAAAATATATTTTTTCATCCCTATTTATAGAATTTAAAAATTAAAACATAATGTTAAAAATTAAAACATAATGTTAGACCAAAGCAAATCTATGAAGAATCTTAAAACTAACCGTCAAAAATCACATTACAATGTTCACAGGTGGGAGTATTACTTATAGTTTTTATAGATAATATTCTTAAGATTATCTAAAAATCTATTTTTCTATCTGATTATAAAATTTTAAATTTCAAATATGATTAAAATCAAGTAGAATTATAAAACTACAAAAATCTTGAAAATTGATGGGTAGATAATATGTTGTAAAATGCACCATTCCTGAGACTTAAACAATGGATTTTTGAAAGACATCCTTAGTTTTACATTATAAAGTAGCATTCTTATATAAACTTTTCTTTAAAAAAAATATCCTTTTTTTTTTTTACCATGTTCCTATCCCAATGAAATGGTTGAGGTAGGCTTTTTGTTAGTTAAGAGCCTAGGCTCAATATAAACTTTTCCCTACTGAGATAATTAAAAAACAATTTTTGTAACTTTGCATGGTTTTGCAAATATTCCCGTAGAGATTTGGGGTGTTTTAAAGCCCTACTTTATAAAAGAAAAATTTTAAAAAAGAGGGCATTGGCTTTTGTTATGTCGATTGATAATCACACTCAAGTCATATAGGTGAGTGACATCATCTCCTCTTTAAAACATGACGCATCACTCTTTCTCTCTCTCTACACTCCGAAGCCTACCCCATTTTGCAGAGAAAACACCTACCCAAACAAAAAACAACTCTCTAAATAGATGGTAACATTTATACATCGAATAAAGGCCATTTCACATTTAAGTACATGCATGTAGCATACAAATGATATAACTCTCTCTCTCTCTCTAAAAAACATGCAAATAGGACAATGTACCAACCACTAATACCCTCTCTCGCACTCTCTCTAAAGCTAAACAAGTATCTCTCTCTCTCTCTACCTCTCACTTTCTAAAGAGAAACAACCATCTCTAAAGCAAAATAGGCCTCTCTCTATCCTAACAGAAACCTTTCTCGCTCTCTACACACCAATTCACAATTCAGCAAACAGAATTAAGCCTTTCTGCTCTCTTTCTAAACCATATTCAACCATTAACAATACCACTCTTCCTTGGAAGAGCCCTACAAACCAGAGGCCTCTCCATCTCCATTGACAACATCAACCTCTCACTCAAATCCACACTCTCTTTCTCATCCAAAGAAGGCAACCACCTGAAATTCTGAAGAAGCTGAGCAAGCCATAGATGAACAGTGGCCAACCCCATGGCTTTACCTGGACAAACCCTCCGCCCGGACCCAAATGGAGCCAGCCTCAAATCCGAACCCAGTACACCGACCTTTTCTCTCATAAACCTCTCTGGTTCGAAATTGTTGGGATTCTCCCATATGTTCTCATCATGGGTTATAGCCCACATATTCACCATTGCCATGGTTCCTTGAGGTATAAAGCTATGGCCAATGTGAACATCAGTAATGGCCAAGCGAGCCCAAGAGAGAAGTGGGCCAGGTGGGTGGAGCCTCAGTGTTTCTTTGACAATGGCTTGAAGGTAAGGCAGCTCATTTATACCAGAATCAAATGTCGGTATTGTTTTCCCAGTGAATCTTCCGGCAAATTCTTCAATTTCAAATTGGGCTTTAGATTGTATTTCAGGGTGCAGAACCATTCTGGCAAGAATCCATTCTAGCAGTATTGCCACTGTGTCTGTACCTCTAAAGATCATTTCCTGTTGAGGGACAAAGGATAGGGTCTTTTAGCAAGAAGATCAAGGAGAACATACATGAAATTCAAGAAAATTTAAGAGAGACAAATCGTTAGAGAGAGATCAGGAGAACTTATGTTACCAAAAAAACAGAAGAGTGCGTATATATAACCACAAAAGCACAAAGAATATAGAGAAAGAGAGAGATTGATAGCACAAATCAATCAGTCTTAAATATCCTGAATTCAAAATCATTCTAACCAATATTAAAGGCCAAGAGAGAATAATAATTTATAAGAAGATACAGAAACAAAGAAATAAAATCAAAACATTAACTTATACTCTATCTCTACAGAATAATAAATTGCAAGCCTCGGATATCCAACAATTTTGAAGGCGAGAACAATTAAATTATCAAAACAATAAAAACGCCGAATTAAACGTACCCAGAGAACAGCCACCATATCAGAGTCACCAAGGCCCTCCTCACCATGCAAATTCAGCAAAACATCCACAAAATCACCACCGCCATCGCCTAAAACGCCATTAGCTTCACCCTTGGCTCTGTGTTCCTCAATGATCTTCCCAACAAAGCTTCTCACTCTACATGCCAAATTTTTACTCCTCTTTCTCACTCCATTCAAATCCAACCACCCCAGGAAATGAACATGATCGCCCCAATTAAAAGAACCCAATAACTCGTATCCCTCTCTCACCAGATCCATCAGTTCAATCCCATCGCCTCTATTGAAGTCGAAATCTCTCCCAAACACCACTTTCATCACATGATTCAGAGAGCCCAAATGCAAAATCTTCCTCACCGCAACAACTCTCTCTCTCTTCATTGCTACCGCAATTTCCTCAATCATTCTCTCTCCACAGACCTTCCTGTAAAAACTAGAACCCTCGATCCTTCTCGGACTGAACAAATAAGTTGCAGAAATCCTTCTCAAATTTCTCCAGTAATCACCATAGGGAGCAAAACCCATTGCTCTATGAAACATCAGATTGTAAGCACTTTCTTTAATGGGTCTATTCGCAAAGGATGGGCTATTCAAAATATCTTTTGCAGTAAGGGGGCTACTCGATATGATGACTCTTGTAAAACCCAAGCTGAAAGCCATTAAACCAGTTGAGTTCAGATATTTCGCCGTGGAAGCAAGCTTGCTGTGGGCTAATGGGCTTGAGAACATGAAGAATTGGCCCAAAAACGGGAACCCAAACGGTCCATTGATGTGGGTTTGGGTGGTTTTCACCAGAGACCAAGCAAACCCACCTGGTGTTAACCAGTGAGAGAAGACGAGGATTGATAGTGAGAGAAAAATTAGGGTTAGGGTTTGCCATTGGAGCAAAGGTGAGCCAGCCGAGTAAGCCATAGCAAACAGCAGCCAGATTGAATCCATACCAAAAGGCATTGTTTCGTGGGAGATGAAATCGGAAGATGGAAAGAAAGAACGTAGTTATGGCTGTTTAAGGAGAGAAAGGGCGACTTTTTAAGTAGAAATAAGTGCCGGAGAGAGATTAACGAAGTAAGTTAGAGAGAGAAACACCAACTGTTTGTTGAAGCTTTTAGGCGATGGAAGCAAGGGATTTAGACAGAAATGCGCGTATGCAGTTATAGAGAGAAAAACCAACTGGTGCAGATATTTTAGAGAGAGAGTAGCCAGTGGTTCAGTGAGAAAAAACGTGAGAACCACCGTACACCGTAATTTTAGGGTTTATCGGTTTCATTGCTCAAATGAACAAATGATGATGGCTTTCCATAACGGCTTCAAAAGCAAGGGGCACGGGAAACGGCGGTTTCAGAAGAGAAACCCTAAGTTTCAGTCGAGAAAACAAAGCATTAAAGAGCAATTACTGCTGCAAAAAATGGCGATAAAACTGCGTAAATCAACAAGAAAATGAGAGATAACCAGGATTTCTAACAGAGCAGAGAGCAGTGGTTTGGCGGCGAAAATAAGGATATTCCGAGGATGAAAACGGTTTTCCGGCGTCAGAATATGAGCAACGAATCACAGTTTTAATCAGAAGCGAAACAGTTTTAGAAGACATGGAAACGTTCTCTACGAGAAAGGTGGTTTTACAGTTGGAAAAAAGCAGTTGGCCATGGTAAAATCCGGTTTAGCGTCACGACAAGTGGAATACCGGCGCACAAAAGCGGTTACCAGGCGACTAGGAAGCGCAAGCGACAATGGTTGATGGCCTTCCGTTAAGCGAGGTTTAAATAGGTCATGTGGGGTGGGTTAAAAGTTACCTCGGGTTAAGTAGTGCTCAATCACTTACTGTGGTTAGTTCGCAATTATTTTACCATGGTTAAATTCTTTAACTCTCCACACGTGTGGAAGAGGGCGGGTTAAGTAATATTAACTGGGGTTAAGGGGTTCTTATGTCCTCAAAAGTTAACCTGGCATAATTTAACCATGGTGAGATTGTAACCACATAACACGTGTGAAAGATATGTTTCTGTACATAAAGGCGCCGCTTGTGCGGCAGTCTTTAATAGCCTGTTTTTGCACGTGTGATATTTCACAATGACTATAGTATCCTTTGTTTTCGGGTAATTAACGGAAATGCTCCTCGAGGAGGTGGAGATTTGGATGGGGGGATTTTTACGAAATTTTTTTAATTTTTAGCATTTTCTGAACGAAAATACCTTTACGTTAATCTTTCTATGGTAATGTAATGTGATCATTACCGTAATAATATAAAGTATTATGGTAATTAAAATATCATAATACGGTAATTTAAATACAGTAGTATTGTCTAACTCAACACAAAAGATTTTTTACCCTCTCGAATCTATTATTTATTTACTCCATCGACAAAAATTCATTCACTGTTAGCTGTAATTTTTTCAAATATCAAATTTTTAAGATATAATCTCTACGTAAGTTTTATATAGTTCTCAAAATTTTAGAACGAAAGCACGCTTAAATATATATTTTTGAGCAAGAGAGTAGATCCACATCGTGCGCCTATGGAAACATAAATTTTTTGAAAATGGTAGCCCTGATATTAGCTTTGGTTTTAAGCTTTTAAAGGGTAACCCTTAATACATAATTTAAAAGCTTCAAACCAAAACTAATATCAGGGTTACTCTTTTCAAAAAATCTATGTTCCCATAAGAGCACAATGTGATCTACTCCCTCGCTAAAAAATACCAATTTAAGCGTGCTTTAGTTCTAAAATTTTGATAACCATATAAAACTTAAGTAGAGATTATATCTTAAAATTTGAGATTTAAAGAATTACAGCTAGTGTGGATTTTTGTCGAGGGAATAAATAAATAGTAGGCTCGAAAGAGTAAAAAATCTTTCGTGTTGAGTTGGGCAATATTACGGTACTTAAATTACCGTAATACTATTTTAAAGTATTACGGTATTTTAATTACCATAATACTCTATGTTATTATGGTAATTAAAGTATCGTAATAGATGTTTATGTTATTACGGTACTAGAACTAATTATCGTAAGATCGTAATGCATTACTGTAGAAAGACTACCGTAAAAGGTATTTTCGTCTAGAAAATATCAAAATTGGGAAAAAAGGTGCAGGCGACGTTTTGGGAAGTTAGAGGCTTTTTCAGGATTTTCTTAAAATTAAGGTATATTAGCTATAATTTCCCTAAATTTTATAGAAAATTATTTAATGGGTGCGGTTTGTATTGAGCTGAGGCTCTAAATAATCAAAGTGAAGTGCATCTTTAAATAGCGTTGAGAAATGTGGTTTCAACATTGGAAATCTTTATCATAGTCTTCAAATATATTTTTATCTTTAATTATAAAATTTAAAGCTTCAAAATATGAAAATCTTGAAAATTGACGATCCAAAAATATGTTACAAGATACAATATTTTAAAAACTTAAAATTCATTTTTTCTCATGTCCATGCATCTTGATGTCCAGATGATCAATTTGAGGATATTTGGGCATTAAAACAATCTTTTTTAGTTGAATTTTTTAGGTGGGCTCTAATTTGATTTTTTTAGAGCTTTGACTCCATGTAAACTTTTTCCTTCCACAATTAAGAGATGAAGTTACCATAAAACCTAGGCTTTATAAAAAACAAAATAAAAGCCTCACCTTAAATCCTCATCCCGAAAGTAACATAAATCTCTATGAGGATTCTAAAATCAATTTCCAAAATGAACAGTAAAATTTGAAACTTAAAAATGGTATAGATCTTACAGATCTTTGCAGACTTATTTTTAACCTATTTTTAAAGCTTAAAATCCTAATTTGTTTTTACAACTATAGTATTCCAGCCGAGATGATCGATGTAAAGGTTTTCCAATGTTGCAATTTTCGATGAGTTATGAAGTGAAGAATTACTTATTTTGATAGAATTGCCCTATCAAACCATTTTCCTTAATTAAGTTATTACTAAAATCTTTGAAAATTTACAGTTTTTTTTTCTTCAAATTGCCCCAACTTCAGATTTCCAATATCTGAAGTGGTCCAGCACTTCAACTCACCTGATATATTAAATACTGATAAACAAGGAAAAAGTTTATATATAGCCAAGGCTCTAAACAATCAAATTAAAGTCCCCTGGAAAAGGTTGTTTTGATGCCCAAATATCCTCCAAATGATCATCTTGACAACAAGATGCATGGACATAAGAAAAAAAAAAAAAGGATTTCAAGTTTTAGAAAAAGTACATCTTATAACGTATTTTTTTACTATCAATTTTCAAGATTTTAAAGTTTTTAATAGATATGTTGAATCTGTACTATTTTTTAAGCCTTAAATTTTATAAAACTGTCTAGAATTAACAACCCCTCAAAATACAAAGGTTAAGGTTTGAAGGGGTTGTGATGAGTGTATTTATCAAAAAGATCATTACTTTTTTATTAAAAAATTATTTTAATAGGTAACTTTATCATTAAACAAGAACAAATTTGAAATTTTCATAAAAGTATAATGGCATTTTGGAAGTTAGTGCCTTGAAATTTTATTTGTAGAATGCCCTTGTCTTTTAGTAAAAAATTTACCCCTTATAAAGATGACAAAAGTACTCATTGTTTTGTAGTGATATTTACAAAATTATCCTTAATGATAAATATATCACAAAAAGTAAAAACATTTTATAAAATAAACCACAAAGTTAGTAAATCTATCATTCACAACTCATTCTATCATTAACCTTTGTAATTTTGAAGAGTTGTAAACGTTA
>NW_006500104.1:4530407-4617663 GCF_000471905.2 Amborella trichopoda
AATGGTTGTATAGTAAAATAATGCAACAACCTTAAAAAACTATGTTAATGCCATTTATTTGATCCCAATTTTTAAATGTTCACTCTATTCATTCCATTGAACAATCACAAAAAAAACAAAACTTAAAAATGCACCATAGAAAGTGTTATTTTATCCCAATCAACATAAACTGTCCATTTTGTTAAGGTGCTTAGATCTAGGCCTTAGAAGGATTTTTCTCTTTTCAAAATTTTTAGATAGTTTTATTATCATTAGATGAACAATGTTGAAAAAGAAAAAAAATCTTTGAGTACTGACCTAGATCTTGAAATTGACCAAATGGATGGTCACAATTCATTGTTGGATGGGACTCAGTTTAACCATATCTATGATGCAAATTCAAATTTCATTTTTTTTTCAAAATTGTCTATTGGGATGAATAGAGGGTATATGCAATTTTTGGGTGATACAAATGCTACAAACATGGTTTTTAGAAGTGTGGTTGCATTATATAACTTAGGGGTGGCAATGGGTCAGGTCTAGCAAGACCCAGACCGAGACCCGGATGTAATCGGGTCCAGGTTTTAGACCAAAAGGACCCAACCCATCAGGTTCAAAAATTGGACCCCATATCCGTACCCGTCGGGTTCTAGGTCTATCATGTCGGGTCTCAAGTCTGGTCGGGTCCATTGCCACTCTCACTATGAGCTTCTTCTTTTTTTTTTGGACCCTTCTTTATCATCATATACCCAAATTATTGGCAACAAGGTCACAACCCATCATTAGATTTCAAGTCATCTTATTTGTTGTTTAATAGCGAAAGATGATTATGAATTCTTATTGTATACAATCTTGAATGCACCCAAACAAATAGGCCTTGAAGTATTTTATTTCCAACAATTTACGGGTACGAGACGGGTTCAACCAAACCCGGACCCAGACCCAAATAGTATCGAGTCCAAGTTTTGGATCCAGACCCAATACGTTAGATTCAAATATTGAACCCATACCCATACCCATTCGGGTATACCTGACGGTCCCAGGTCGGGTCTGGGTCCGTTGCCACCCCTAATATTACCATCCTTTGTGCTCTCTCTTGGACACACCACCTCCCTAAATTTCTTAAACTAAAATAGGAGCACGAGATTCCACATATAGAAGTTCATTGTACAATGCTGTAGATTTGTGCTCTTTCTGCGACTGTCCATATCCCTAGGTGCCTAAATTTACTTGTAGCGACCAGATTACAGAAATGGAAGTTCAATGTACAATGCTGTAGATTTGTGCTCCTTCTATGACTCTCCATATCCCTAAATGGCTAACTAGTTCTACCTAAAACCACCATCATTTCATGTACATGCACTTTGCCATGTACAAAAAAATAAGCACTTTAAATAACAGCATGTATACTGTGCTCCCTTGGGAACATAGAAGACCTATTTGGAATGTTTTTTTCAAGGTTGTTGCATAAGGTTAACAATCCAATTAAGTTGCATCTCTAATATCATAAATATAATTTTGATATAAAATAATTCTTAGGATGCAGAGAATCTATTTTCATCTCTAATTATAAAATTTTAAACTCTAAAAACGGTTCAAATCAAGCAGATTTATAAATATATGAAAATCTTGAAAATTGACAGTCCAGATAATGTGTTGCAAGATATATTATTTTGCTGACGCGAAATCTTTTTTTCTTTTCATGTTCATGCATCTCATTGTCGAGATTATCAATTAGAGGGATGATGGATTTTAGAGGTGCATCTCTTAATTCTACATTTTAAGGTTGCAACTTTATATAATTTTTTTTCTTTTTTAATCTGAATTTTGAGAATTATTAGATGATTATTCTCAAAAAAAAAAATTAATATTTGAATTTCTAATACTTAGATCTCACCATCTAAATATTAGACAGTCTCTATTTAATCTCGAGATATTATTTTTTTCGGTTGCATAGAACGTACAAACATAAAATTATTTTTATTGAAGTTATTCTGTACGTTGAAAAGGTTACATCTTCAAATTTTAGCTTTAAATAAAGGGAGATACCATTTCTTGTAAACAACAATAAAAATATTCTTTTTAGAAAAAACAATAAAAAATGCACGAACACCCTCTCTCTAGAGTCTAGACAATAAAAAACTCTCTATTGTGCATGCATTTTTCTCTTTTCAATGTGCTTACAAACAAGTGCTTCACGTAATTGGGATTCGTAAATAGACGTTAGGCATTGAAGGAAGATATGGCCTAGGTTCCCAAGTCAGCCTGTCTCGAATGTGCCTCTCAAGAACCAAAACAAATGAACCATCTTTAACTTTTTAGCTATGGTTTGTTATATGTCCCGTCATGAGATAGACTTAGGGGTTTGTTTCATCCTAGAGAGTTGGCATGTTGTGAATCGTATGGATGAAGTCCGCTAAATAACTCGGACTCGTCCAGCAGTCTTGATTTTATAGGCTGCCAATAATCGGCAATATATTAAAAAAAATCGGGTGATTATGGCCTAATTAAAAACTTCACCTGGTAGTATTCTTATTTGGCAAGTTTACGGACTCCATCAGACATCACAGTGATTTTTACCCCAGTTAATCTTGATAGCAAAACTCAAAAAAATCATGAACTCCATCGTCGATCTTACTACTTTTGAACAATTTTTTTTACTATTGCATAATATGTAAGTTCCGTTAATTACTTGTTCATTGAAAAAGTATTGCCTCAAGTGCCTAAATTTTTTTTTGAAACCCTAATATATCCATAATATTTTTTGTTTCACGTATTTTATGTAACAATATAAAACAACAATACATGTAAAATTTTACCATTTTTTACAATTTTTTTATAATTTTTTTAGAGGTTTTTTACCCGCACTTTTTTAACATCACAAAACTCGGCACCATTCGGGCTGACTAAATCGAACTCCGCCTAATCGGCACAGGCCATGACCGATTAGGCAGCCCAACTCGATCTTTCTTACACTGGTTAGAACACACATTGTAGTGATCATCACATCTGGTGTTGGTGTGCCAAATGGAGGCAAAAGAAGGGATTACTTAGATTGAGTTTGGTTTTTGGTGTGTTGCATCCACCGTGTCATGAATCATCATCGATATCTAAGCTTTATCTCAATTATTTAAGGTCAGCCACGTGAATCTTGCTCCATTGTGTCATGAATGTGAAAAAAAAATTAAAAATAATAATTTAGATTTTATTTTTAATGTACCGTTCATTTTAATTCTTTTAAAGTAATTTATTTTTTAGGTTTGAACTTGATTTTCCTTTTTAAATTTGGCAATCGAGCTTATTGCCTTGTAAAATTTTCTCTTTGACAATATTACGAAATTTTATTACTTAAGAAAGAATTACAAACAGATCATACATGAAGAAGCTCATCTACTACAAATGTCTTAACCATGGAGACCATATGCTTAGCCAAACATCTGGAACATCATTCTCTTCCCTATAGACATGAGTAAAGGAGAATGTTAGTCCAAGACCAAGGCACAAATCCACTATCTCAGCCAAAAGAGAATAAAATTTCCACGGTGCCTTTGAAACTTTGTTTCACAATTTATAACATTCTGCGAATCATCCTCCACCAAGACTGCAACCCCCCACAAATTTCTCTTAATACATCTCATGCCTCGTAGTATACTTCAAAATTCTGCTTCATTTGGTGATACTACTCCACAAGGCCCTGCATGAGAGAGAAGGACAGCGCTACTTGAGTCTATCAGAACTCCCCCAAAACCGGTTGGATTTGGGATACTAAAAGAGCTACCATCAAAATTTAGTTTTAAAGAAGCTTCTTCTGGGGCATACCACCTACCCTTAGGCTTAAGCTTCTATGTTTTAATTGTGAGCACATTTTTCATATTCACCCAAGAGTCTACCTTAGAAATATCTCTTCCTTCACTTGATACTGGGAACCAATACGAAACTCCATATAAAAGACTCCCTATAATCTCCATCATACCACATATCTTGGTATCGAAAGTTCTGTAGCTTCTTTCCTTTTAAACTTCCCACAGAACAACTGCTCTAAGTACCATCCATATAATCTGTTCAAATTTTGGTAATCCTAGAACATCCATTTGAAGCTATAACTCTCCATGGCTCCTCAACATCACCATTGAATTCCCATTTTAACAAAGGCCCACTCCTAGATAGCTATTGTAAAAATGAAATGTGAGAACAAATGATCACAATTTGTCCTCATCCTCTTTACAAAGTAGACAGATCCTTACCATTATTCATCATTTTTTTTGCAAATTATCCACTATTAGAGTTTTCCCTTGGAGGAGTAGCCAAAAAAAGCTTGAACCTTGTGAGGGACTGGAATTTTCTACAGCCCATTCAAAGAGTGTGACAAATCTCTATGCCTTTCGTTATACAACAATCTATATGCTGATCTAATAAAAAAAACTCCATCATTCTCATCCTCTCATATTACCTCATCTTCTGAATCCCTCCCATATATATAGCATTTAGCTCAAGTAATAAAGCTGCAAATTCTTCCTCTACTCTATCCAGAACCCTTCCATAAAGAAAAGGCACGTGCCAAACACGACTACCATTCACCAAAGAGCAACATTCCATTGCCTTGGCTGCTTGGTTCACCATTCTCGAAAGCACATGCAGAAATGCCAAACACCCATTTGTTTGGCATTTGTGATGCCATAAATTAATATTCTCACCTTTGCCCAACACCCATCATACATTCCGCATTACTACCTCTTTAACTCACACCATACCCTTTCAAAATTCTGAGGTTTGAACTCTTCTAGTTGAAGAATATGACATTATGGAATCTAAAGAAACCTCATATTTTTCTCTTACTACTAAGTTCCAAATTTGGTCCTCGCAATACAGTATTCTCCACCACCACTTGACCAACATAGCTTGATTGATCAATTTCAGTTTCCTTATCCCAAAACCTCCCTCGACTTTAGGCACACAAATTTTATGCCAGTTTACCTGATGATACTTTTGTCTAATATCCACATTCCCCCATATGAAATTCCTCATCAATTTTTTAGTTTCTTTACACACCGATGCAGGCATCACGAGAAAATATATCACAAAAATCAGAATGTTTGCTTAACAAAATTTTACCAATGTGATGCACCCTCTTAAAGAAAGCACCTTACTTTTCCATTGGTCTAAGTTTCACCTAAACTCTCTTCAATACCGGATTCCAAACTACTTTCAATAACCTACAATATAAGATGGGCATACCAAGATAAGTTATAGGAAAAGTATCAATCTTACATCCAACCTCCTTAGCCAACATTCAATCAATTCTTTATCATAATTAATTCCAACTAAAGAGGTCTTTTAGAAATTGACCAAAAGGCCCTACCATGGGGACCCACTTATCTCTACGTGAGGCTGTTGTGGAGGCTCTCATGGCTCATATGGACAACTATTGGCCATTTGGATGTCTCATCCAAGTCTCTGGGGGTATATCCTTGATAATCATTTGCAAAAACACATTTTCTTACCCATAAAAAACTACAAAAATCTATAAAAATTCCCAAAAAACTCCTTTTAATCATTCTTCATCAAAATAAATCATTTTGACACTATTTAAAAATATCTTCAATTAGGATCCTATAAAGCTGAGTTGGCATCGGAGCACTCCGATCTGCTAAACTTGGAATCCAAAGCCACATTCTCAATATGACTCAACACTCATGATCCATAGTGTCTAATCAAAAGCCCTTTGATGCAGCTTATTAAAGTCAAACCAATGAGTAATTATGAATATCCAAGTACCAGTTGATTTCAGGTGTACTCACTAGAGGATATGAGCACATGATGCGGGGGTTCCTCTTTTGGCACATGTGCATACCTCTTCGCAGTTGATCCCTGGAAGAGTGGTTTTTCATGCTTTGCGACTGTTTATGCACATGGTATGAGCAGGTTCTATGAATCAGGGATTTAGGTAAATTCTCTTTTAGCCTTAACCTTTCTATACATGGCTAAATTTAGTCATCAAGCTCATATCATCAATCACATAAAGCCTTGGCCCATTACACAGTCATGAGGCTCATTATCAATAACCGATCCTAACTAGAGGTAACCCTCAATCCTCTTGATGCCTTTTATCTATACAAATACTCCTCATGACTCTCTTAGGGTTCCATGACTCTTAATCTTAGTGTGCCACGATCCTAAAGTCATGTCGCTCTTTTATTCCCACGAAAGTCAAGAGCTATAACAAATGTCAGAAGTTTAAGGCCTTGAAAGGACACAATTCTGACAAATATAAGCTCGATGATTGTATATGTTTAAGCCCTGTATATGAAGGTAAGGGCTTAGAGAGGACATTAGCCTAAATCATTAACTAATAGAACATTCTTATAGCATGTACATTAACAATTACAAAATGGGAAGCCACTCTTCCAGGGGATTCACTGTGAAGAGATATGCACATGTGCCAAGAGAGGAACCCCCGTACCATATAAGTGCAATTCATCTTGGGGGTACACCTAAAATCCACTAGAACTTGGAGGTTTAGAGTTACTCATTGGTTTAACTTTGATAAGCTATGTCATGAGCTTCTGATTAACATTGTGGGCCATGAGTTGGTTGGGTCATACAAATTCTTACCAATAGTCAGGTGCATTTTTTGGGGATGTTTGAGCAGGACTTCTCCATCCTGTCCTTCTTTTTTCCCTCTTCTCATTTCTAGATCTCTATCGTGACTTCCTCCCTCTCTTTCCTTTGCCCCTATTTTTTTCTTACTATCTTTTGCCCTATTTTTTGTCGTTGGTTGTGAGCTGCTGCCGTCGTTCTCATCGTCGCCATGTTGGGTGCCGATTTAGAGTTGCATGTGCACCATCTTAACCTTGGCCCTTGAGCCTTTTGCAGATGGGATATGTGTGAATGTGTGATTTTAGAGAGGATGGGGTTGTCGGGTTTGAGGTGGTTGTCTCTGATAGCTTTTGGAGTGGTCTTGTTGGGTTTAGAAAGCTTGTATTTTGTTTGTGCCATCGAGGTTTAGGTTTGTAGTGTTGAGCAATTGAGTCGGTTCTTCTGTGGAAATGGGGAGTTCTTTTTTATTTCTTCATATGTTTTTTCTAGTGTTTTGGAGCTTTGCTCCTCTATGTAAGTTTGGAGCTTTGCTCCTCTATGTAATGAAACTTCATGCCGTTTTCTAAAAAAAAGAGTTTGTTGGGTCATACCGAGAAGATGACTTTGGATTTAGAGTCTAACCGAGTGGAATGCTTTGATGCTTAATTCAGCTCCATAAGATCGTAATTCCCCTTGAAATTATTTATAAATTGTGCTAAAATGATTTCTTTTGATGTAGAATGATTTGTATGTTTTGGAATTTTGTGAGATTTTTCAAAAAAAAATTCAAGAAAAATATATTTTCAAAATTGTTTAATTAAATTGACAATCAAGGACATACCCTTTGGGATCTGCACAAGACACCCCAAATGACCAATGGATATTCACTTGGCTATGGGGGGCCTCCACATCAGCCCAATGTGGATTATGAAATATTGTGGATTGAAAATTGGAAAAATAAATTTAGGTACATATTTTTTGTGTGAGAAATGAGTTATGTACACATGTATGAGGTCTTTTAGAAAGGGCATGGATTGAGGCCTTTCAATTGATATTTAATAGAAAGCCTAATGAATATATTAATTATGTTTAACCAACTTACACATGTGGCCCCAAATGATTGGCTACGCATGTTTTTTCAAAATAGAAGAAGAGTTTTGAATTTGAATTTTTGGTGGATATGTGCCTAAGTACCTTAAGGGTATGCTCTTAACCTTGATTTTTAGTTTAATTATTTGAAAAGATCATATGTTTTTTCATACAAGGGGCATTTTGAGTGAATTATAGAAAATAAAGAATAAAGGTGTTTAAATCTCAACCACACATTAAGATGGCATGATGGTAGATGGAAGGTTAGGATCAAGCTTCTCTTTATAGCCATAAAATAATAATATAAGTGGCCAAGATTCTTCTATTTAGAAGTATCTCTACACTTGGAAGCTATAAATATGCCCTTACTCTCTAATTTCTCATACGATCTTATTTTCTCTCTCTTAAAATGGCATGCCTCACTTTAGGTGGGACGTCGTACCCTCTTCACTCCTTTCTCTCTCATCATATGAGGAAAGCCTATAGTGTAGTATGAAGAACAAATCCTAGTGAGAGAGATAGACTTGAACTCCATCAAAGCTCAATTCAAGCCCCATGATGAGAGAGAAAGGAGAGAAAATGGGATTTCTCTCTCAATTCAAGTGGTGTACTTAATAGCACTAGTTACAAGTGTTGTGTACTTTTGATCTCCTTGTGTAGACTTGTGTTGTTTTGACAAGTGACTCATTGATTTGTATCCTCATTGTAATAACTCTATAGAAAGTGTTTGATGGTTGTAATTTCTCTTATGTAGCTGTAATTGAGGGCATGTGATACAATAAGTTTTGTAATTTCGCAAGGAAATTGAGTTATATAGCAGAGTTTGCCACAAATGTTAAAGTATAAGTCCTTGGACTTGGTTTCTATCCACTCAGAATGGGCATGTTTGTAATTTTAAATTTATTTTGAAATATTATTCACAAAGTCAAAATAATTTTTTAAAATTTAAAATTGAGTTTTGGATAGATTTTAAGAAAATAAAAATACTGTTTCTAAAATACATGAACTACTTAATAGTCAAAAGTTTTAGAGTAATAAATTATTAAGTTCACTATTAGTATAGTTTTAGAAAATCATATTTGTGATAACCCCACAAATTGCAGAATCCTTCTCTTTACCCTAATAATTAATCCCCAAAAGAATAAAATACAATTTGCACCCTAGATCAAAATGAGTTTCCCTCCAACAACAAATCTAGATCATCTATTTGGTGAATTTCAATATCTAGGCCTTTACAAACTCAAAATTATATTTTAGTTTTTAATATTGCTCATCCAATGACAATAAATCCATCTAAAAAAATTTAAAAAGAAAAAAAAAATTATATGGCCTAGATCTAAGCATCTTACCAAAATGGATGGTCTATGTTTTCAAATTTTGTTTTTTAGTAATTATTTATTAGAATGAAAAGAGTGTGTATAGTTGGCTCAAATAAACCGCCTTAACATGATTTTTAAAAATTGTTTCATTATATTATTATACAAGTGTTGTATGAAATCACACACACATGTATAAAGAGAGACGGAGAGACAGAGATGCCCCCCTTCTAATTATAAAACGTTGAAAAAATATTGACACACTTTAACTAACTTTTTTCTTTACTTTTTTTTTTAATATTTTTGTTCTAAAGGCTTCCATTTAACGAAATTTAGTCCAATTTGAACGGTCAATTTGAGAGAATAAGTCACATGAAATTTTACCACTTTCCCATTTTCGTTTTATATCATATATAATGGTCCATGCACTTCAGAAATAGTAAAATGTACATGACATCAACCAGGGGTTGTTAACTGACAGTTGAGATGAATATTACCTAGCCAAACTGAGCGCCTAATGGAGGAAGAACTTGCAACAGTGGTCCATTTTCAACAATTGAGGGGACAATTTACTGGTTTGAACTTTATATTGATCACATTTTAACCATCATTTTTGCCCTTAATTTTGTCATATTGATGCAGAAAAATTTGAACGAACAGTAAAATCAACAAAAAACTAAATTCAAACACAAACATAATTCAAATAAACCTAACGTTTCTTCTCCATACCTTAAGCCAGGGTTTCAAAAGCCTAAACTTTTATATCTTTTAATTTTTAAAAATCATGTCGAAGGAGCCTCTCAAGGTCTCACACACCTCTTAATATTATAATCCAATGTTCTAAGTACATAAAGTATCCAAACAAATAAGACATCGACCCATATATCCTAAGTTAAACTTAAAATTTATAATGACAGTTTTACTCATGTGAACAGTACCCATAAATAGTACTCATGAACAATAATTCTAAATAGTACTCATGATGTAAATAAAAAATAAATAAGAGCTCTAGAATCCCCAAAAAACTAAAAAACCCTCAAATGAAAATTCTAATATACATCTTTCAAAAATGAATAAATCTTAAAATTAAAAATAATTTTGTCCACCACATATCGTCACTTGCTTTTTAGCTTAGTAATAAACAACCATAGCTTGTACATGGAAGGCATGGGGCTAAATCTAGGGAACCTGTACTAAAACAGAAACCAAGCATTTCTCAGCCCTTTTAGGTGTGCCATTGGGCTTGATTGGTTTAAGTGTTAACATATTTATCCCAAATTTTAATTCTATCGCTAAACCTCCCATAAGAAGTATTAAACCTATTAGATGCCCAAACAAGATTTTACTCCGACAAGAAGGGCAAAGCTGCTAAAAGCGGGGCAATATTCACGAAAGTACCTTAAAAAACTTCATGCTAATGTTTAAATGCTAAAGGTGCAAAGTTTATATAATATAAGGTTACAACCTTAAAAATGTAGAATTAAAGATGCACCTCATAAATTTGGAAAATGTTGTTTTAATGTTAAAAAAAAAAGTTTTTGAGTCCCAAAAATAATGCATCTTGCAACACATAATCTAGACTATCCATTTTCAAGATTTTCATATGTTTATAGATCTACTTGATTTTAACCATTTTTTTAGTCTAAAATTTTATTATTAGATATGAAAGTAGATTTTCAGATAATCTTAAGAATTTTTTATACCAAAATTATATGTTATGACAAAATTTGAAAGTGCGCCTTAATTGGATTGTTTAAAGTTTCAACCTTATAGAAACCACACCTAATATCTAAAGATAAAAACCTAAGTTCCAAGATACATACCATATCTATGGGAGCAGATTTTTTCCATTTGCTATACTAAATGCCTTTTTCCCCTAGCTGTCCTAATTTTAAGCCTATTTTATAAAAATATGAGTCGACGCTTGAAAGAGGCTAGACAGCTAAAAATGTATCAAGCCCTAAAACGAGCCCCTATTTCAGACATCAAGTTTCTAGAACTGGATTTGCATATGCAGGTGCATCAGATTACTCTCATTCAATGTAACACGAATGACAAGAAGTGAAAAATTTATTGATTCGTAAAATCTATTAAGGAAAATTGTTTCATGCCGCGAGGACTGCATTTCTACATTTGCGGTTCCCAACATATAAAACATCCATCTTAAAAATGGATGCAAATAGGTGTTCCATCTAAAAACAATTGAAACTAACATTCCAAATGTTTTTTTAATAAAATTATTATTTCTAATTTTCAAAATTTATGTATTTTTTTTATATTCAGGATCTCTATATTAGAGATTACATGTCATTAAAAATTAAGTCCAAAACTCCATCTCAAAAATAGATTTTTAAGAGGACTCATTCTACATGGATTAATAGAAACCGTGTCCATCTATTACTCTTTTGTAATTCACAAACCATCAAAGACATTTAAATGTTGCCATATACAAAAGTGAAAGATTTATATATGTCAGGAGTTCCACCAAGGAGAGGCACGTGCTAAATATGTTTTCTCTGAACTGCATAACACTCGTAGGAGTCTCATTCAATCAGGATGCATCGTATTGGCGATCCCTCTGCACCTATTAATCGGAGGTGCAAGCAGTGCAATGAGTATAAGCCAGGCTTTACATTGTCTAATTTGAGGCCCTCGACCACGATAATATCCTGAAACATTACACCAGATTAAGTATGCAACTGATATGATAAATATTATCCAACGCAAGGAATAGTGATGCATGGAACTCATTGAGATTTTCTTATTAGATATTAAAAAAATATACCAAAGCTAGAGGGACTTAATAGTATAACAGAATTGACAGCATAAGTTCACCACAATTTATGTGGATTTAGTCACTTACCCTGCTTTTTAGAAGGACCAAATGTGAAGGAATCAGATCATCAAATGCAGCAACTGATAAATAATCAACCCCTACACGGCATAGTAAGAAAATAAAATTAGTGAAACATAAGAGCAGTATAACTTTATTCTCTAGAACATAATAGAACGATAATGGGAGTTCATGGAACAATCTGTTGTGAAAGATCATGAATGCATCAACATGGTCACAAGAATCACAAGACATACTGCAAAATCCAGAATTAAAATTCTAATGTTACCGTCTTTCAGAATCAAGGATCTCATTTAATCTGATAACAAATGCACAGCAGAAACTTAATCATCATGATATGTGCAAAACTATTGAATGTGCATTCTCCTCCAATTAAGTTGCTCAATTGCCAGCTTTTACGTACTAGTATTTCTAGTTCTAGAAGTTCATTACAGACTAGGTATTACAAAGATTCATAACTAGATTTCTCGAATACATACATATAGGAAAGAGCAACATAACTTTATTCTCTAGAACATAATACAATGATAAGGGGAGTTCATGGAACAATCTGTGGTGAAAGATCATGAACGCATCAACATAGTCACAAAAATCACAAGACATACTGCAGAATCCAGAACTAAAATACTGATGTTACCGTCTTTCAGAATCAAGGATCGCATTTAATCTGATAACAAACGCACAGCAGAAACTTAATCTTCATGATATGTGCAAAACTATTGAATGTGTGTTCTCCTCCAATTAAGTTGCTCAATTGCCAGCTTTTATGTGCTAGTATTTCTGGTTCCACAAGTTCATTACATACTACGTATTACAAATATTCATAACTAGATTTCTAGAATATATACATATAGGAAAGAGCAATATAACTTTATTCTCTAGAACATAATACAACGATAATGGGAGTTCATGGAAGAATCTGTGGTGAAAGATCATGAACACATCAACATAGTCACAACAATCACAAGACATACCACAGAATCCAGAACAAAAATACTAATGTTACTGTCCTTCAGAATCAAGGATCTCATTTAATCTGATAACAAACGCACAGCAGAAACTTAATCTTCATGATATGTGCAAAACTACTGATTGTGTATTCTCCTCCAATTAAGTTGCTCAACTGCCAGCTTTTACATGGCAGTATTTCTGGTTCCAGAAGTTCATTACGGACTAGCTATTATAAATATTCATAAGTAGATTTCTCGAATACATACATATAGGAATTCTTCCACAAACACAATACTGCAAAGAGGTACAGTAAAACTCAAATAGATCCGTCACTAGTAGGTATGAGTTGCCTACTTTTCAAAAACTAAGGAACAAAGTGTTCAGGAATTCAAACATTAGTGCCAAGATCATAGGTCAAAGAGATGTTCAAAGGCTCTTTAAAGAAAGATACACTACCAGTTTTTCCTTTGTAATTTTTGACAATTAATGGTAGCAAATAGTTTACATATGTGACAGTAACCTTACAATCAAACACACTCATGCAAAGGTTCCATATTGATTCTTTAAACAATTCAGAGAGAATGTTACAATGATATTGCCATCACTGTTCTTCATTCACACTTCGTAGCAATCATTACAGCTTTGGCACTCCACTTGATGTAAAGTGGAGAAGATGGAAGTCCCCAGTCTCTTTGGTGTCACTGAGCATCCTGATATCCATGACATAGGGTGTTTTATGGGAGTTGGGAGTACTGTGTATTGGGACCTACAATTTAGATGGGAGAGTAGAGATTACTACTCATGACAGCCAGGGCAAGTTCTACATCCCAATTGAGATAAAGGAGAGAAAGCAAATGTGAAGGATAACCAAAGGAATTCTCAACACAATATTTTTGCTTCGCTTACACTATACCCCCTGGCTGTTTAGTCTGGCAGATACAGGCCCTGATGGGAGCGATCTCGTGCAGTTAGGTGGCCTGAGGAGATCATATTCTTACAATGAATCATCTACAGGGAGGGCATGTACAGCCCAATATGTGTATTATTGGAACCTACATCACGAGGACATGGACACGTGTCTGAAGAAGACAAGGATGTCTCTAATACAGCTGCTCATAAAGAGGTGTCGGACACAAGTCTGTAAAAATATCAAAATGTCCATACATTATATAAAATTAAGAAAAAATTACACCAGTTTCTTTCAAATTATCGTTATTTAGAAATAACATACCCATAAAATGAGTGTAGCTGAGATAAGGATGTTGAGACAGATGAGTGAAAAGACAAGAGGTGACAGAATTTGAAATGAATACATGTGGGCGAATTTAAGTGTGGCACCAATAGACGATAAGAGGACGGAAAGTAGACTTAGATAGGATGGCCATGTGTGGCGCAAACCCAGTACAACATCTGTTAGAAGGTGGGAGTTAGCTCAAGCGGAAGGCTCAAACAGGGTAAAGGGTAGACCCAAAATGACATGGTTGGAAGCAGTGAGAAAGGATAAGGGGACTCATGGCCTCATTGAGGGTATGACCCTTAAAAGAACGGAATGACTGACCAGGATTCGTGTAGCCAACCCCAATAGTTGGGAAAAGGCTTCAATGATGATGATGAAATTTTTTCATATTTTATATTTTCCTCAAATGCCCCTACTTCGGACCTTGAAGGTCCAAAGTTCAATTTTTTTCCCCCGCTCATAAGCTAACTATGGATGGCCTTACTGAGGGTATGCCCATTGATAGAGTAGAATGGTGGAACAGGATTAATGTAACCGACCCCAAATAGTTGGAATAATTCTCGAATGATGATGATGATGATGATGAAAGCTTATTATGGACCTTGAAGATCTGAAGTTCTTCCAAACATCAACTTTAGACCTCAAGGTCCTAAGTTCATTCTGTTTACATACATCAACTTGGGTCCTTTAAGGTCCAAAGTCGAAGTTTGAGACCCTTTACTGGCTTTGTTCCAACAAAATGCCCTGGGAACGTGGTTTATCAAGGTTTTGCACGTTAATGGTTGTTCCTTAAAAAACCTACCAAACAACTCCACATCAAATGCACTAGCTCACAATAGGGTACATGATAAAGGCTACCTTAGTAGTTTTAACAAGAAACCCTAAGGAAAATACACATGCATTCATTTAAGATGTTCATGTCAAGTAAAAGACTGACTTAAGGTCTCAAACCAACTTCAGACCTTGAAGGTTTGAAATTGATGTTTTTGTGAACAAAACCAACATTGGACCATGAAGGGCCGAAGTTGATGTTCAAAACAACTTTGGACCTTAAGGTCTAAATTATGTTTATAAGCAGAACAAGATTAAACTTCGAACCTTCAAGGTCCAAAGTAGGGATGATTTAACAAAAATAAAAAAAATTGAAAAAAAATAATTATGAACATGAAACCTAACTTTTGAGAGGATTTCTTAAATAACGGTAATTTAGGGGGACATTAGCATAAATTTCTTTAAAATTAATTAAAAGATAACTAAATATAAAGCATTTATTTCAAATCATGGTTATATATACAATATCTCATACACATGAATCCATATGTACGAAACATGTCCAAATGAAAGATACAAGTCAGGAGTTATACACACACTTGTCTAAGTGATAGACACGTCTCTAGTTATGCCAAGAGTCATGATGGTACCACGTATATTAATGGTAGGCCAGCCAAGAAATGCATGTCTAACACGAATTCATTTAAGAAATGCCACAACGTCAGGCACACTACCCATATATGATGGCATGTCTAACATGTCAAGATGAGTGTTAGGCGTGTCCTCGTCAAATGCATCAAAACATATTTAACACAAGTGTCAATGTAACTAGCTAGGGGAGGAAGCTGAGTCCATGGACTACCTCCTATCGATTGCTCATTTGTGAGGGATCTGTGGTCACTGATTTTGTATCCATTTGGGATAGTTTGGTGATCCTAGATAGAGTTGCCCAATGGAGAAATAGCCTCAGTACAATTGAAAATGAATTATCAAATTCAGGATGCAGGGCCCCCTCTTCAGTTTTGCCCCATCTCAATGCTTTATTGGGATGGGCCTTGCCCCCCTCCACCCAACCCACCCACCCACCATTACCACACAATGGGAGGCGATGATGAGGCTGGTGATCTCCCCTCCTAAGCAGCAAAAAGACAATTAGCAAACACGGCATTAGCAGATTGGTCTAGGGCTGCAACCATCCTTACATTAAAACCAAGAACATAAAGAGGGATGTGAGGACTAGGTCCCCTTTTCTCGTCCCCTGCATATGGGAAAGGGAGTTACCATCTCCCAACCAACCTCCTCTTCTTGAACAAAAAGAACTACAAATGGTGACAATCCCAGATAACCCTATGGTAAAGAATTTTACCACCAAGTGTAGGTGTTGGAAACTGTGGGTGAGTCCCAATAGAACACAAAAAAGACGCACAAAAACACAAGGATTTGAAAGAGGTTACATACCTTTTGAAGCCCAAACATCTTTTCCTCTTGTGGATCTCATATTTTCTAAGTTCAAGAGCTCAAATTCCACAACCTCAAGTTTACTTAGAAGAACTAGGACTATTTCACCGGGTAAATGCCCGAGTTTCAATAAGGATGGCCCGAGATTTCTCATTGAATCGCAAGGTAAAACTCATTTTTTCTTAGAGAGACCACAAGGAGAGATAAGGTGCAGAACAGTTACTTTTGGGTGGTAAGTGATCCTCTCTTCTGAAAAAGGAATCTCTCCTCTCTCTACTCTTTCAAGATTCTCTCCAGCTTTATCCAAAAATAAACATATTTAACAATCCTCTCTCTCCAGCATTAACGAGGTTCTTACTTCTATGAAATCCCCCATGCTCAACGGATAGACTCCTAAACCAACATCTTCCACTCATCCCATACTGGGTACACATAAAGATGTTCTCGTCATCAAACAGTAATACATCACAAAGCAAAAAAGCTCATACAATTCTAGGGAAATGTGTCGTGAGATCTCAAGAAGTCTGCAAAGGGGACCACAATGAGTTTCCATCAAACTAACATGGAACATCTCTTCTCTCTTATCTAAAATTGCTCCTTTCTGAACTAGACACTGTTGGCCACATCAAATTAAATTTCTCAACCGATCCCTCATGAGTTCTCTACGCTCAGGAGACAACTAAACTCCTTTTTGCACACCCATTTAACTCATCCAATACAACATTATTCTCATGCAAGCTAAGAAATTTGCGAAAGCAAATCCTGGGTAATAAACTATATATCGCTAATTAGTTGATGACTATCATGGTGTGCACCAATCTCTTTGGGTACCAACCCTATTCTGATGCCAATGGGCTTCTCCCAACCCTATTGTTATTCTGCTTTAACTTGACCCTTTCCCAGCACTGCTCCCAACAGGGTTGAGTCAATAACAAAAAAATGGGGAGTCACTCTAAAGCTGTTGCTTGGGCGGTTGGTGATTGCTAGCGTTTCTATTCCAAAAACATTTCATCATCCTTTATTGATTCCCCTATAACACACAAAACCTTATATGTGCAACACATTTTCTCCTCCAATATACAAAGACAAGAGAGAAAATGAAAAGAAAACAACTCCTTTGGACAGCTTTGCTGCAAAGTTCAAGAACTAGCCATGAAAGTAGGCACACAATCAATGTTATACATGATGGAATTCAGCAGAACGCAGCAGAACGCAAGCATGGCACGTTCCAAGAAGACATTTATATCTCACAGAAAAATACACAGGATTGCTCTGAGATTTTATGGGGAGAAAGTAGACTCAAAACAAAGAAAAACTCCATACCTTGCACCAGGGAAAGTTGTTGTCACGTGAAACACTAGCGGCTTGAATGCAGCTAATTTCTGCAGACAAAAACAGCATAGGTTTTTGTTGCCTAGGGTCCCCCTGAGGACTTCTGACACACCTTATTCTTTCCTAAACCGAATGGTACATCTAGATAGAAGGTAAAGACCTCCTCCACAAGATGTTTTGAAGGAGCTATAGAGCTAAACTTTGGAGAAAGAAAGAAATCAAACCTTCCTCACACCACTCATGGAAGACCAAAACACTCATGGAAAAAGCCTAGTTTCACACCATCCTCTCTCTTCCTCCAAATTGTTCTCTCACTAAAACTTTCTATAGAGTCTCTCTAGTCTCTCCATGCACATTTCTCTCTTTTTAGGATTCAGAGAAAACATGAGAATTATGGGAAGTGGGGATGCCTTATACAAGCATAGATTAAGAGTATTTTGGAATTAAGTTCTTTGCCTTTTACTAGAAGTGGGAAACCCAAGGGGTGAGAGAGATCAAATCTCAACCATCAACCCTTGATAAGACTCATGATCCAAAGGTTGGAATCACACATTCATCCCTAGAAGGATTGAAACAACATTCCAATTTTGGGATTGCACCTACAAAGAAACCCCTGTGTTCTACAAGATCTTATCCAAACAAACATTATCCTAACCAACTAGTAGTAAACATTTTAGAGTAAATGTCATAACCACCTAGAACCTTTAGAATCCATGAAGGTTTAGAATCCACATTAATGTAGACCACACAAGTAGTTAAAACAATCTTGGAATCCAAAATCTAGAAACGCATGCCACGCAGGGGCCCCATCTGAGACCTCCACGTGGCACCTCATTGGAGTGAGCCCCACATGACCCATGTGGCCCATGCGGCCCATGCGTGGCCCCACATGTGTCCTCCCACGCGGCGCACGTGTTGATTACAACGTCTATTTTGGTAAATTTCAAGAACAAAATGAATATTTAAATCTCTAAAAAAGTCTTTTCTTCATAAAACAGAAACAGTATTTTCAGGAAAAAGTCATTTTCAAATTTAATAAAAACAGTATGGCATATTGAAGTTTTTCTAAAAATATCTTTATTTCTTCCAAAAACCAAAAATAAAGTATGAAAGATTTCATTTGAGAAAAGCTAAGCATGCTTTTGGGAGAAAAGAAAATCCTTTTCCACCAAGCACTCCTGGATAACACTCACTCACTACCTACCATCTAACTAAAGCCAACTAATCCATGACCCACAAGGTCTATCATAGAAGAGACTCATGATTGGTTCATCAAAGCCCACTAAGAAGTAGATAGGCTACAAGCTTACCTAGGATTGCAGGTTTGCTCTTCAAGGTCAAGTCCTATCCAGCCAATAAATTCTGGAGATAACTCCAGTCTACCTATCTTAGGTACCACTACATGTAGCAAGAAGTCTCTCTCTCTCCAGCACATAAGCTATCCCAAACCTGGGATTCCCAATGCGAGGTCATTGTAGAAGTCATGAGTGCATGCGTGATGAATAATATGTTGAGGTTAAGGCCCTTATCCTCACAAGCACCAAATTCTTCAAACGGTTGCCTATACATCCAGTAGGTGATAAACCCTAGCTACCACTGGATACATCTAGCCTCAGCAGTGTATCCGTAAATCCACTCTAGCAAATGCATCTTCTTAATCAAAATCCCAACCGGTCATGTGATGCCGATCTGGCTCTGTAAGGCAGCAACCTTAAACCATGAAGTCAAAGCTAGAGTCTCAGAGTGCTCAAAGACACACTATGCCACGCAGCTCTAAGTTATGTAAATCAGCTAACCAAGCCCGCTCCAAAGAGCCTACTCACCATGGCATGTCACATACCACTTTAAATCACAAAGAGCCCAATATTCCTACTAAATCTATGAATATTCTCAAAACATGAATATTCACAAATAATCAGAGTACATAAAAAATCCAAAAGCTAATGGCCTCTAAATGGTCGTAAAACTCAACGAAGTAGTGACATCAACCTTCCATTTCCTAATATGGTATTAGGAACAATGAGGGCACTTAGGGAGACTTGGTGATGAGCAAGTCATTCACAGTTTAATAAGTAACAAGGATCATCCTAAACACCTCTCTTTAAATAAATATGGCGATCTCAAAAAGCACTTGTGGTATGAGTGTCACACCACAATGTAAATGATTAAAATACAAAGATCTACGTTAGATTTACACATGCAAGACTTCAATAGTAGTCATGCATCCTGTCTCAACAAATGCGCCTCAAGGGCTGCACCCATGCACCAAAGTTGAACAGCCCCAATGCTCATACTTGGCTATCATACATGCTACGTGATCCGGTGGGGCACCATCTGGATCATTATTGATTTCCAATAACGGAATCTCATCTTGATCTCTTAGAAGTCCAATACTCCACCCCATGTCATCCTCCAATGTTCCCGACAAAAGGTGTTTAACTTAACTCACAATGAACATATGACCTAGGGCACAAGTGGGCATCCTACAACTTAACTCACAATGAACATATGACCTAGGGCACAAGTGGGCATCCTACAACTTAACTCACAATGAACATATGACCTAGGGCACAAGTGAGCATGTTCACAAAACCATGAGTAAGTGCATTGAACAAAACACAACACCATAAATCACTCACATAAATGGCAAAAATAAATCCAATTAACATCCTTCTATCAAAAGACTCAAACAATAATCATGGTACAGAAGAAAAATAAAGGACTCTAAAGATTGATTCCCTTGGCATGAACCCATATACATCTCTCGAGCTATATGCATAATCAAACGGTCTGCTACCATCCTAACTGTGGGAATACTTGTCATGACAACCTCTTTCTTTTCAATGACATCTTGAACATACTGATAGTTAATTATGTGTTCTTAGTTATTTTGATGCTTGGGATCTTTCACGAAAGACAGTGCCGGTGTTTTGTGACGAAAAATACTTATGGGATCTCCAGCACTCGATAAATTCCCTCAACTTTGCAAGAACCTATTGTGATGTTGGATAATTACCTATGTACTCAGATTCCACGGTAGACAGGCCTATGCATTTCTGGTTCTTATTGCAGTAGAAAATTGCTCCCTCTCAATATGACGACATATATTGACTTGAACCATCACTCATCCAAGGAACCTGCCCAACCAATCATAGTTCATATGCCATTAAAAACAGTAAGTACTGTCCGATTCATAGAAGATATCACAACTTGCCAATATTCTGGACCTAGATCGCTCTGGTAATGGATGACATCCCATGACATAAGAAACATCCAGTCTCATACACCACATGGCGTACACGAGACTGCCTGTTACATTCATATAGAACATATGGGGCATTCTTTCTTTCTCGACCTACGTTTTTTACAAAGATTTTTAACTCGGCACATGACACTTCTCGGCAAGGGTACCTATGGGCTTACAATTACACATCCAGAGTCGTTTTAAGCTTTTCTCAGCTAAGTCCCTTGAGACAAACTAAGGAATATCTTAGAATGATTGTGCTGGATCTTAATCCGAGCACATAATGGGCCGTCCCCATGTCCTTCATGTCAAAGGCAGTGGACAACATTCCTTAGTGGCATTGATCTTCTTCTTGCCTTTACCTGCCATTAATATCAACATATAATGACAAGATTATGAAACTTTCCTTTTGACATTGACATACACATATTAGTCTAGTTGAAAATACACAAGAGTTCACATCTTTATTAAATTTGTACTTTAGTCCATAAACAAACTTGGCAAATTTACAGACTTTCTATTCTTACCCATGGATCTCATAGCCCTTCGACTACTCAATGTATAACTCTTCCTTCCAAGTTTGCGTTAAGGAATGTTGTCTTATTGTTCATTTGACAAAGTTCTAACTCTAAATATGCTACAATGGTAAGACATGACTCACATTTTTTACATTGTCTTTTTGGATGAAACCTTTTGGCGCAAATTGGGCTTCATACTTGTCTATCATTCCAATAGCCTTTCTCTCAATTATCATTACCCATTTGTTCCCAATGGCCTTTCTTTTTGGAGGAAGATCTACGAGTTCCAAACTTGGTTCATCTCCATGAAATTGATGCCTTGGTCAATTTCAGTAATCCAATTATCTGCAATGGGGATTTCGAAGCTTCCACATATGAACATAATTCATCCCCATCAATGGAAATGTATGTCAGACCTCCTCCAATAAAAAAATCTCTCTCAGGAAATCTGCCACGTGCAATTCTATGGGATTCAACAACGATGGGGCCTCACTCATAAAGTATTTGACAACCATGGAAATACTCCCACTATCATCCTCTAGTAGAGGAATATCCTCACTATTCTCTATTTTAAATTCAACCATCTCATAAAGATATAGAGTCTTTGTAAACCCTTTCCTACTAAGGTATTTTGACTCAATGGAGTCCACATCATGGTTATCAACCTCTCTCAAGCCATCTTCTTCAAACTCATTGTATAGAACGCACCCCCAAAGAGTTCTTAAGACATCCAACAAAAGTACAGTCTATGGACCTCTTATCTAGCTTAATCATCAGCTGAGATAAAACATGGACAAACCAGCTGATCCCTGAGGACGCAAATGAAATGAGTTAGGTTTTCTAAAGGCCCATATCTCATAAGGTGGGTTTTAGGCAAGGATTTTGAAAGCACATTGTTCAAAATGTACATAGTAATCAAGAAGAGCACCTCCTCAAATGCTCACAGGTGATATTTTCTTATGCCATCATGGAACTCGCCATTTCCATTAGCCCATGATTACTTCTCTGTGCAACATTATTTTGCTGTGGAGTATATAACATCATTTCCTACTGATGAACATCATGATCCTCATAGAACTTCCCAAACAATTTAGTGTTGTACTCGCACCCCATGACAATTCCAAGAACCTTAATTCTCTTCATCAATAGGTTCTCAACCTCCGACACAAATTCGTTGAAGTAGTCATTGCCTCAAATTTATGTGAGATTAAGTAAACAGCCATACTATGGGTAATTATCAATGAAATTGATGAAATTCTAGGATTTGTGACGATCCATCACATTAAAGGGACCACCAACATCTAAGTGGATGATTTATAATGGTTCCTTTGATTTTTGAGCCTTAGGGATAGATTTCTAGTGGACTTACCCATTAAGCAAATGTTCACACATGGGTAGGTTTACTTTGGTTAACCATCCCAGAAGCCCTTTCTATGCCATCTTATCCTTACAAATGTGACCGATTCAAGCATGCAATGACATAGAAATGGAAACATCATCTTGCACAGAAGAGAAAACACCAAATATGAGGATGGATTATCAGGACAAGGCGAAGGGGAGGAAGTAAAATAAAAGAAATCATCCCTATGCATAGATTATCAAGAAAAGGCGAAGGGGAGGAAGTAAAATAAAAGGAATCATCCCTATGCAAAGTAATAATCCATTCACTAGAAAAACCATAAGAAAATAAAGCATTCCCTAGTTTTATTTAAACACTATTGTGTACTAGAATGTCCTTCAAAGAATGGTATGGGCACTGAGTGTAGGCTCGTCCTCATCCCAGGAGCATACAGTACATTATAGAGAAGTATGGTCCGAGCAAATCAAAATTGTAAACAATAGGTTCTCAAAGCCAGCCACAACCTTGGCGGCATTGTCTCCCATAAAGATTTTCATGCCTCCCATTGGAACTCAATGAAGCTTCACGACCTCGTTGGATCCCTCAGCATTTATTGGTTGCTCAAAAATCCCCGATCCATCTATTAGAAAGAAAATGAGTAAGTATGGTAGTTACCAGAAGCCCCCAAGTAGGGTTCCGCTTCCGCCCCGGAATCTCGATCTTGTGCTCCAAGTGACTGGATCTCGAATCCAGGCGCTTCCTTAATTATTCGGATCTCGTATCGAGAGTTATGGGAACTCGATTCCTATTATTTGGGAACAAGGTCCCTAGAAAGCGAGATCCATATCCCCATGCCCAAGATCATAGCCCCAATATCATTTGGAACAACGATTCCATTATACCAAGAACCGAGTATCCTATACCATGGGAGTGAGATGCACCTATAAAGTTTATTCTATTCGTATATACTATTAGGTTTTCCTCAAATTTTCTACGACGCACGCATTTTGCAATGACATTTGTGTCCAATTTTAAAGAAAGGCAACTAGAGTAGGGACAAGATTGGAAGAAGGTTTAAAAGTTAGCCATGTTGCAATTTGATTGTGAAGTGAGGTCACGATCAATACACTTCAATATGGCAAAAGGGATGTGTTACACAATTTGTTGATGTGTTGCACAATCTTAATGGTGCATTTCTATCGAAATAAGGTAATATTATGTACAAATCTCCGAGTATAGGCGGAATGGGTTGCACATTGCAAACTATAATTGTATTGTAATACTGAATTGATCATGTTGTGTATGTGTACCATCGTTATGTGGACGTTTATCAGCTCGGGTACGATATGAAAGGGTGACAGTGGGTGGATGGCCATTGGTTGTCGCATGTATAATGTTCATGTGCAAAGAACGGCACAATGTGATCCCTTATGGTAGGGAACCCGCTCCCGTCCATATAGAAATGCGCTACCTAGAAGTCATAGAACTCGTTCCCTTCCCCAGACCATGTATGGAGCTCGCTCCACCATCTAGGGAACTTTGAGATAGACTCACTCCACGCTCCCGTTGCCGGAACTCCTCACGTTCTCGTTCCCGGTAACTATGGTATAACTACCGCCTCAGAGCACACACTAACAAAGATTATGGAAAAAAAGATCCATATCTGCTTCGGCTCAGAACCCACAAGTAAAGTGGCTGGTCTTCCCATAAGTGTAGCAGTTCACGGATGACTCATTTTAGGAGTGTTGTACTTGCCTCCCCATTACTTGGCATACTTTCCATTTGCACAATCAGCTCTCATTTCCTCCTTCTAGGAGGAATTCATGCCCTTAGGAATGCCCTTGGGTTTCTCCCACCATTAGGTTTGCCTGGCTTGCCAAACACGACAATGACACTATTCACTAACAAAGTGGTGCTTTGCCTTTAACTCCTAATGATGAGGTACCAAACAAAATTCTTGACCCTCCTTATGTGTCATCAGTATCTTCACCTGTACCCTGGGTTTAGTGATCACAACACAGCCAGTATCTATTCCTCAAGGAGGTTAATGCTAATGGTCAAATGTTCCAGTAAACCCCGCCCATCAAGCAGGTAGTGCAGTTTATGGTGCCACATATGGTAGTTGTTATCATTCAACTTCTCCGCTCTAATGAGATCAGCAATCACTTCTTTGATGTCATAACAGTCTACATCGGTGAAAGAAAAAAGGATCATAGTAAGGTTTGATCACACATGGTTACAGATTCACATATGGATATCATGGTTTGTAGCACTCGCTTGAGCTACAAGGGTCAAGATAGATAAACTTCCAAACAACTCGAAGAAAGTATTTCACACAGATATACTGGCTAGTGCTATTAATCAGCATCAAGTAAAGATTTGGAAGTTAAATTTCATAATCCTCGTCACAGGTGAGTGTTTGCATCCTCCATGCAAAATTCCACAATCTAATAATGATACCCCACAATGACTCTTAAAATCATATTTCCTAGGCAATACAGCAACACGCCATGTTCAAAGGGTATCGAAAAGGCAATCAAAAACTTCTAGGGCAGATATCATGGTCGTGAAAATACAATCAGCAAGTGGGACCTTGCATTCTACAGCAAGGCTATATTATACAAAAGAATTTAGCACAGGTACAAAGTTATGCCCTCATGAAAATCAAGCCTAAATTAGGAAATTCTGAGGCAGAACTCTGTGACTGCAAGGCCGTAATCGTACACCGTAACCAGGCAGCTGCAAGCAGGTAAGGTGTGACCCCACTCAAACATTTTGGTGCGACTGCAGCCACACTAGTGCGGCTTCAGGCATGTGGCCACATCTGTGCTACTTCAGGGCCGCACTCATACATCTGCATAGCCGCTATAGACACAAGCTCAACAACTCTGTACAGCTACGGATGATTCTGAACTTATCCATGGCTTGAGGAGAGACCCATAGTCTATATCAATGGTTTAAAAAACGGATCGGTGACCCGCATCGGGCACCTCAAAAACCCATCCGATCGGTGAATCGGCGATCCGAATCGAAAATCGGCCGAATCAATCGGAAGCCTTAAAAAAAATCCGAAAAAATTATTAAAATTCAGTATAAATGTTGTTTTTTAAGAATCCAATAAGAAATGAAGGTAATACATTATTATTTCATTTTTTTCATCAATTTACGAATATTGAGATGTTCTTTCCCTGTTTAAACTTATGTTAACCATTAAATTTGCAATTACATAAAAGAAAAATCATAGAATCATCATGGATAAAATATACAATCATATATGGACTACAATAAAGAATGGATTAAATCGATGAAAAATGGCCACTAAAATATCGAATTATTGTATTATTGTATTATTGTATTATTGTATTATCTTTTATTTTGTTTTTTATTTTTTGATGACATTATTTTATCCTTTTATTTTATTTTTAGAGGATAAATTGTTTTTTGACAAGAAATTCTTGTTGCATTATCTTTTATTTTACTTTTTTCTTTTATTTTTTTTATGATATTATTTTTTCTTTTTATTTTTTTTGAAAGATAAAAATAAAACTCTTTTTTTCCTTTTTTTTATGACATTATTTTCTTTCTCTTTATTTTTTTGATGACATTACTTTTTTCCTTTATATTATTATTTTGTTTTGTTCTTTTTATTTTTTTCGCTTTTTTCTTTTTTTATATGACATTAGTTGACAAAAGACTATTTTTTGATGATATTATTTTTTTATTTTCGTTTTTTTTCTTTTTTTTTATGGCATTCAAAAGGGAAAACGTCAACATAGAGGTTCAAACTCAAACCTGGGACCTTTTGCTCAAATAGCAACGTGGTAGCCAAACCTCCCGGATGCCACATTGTATTAGTTTCCCTATAATAAAACAATATATTGATTTGCGGTCCAACGTTGGGCATTGAATTGTATTTGTCCCACATCGAAGAGAGGTGGCACAAAAAACAATTATATAAGCACTTCCAACAGTGTCTCTCATGAAGCATTGGTTGAGGTGAGAACCATGTGTGGCGCACACGAGGCATTTGAGATTTCTCCGCACGTGCGGAGTTTTGCGACGTCAACCAAAACCTATCGAGCCGATCTGTGACGTCATACGGGCGGTTTATGACATCATACGGGCGGTTCACTATTTACAACTAGCAGTTTATGACGTCATGTGGGCAGTTCTGCTCTAAAACCGGGGCGGTTCTCGATTTTACACATAAATTGGCACAGAGTGACCGATTCTTGTGACGACTCGGGCGAGTCCGTTGTGACTTGCCAATTTGTTAAACACTGGTCTATGTTATAGAACTGGGTGCCAACCTTATGGAGACAATGGCATCCTATTTTGATGAAGAGACTGAATGTTGGCCACTCAGGAGATGCTGAGATTCAGGATGTTTGGCTCCATAACCTCTTGCAGCTGCATGCCAAACACTATCACCAGCTGCTGTACGGTGAATCCACGTGGCTCCCGGGCTGCCACGGACCTGTTTCATGCAGCCATAGCCGCAGCTGCAGCTGTACAATAGATCATGCATCTGCAAGCCCTCATGCCTCACAAATGCGCATGCATTGTCATGCAACGCCACACTAACACATAACACTTGGTGCCCTCCCCCTCTCTCCAGAGAAACCCCACACACGCCTCCCTCTCCTTGCTTTTTGTCTCTAAGAAAGAACAAGTTCCACCAATTAATTCAGAGGAACTCTTAGGCCATCTCCATCGAGGCTCAGGGTTTTGCGCTGTGAAATAATCACGTTTCTTGCAATCAAAGAAGCACACATTAGATTACAGTCATCAAACTATCAACCCTAAAAGGAGTAATAGGAAGCAAAAAAAGAAGAGATCCACAAAAAAGGGGATCAAAAGGTATGTAACCTCTATTATATCCTCATAGTTTTTGTGCTTTAATGTTTGTGTTGCATTGGAATGCACCAACACTTTTTGTGCGTGATGCGCCCCATGTGCATGCACAGCCCTGCACTTGTGCCTGGCCTTTTGCATGTGGCCTGCACACAATGTGCACCAAGTGCTAGTGCACGACCCAGCACATATGCCGCCCTCTGCGCCCACACGGCCTCGCATGGTCTAACCATGCTGCTTGCGCTAGTGTCCCACATGCACTACTCGTGCAGGTTGAATGCATGCGCATGTCAGAGAGCATGCATTAACTTTACGCCAAGTATCAAAATACACCCAGTCGCAGACATGGATTTTGATGAAGCTTGGACCAAATTGAAGCATCTCCCAAGTAAGATTTATCAAATGGCAAATTAGAGCGAAAGCCTGTGTTCTTCAAGAGGTTTTCTTAAGCGTGCAACTCATATAACTTATCATTGTGTTTGGTTGCATCCTGCGGGTATGCCACAACTTCATTGCATCTTTGTTCTTCCGTGTGGGGAGATGTACATACCTCGAAGACGGTGAGAGCATCCCTTGCCTATGAGACCAGGAGTTGAAGCAAAGTGGTCCTTTATCTCAACTAAGTTCTAGTTGCCATTTTCTGAACTCAATAGAATACAGGTCGCAACAAGCTGAGTTCTGTTGGGATTTGGACTTCACAATGACTGTATTGACTTCAATTATGCAGTTTTAACCGTAAGTTTAGATCTTTCACATCGTTTATTCATTTTCATCACAGTTACACTTATTAACCACACAGTATAGAGCTCATATCTCTTTTGACTACAGTTTTTTTTTCTTTTCAAGTGTTCACTTAACAAAATAAAATCTTGTTTTAACTACAGTTAACTTGTACAGAGCCCAAAAGGGGCTTTTCTGGTTTTTGTGGACCTGAAATACCAACATGCCACTCCACGGTCCATACCACGAAATAAAAGGAGCCAAAGTAATTTCCACGAAATGTCTATTCTTGCTCCAACCAATCCCATCTTGCCGAGGTTTTTCCATGAACATAGTAGATGAACATTGTCTTAACCATCTCTTTCTGAAAAGTAATTTTAACATTTGCACAAAATTAACATTCACAAGAACTATTTATAGAAGAAGCACAAGAAGCTATTGTGTCTGAAAACGATAAATGTGCGGCAACAAGCTTTTAAGATCCTACATATGCCTTACAAAGCATCCTGCATGGATATAAGAACCATTTTCATGCTGCATCACAAACAGCGAGAGTATGGAAATCTCAAAAGTAGACTCTCTGAATGCATGCTCCAGCTATGACTACAACTATTTATTTGGTAGACAGAAGCAATCATCATGAGGTCACAGTGCTTTACATCAAAATAATCATATTTGGAAGTCATAATTGAGAATAGGGTTATCAAATATAATAAATATCAGAATTAGAATAAGCAGAAGACCATGATGAAGATCTGAAATACAACATGGTTGCGTGAGCATTGCATACAGAAATTTCAACAAGGGAAGTTAGCTACAAGCTACTTGGACTTCCTAATTCTCCCATAAATACCAGTTTGCAACTCACCAATAAGTTTGATATCAGTATTGTCTACCAGCCACTGCGCACCATCCTTCATAAAGCCAACATAGCTTGTATCAAACTCTCGTTTCAGCATGAGATTCCTGAGACAGCACAATAAAGAGTTGTTTTGCAGAATTTATAACTAAAACGTGCATAAAACGACTCAGCAGGAAAAAAACTACATAAAAAATTGGGAAGAAATTCCATCATGATGTTATATAACATGCCTGCAAGTGATTCCACTTATATTTCTGTATGGCTAAGAAAAAACAGTTGGAACATGCAGCTTTCCTAGGTGAGATTATGTATGGTGCGTGCAAAAGGTGAGCCCCACCTAATTTTTTATTATAACATTATGGTGCGTGCAAAAGGTGAGCCCCACCTAATTTTTTATTATAACATTATGGTGCGTGGTGAAGGTAAGCCCACGTAATTTTATGTTATAACATTAATCCATTCATATTTGTAGAAAGATTTTCGGAAAAGAAGCAAAGTACCACTCGTGGACGAGCATACATAGTAATAAAATGGTGGGTATGGTGCAACTCCATATTGAACTAAGAAGTACCCTGGAAAAGTTCTCTCTTATCCAATATTAATGCATCCTAGAAACATTTTACAGAGTTATGGCTCATTTTAAAATTACTCCAAACCATAACTCGGCACTGCTGGGGTGGAAACCCTAAACTCTTCACAATGCCTCTTATGTAATCCCTCATCACCAGATACAGATTGAAATATATTCAGCCCTTCTCACATGCCCCTGAGGGTACTATAATACTCACACACTTATTACCATGTTACACTTGAAACATTGTCTCAAACAGCGCATATATCCGAGGGATAATTTTATGTTATGAGTATGTTTTGCTCATGTATCTGAGAGAGATTTTATCTTATGAATATGTTTCTTTCAAAGTGTCCCAAATTTCTTTAGTTGTATCAAAAACATTAGATTGGCACTTATTTGGGGTTCCACACTACTCCATAACCAAGTCCAGATATATAATCCTCCCTCATCAACTCTTTGTATCTACTATTAGATTTACTAGGATTGTCCTCATTCAAGTATTTCAGCTTCCCCCTTGCACCGAGCGATACTTTGACAGATTGAGCCTAGGCAACATCATGGGACTCATTCATTTTTACGAAAGTCATTTGTAGCCCCACAGTTTCAGGACTAAGGATTCCATGTTTAATTCCCTTACACATGAGTCATCATCATCATCATCATCATCATCATCATAACCTTTTCCCAATTAATTGGGGTTGGCTACACGAATCTTGATCCGCCATTCTGCTCTAATAAAGGCTATATCCTTAGTGAGGCCATAAGTCCCCAGATCTTTCCGAACTACTTCCAACCACGTCGTTTTGGGCCTACCACTGGCTTGTTTAAGTCCTTCCACTTGAACTAACTCGCACTTCCTAACAAGTGTTGTACTTGGTCAGCACCACACATGGCCCGTCCACCTAAGTCTACTATCTCATCTTATCGCCTATTGGTGTTACATCTAAATTCTCCTGGATGGATTCATTTTGAATTCTATCCCTTCTTGTCGTTCCACTAATCCATCTCAACATCCCCATCCCAGCTACACTCATTCAATGGGTATATTATTTTTTGTCTACCCAACATTCAGCCCCATAGAACAAAGCTGGTCTCACAGCTGTCCTATAGAACTTGTCCTTCAGCTTTAGTGGTATGCGGCGATAACATAAAATTCCAATAGCACATCTCCACTTCGCCCACCCAGTTCTAATTCTATGTACGACATCTTCCTCAATCTCTCTATTTTCCTGGATTATCGACCCAATATATTGAAAGTGCGGTCTTTTATGTACGTCCTGGCCGTCAATCTTAACTACTTCCTTGTCTCTACTCCAATTATTACTAAACTTGCATTCCATATACTCAGTCTTAGTCCAGCTAATTTTAAAACCTTTGGATTCTAGAGCATCCCTCCAAAGTTCTAACTTTGTGTTGACACCGTTTTGGATCTCATCGATCAAAACTATGTCATCTGCAAACAACATGCCCCCATAGTATCTCATCCTGTAGTTGCCTAGTTAAGCCGTCCATAACTTAGATAAAGAGGTACAGGCAAATGCTGACCCTTGAAATAGACCTATTGTCACTAAAAACCTCACTCGCCTCTCCACTAGTTGTTCGTACACTAGTTAACGCTCCATCGTACACATCTCTCACCAAGTCGATGTAGTTTTTGGAGACTCCTTTCTTTCCAACATCCGTCAAATCAAATCTCGAGGTACTCTATCATAAACTTTCTCTAAAACAATAAATACCATGTGGAGGTCTTTTCCCTTCGCCCTAAACTTCTCGATCAATTGCATAAGTAGGAAAATAACCTCGGTTGTTGACCTTCTTGGCATAAAACCAAATTGGTTTCAGATACATACGTTTCATGCCTTAGTCATTGCTCAATCACTCTCTCCAAGATTATCATAGTATGGCTCATAAGCTTGATCCCTCAATAATTCGCACAATTTTGTATATCTCATTTGTTCTTGTAAATAAGTACCACGATATGTTTTCTCCATTCGTCTGGCATTTTTTTGTTCTCAACACCTTGTTGAATAGCTTTGTTAGCCAGTCAATGCCAATCTCCACCATGTACTTCCAAACCTCTATTGGTATACCATCTGGTCCTAAAGCCTTTCCTATCTTCATCCCTTTCAAAGCTTCTTTCACTTCCGACATCCTAATCCCACGAAGGTATCTATGAACTCCACCCTCATTTGCACTACATGTTCCATCTAGTACTATATTCCCATTGTGTTCGTCATTTAATAATTTGTGAAAATAAACTCTCCACCTTTCGTTCACCAAAACCCTTTGATCCTCACTCTTAATGCATTTAATAGAATTTAGATCCTTACACTTTTTCTTTTTTCTTTTTACCAATTTGAAGACATCTTTTTCACCGTTTCTTGTTCCCAATTTATTGTATAGATTATCATATGCCTTAAGTTTATCTTTACTTACTATTTCTTTAGCATTTTTCTCAACATTTTTATATTCTTCTAAGATTTGATTGTTTCTATTACACTATCACGTTTTACAACATGATCATTTTTCGCTAATGGCCTACTGAGCCTTATCACTCCACCACAAAGTTTCCTTATCAAAGTTTCTTTTCTCTTTAGATTCTCCTAAAACTTCTTTTGCTACTTTCTTGATACAGTCAGCCATCTCATTCCACATTACATTGACAATATGTTCAGAGTTCCATTTTCCTTCTTCAACTAATTTATCCCTAAATAAGTCTATTTTCTCAATTTTAAAATTCCACCACCTAGTTCTTGGAGTCCCATCACTTTCACCCATTCTATTCCATGTCTTTATGCAGACGTCCATAACCATGATCCTATGTTGGGTAGTCAGATTCTCTCCTAGGATAATCTTGCAGTCTTTATATGATAGACGATCTACCTTCTTAACTAGGAAGAGGTCTATCTGGCTTTTATGTGTTCCACTTTTATAAGTTATTAAATGTTTATCTCGCTTTTTAAAGTAAGTGTTTGTTATTGCTATGTCGTAGGCCATAGCAAAATCTAGAATAGTCTCGCCCGTCTCATTTCTTTACCCAAACCCATATCCCCATGTACCCCTTCATATCCTTTACTATCCTTCCCTACATGACCATTTAAGCCCCCTCCTAAAAAAGTCATCTCTCTATTGGTATGTCTTGGACTATTTTATCTATGTCCTCATAAAATTGTCTCTTAATTCTATCATCTAATCCTACTTGTGGTGCATAAGCACTAATTATGTTAATTATCTCTTCGCCTAATATAAGTTTAATTAATAAGAGCCTATCACCTATTCTTTTGACATTAACTACTTTATCTTTTAAATCTTTGTCTAATATTATGCCTGTGTCATTTCTATTATTATCCTTTTCTGTACACCAAAGTTTATACAAATCTATTTCTTTAGCTTTTTCTCCATTTAGTTTCTTGTAGACAGCCTATGTTTACTCTCCATTGTCTCATTGTATCCACTAACTCCATACTCTTTACCTATAAGCGTTCCTACATTCCATGTGGCTAGACGAATCCCATTCTCTTGGACTAGCTTTTTTACATGCGCTCGTCCAGAATATAGCGGGAACCCTTGCCTATTTTTTTACCACAATCGGGAGGCACTGCAGCGCATCGCTTCTGGGGAACACCCTTGCTAACCCTTGCTCATTTCTCACTGTACTTGGGGTCCGGTATAGCACGTTGCTTTTGGAGAACGCCCTAGCTAACCCTTGCTTATTTCTCACTGTACCTGAGTTGTATTACAGCGCGTCGCTTCTAGGGAACGCCCTAGCATAAGCAGATACTATAGGTTCAAGATTCATGATAAGTTTTGGCAAAATTTTATATTGGCTGCCTACCTGACACAACCCAGCCCTTTTACCTAGGCATGGGATCGGTTAAGGGACAGTTAAGTTCATCACCCTGCTTAGATGCTCCCTTCCACATGAGTATAAGTATAAAAGCATAAAAGAGAAAGAGGACAACCAAGATTGGCAAATTTCAGTCACTCACACATGAACCACTTAAAGAGGAGAGAGATACTTGTCATTCTGATTTGGTCATGTTCTCAACGATTAGGGCAACACCACAATGAACACATCTGAGCATCACCAAGCTGCCATTATTGAAACTACGCCACAACCACGCTGTAGATCTTGATCACGAAAGAGAAAACACACAAATAGCAGCATCGCACACTAATAGTACATTCACATGGATTTTTGCACAGAAAACCCTAGGAAACAGCCCTAGGGTTTAGATCGAACGGTCCTAGGGTACTCCTTGATGAGATAAACATAACAGGGTTCGAGCTTCTTTTTTTCCTTTTTTTTTTTTCCCTTTTTAAAGAATCAAGGGAAAGATGAGAGGGAAGGGGAAGAAAAGGGGAGATGAAAGGAAAGAGGAAGATGAAAGGAAAGGCGAAGATAAAAGGAAAGAGAAGGGGGAAGATGAAAGGAAAGAGAGATGGAAGGAAAAGGGAAGAAAGAGGAAGATGAAAGAAAAGTTCAAATATACTCTGTTACCATGTTAAAGTATCTAGAGAAAGAAAAGAGAGAAGAGAAAAAGGAAAGAGAAGAGAGAGATATGAAAGATGTAAGAGAGAGACAACAGAGTGACATGAGATTCAAAATAACCCCTCACACCACTTTTATATTATTAAAAAATGTGAAAGGGAAAAACTGCCCATATCAAATATGAAATGACACTAGGTCTTAGAACTTGGATAAAAGAACTTTTTAACATTCATATTTCATAAAAAAGTAAGAAGTGAATAACTCTTACAAAGTAGACAACCATTAGTCGACACAGGGGCATGAGTTAGAGATGTATATTGGTACGACGAGGTCTTAAGTGACACTAATGACCTGAAGCATCATTATTTTCCTTTATAGTAAATACTCATTTTGAACTAAATTGAACGAACTTTCACGCAAAGATAAATAATAAATAACTAAAATAAGACTTACTAAATACTAATAACAAAAGATGTTACTACTATAGTCAAAGTTGTAATAATCTATCAAGATCTGATTTATAATACTAGAAATTCTTTTACATATACATTAGTAAAAAAACATCTGAAGTACGTAATATTTGCTTATGATATTACAATCTTAGCTACAAGAATGAAGAAACAAAATGGAACCTGTCAGTATTCAAAGTTCTGAAGAGTACACGCTTGACTCCTTTAGGAATACTTAGGGACTCCATGACCATCGCTGTGAACATGGAAGACACGATCAATGGCTAAAAACACCAAAAAGAGGTTTCGATGACCTTAATAAACTTGAACACTAGCATGATTTCAAAAAAGTAATATCCAAGAATACTAATAAGCAATGATGCCGATTACAAGTTGGCCATAAAATACAAGCTCAACGAAACAAGATGTGTGTCACACGTATTAATTCACAAAGTTATCGCACAGATGCATTTTAAGATATTAACTTATGAAGTATAAATGATAGAACACAATACTTAAAATATGACAATAATTGTAATAGCAAAGATAACGAAGAGTATTTACTTCAACAGAGTATGATTGCATCAGCTATAAATTGTCGCAGTCAACAAGGGAAAAGGTTAACAACCTTTTCAAAGATTATCAATAAAGCATTTATGTTCCATATTAAAATACAATGAGGTCAGTTTGTATTTTTGGAACATCAATAGTTGCTAAAGGTTATCTAACAAATGCTTCAAAGTACAACAAGCCACGCCTTTTAAATCCAATTGGCTATTTATCAAGGTACATTGTCAAAAAACAAAAAATATACTCAGCCGACTTATTAGGCACATAGATATGCCATTAAAGAAGTGTATAAAAAATTTTCAAACAGCATCCAATTAAAAATATGACCATATATAAACATAAGGATATGTGTACATGTGAGTACTGTTCTGCCCAATCGAAGCCAAGTTGACTTCCAGAAGTCGACTCAACTCAATCAATCGACAAGTTTTAGATTCAACACTCGGTACAATGAGCTTTTCAATTTCTTCTAAAATTTGATGAAATAACTATAAAACAATTTCTGGCTGTCATGATAATAATTCCACAAGGTTGGAGGTATTTAATTAGTTAAAGCTCCAAGGTTCCAACAGTAGGTTGCACTTCGCTTGAATACTCTTACCTCCCCTATCAGCAACATAGTTATGGGCTTAGAAATTCCTCCCCCCTTCCCTCTCTCTTTCTCTCATACACACACACACACATTAGCGCATTTTGTATTTTATTGTGTTTTTAAGGTAAACTTGTCACCAAACATCCAACCTTTTTAGTACACACAAATTCTTTCTTCAAGCTAGTGCTTCGGTATAGATAAAATAATATAGTACCTTTTTTCATCATTTACATAATATTTGCATATTTTGAATTTTATTTTTTTTGCACGGGGGATATATGTCACCAAACATCATCCCTTTTTCAAACACACAAATTCTTCCTCCAGACTAGAGCTTGGGTACAGATCATCATCATCCAAGCCTTATCCTAATAAATTGGGGTCGGCAGCTTGGGTACAGATAAAAGATAAAATAGTTATAGTCTTTTTTCATCAAATACATATTTGCATGTTCTGCATTTTATTGTGTTTGCATGACAGACATACGTCACTAACATACTCCCTATTTCTCACTCACAAATTCTTCCTACAGGCTAGTGCTTGGATGTCGACAAAACAACATACTATGTTTTCCATTTCAATTTGAATAATAATGCCTTAGATTAACTGCTTAGATTAACTGCTAGATCAATTTTAAATTGATTATTCCAACTTTTTTTATTTCTCTCGTATAGAGAAGTTTGAAAAATTCATCAAGCTTTGCTGAGTGGATGACTCGGCTTAGCTCGCTCCTAGTTAGGACTGATTTTGATTTTTAAAATAATGCACAAGGCAACATGCATGCACACATTTAGATTGATTAACTATAAAAAATAAACAAATATCATAAACAGCACATGAAGTGAGTGCATGTATATAATATATTCACCCATAGTCCTATACATGTATATCATAAACATCATATGAAGTGAGTGCATGCATATAATAATATATTCACCCATAGTCCCATTCACTTGTATATACTGATGCATGTAATATGAACTCGTTGACACCCGATACCGATGGGCCTTCAGTATTGTTTCACATTGCATGCATCAGATCTGATGTTAAAAAGAACAAGGGCAGAAATGGTCAAATCCCACCTCACTAGCCAAAGGGGTAGGGATGGCATTCTGCCAAAAAAAAAAAAAGGCCTCAGATACATATCGGAGATCTGAAACCCCAATGCTTACCAATTGTAGAGAAAACAACCCAGTTGAAACTGTTCCATCTCTTATGTACTTAGGATAAGGGTTAATGATATATTGTTTTATCAATCCTAAGGAAAGACATCCACTTCGGAGGTGGGTCATCTCCTTTCTCTAATTCTTTTTCTCTCTATAGTCCTAAGGAAATACATAGATATTTTGGAAAGAGGGGTTGAAATTTGTGAATCAAAAAAGGATCTTTTGGAGGCCTTTCAGATCAAGGCATTCATGGACCTTGTTTGGTTTAGAAATGGAGCTCAATTCGCAAGTACATGGAGTGAGATTCTAAATAACTAGGAGCAAGGTCCCTGATTTTTAGCAAATCGTCTTCATTGATAACTTATTGGGATCAAAGGATCGTGATCCTGGATCAGAATCGTGACCCGACCTACATAATTCCAACAATTATGGTGCAATACAATGCTACAGAATGCAGTCAAAGCAACTTGATGGCAGTTTCAAGCAACCTAACTATCTTATTCTCTGCATTTGCAGAAAACCAACTCATGTAGTCATTTAATGTAGGCATGCATCTGACCTTTTATGTTTATGTAGAGGTATTTGTACAGGTTTAGGTTCTATATGCAAAGACAAAGCAAGGAATGTAAACTCTGTACAGCTTACTGAAAATTATTAGAAATTCTTTTCCTTAGCTTAATGTGTTGTCCCTTGATAATGTTTGCCACTCAATGCCAAGTTGCCGACTGGAAGAAATCATATTAATACAATTCAAAGAGTATTCAGAACAAAATCAATTTATAAGTCTTTAGCACAAGGGAGTTAGAAATGATTACTAACAATAAACAAACACAGAAAAATTGATTATTTGAAAGTTTCAGGCAAACCTCACCAGTTATGTTTTTATCTCTGGGTACATCCACGAGTAATGCAGGACCTATTACAAGGAAGAAAAAATTATTTTCAAATGCCAAATCATATTAACATAGAGAGAGTTCCATTAGAAGAAGAAACATTTCATGCTAATAAGCTTTGAGGGTCAATATTTCAAGATTGCATGCCTCGCAACTGACAAAATAACAAAGATGCATGTATGTATTTCAATTGAAACAAGGCAAGGAAATAAGACAAGTTAAGCAGCATAAGGACTTAGAATCAATCCACCTGAATGTAATTTCGTGCTACTTATAAGATGCAAAATAGTGAGCAGTTTCAAGAGTTGAATCACTTATCAACAAAAGGTTCAAGAAAATAGTAAATACATTATGAATGTAAGATTTTCTATTGTCAATGCATTTTTAAAATGTCATATGTACATATTATAGTTACAGGGATCTCCCAACCTGGGTGTCACTCTAGTGTTGGAGTATGTTGCCTTCAAAGGCCTTAAGAGCATGTAAAAACACATGATTATAGTGACATTGTCCTCCAATGGGAGTGTGGTCGATGTGTGACTAGAGAAACATGCTTCGTAAATATTTGTTAACGCAACCAGGGTTGGGCTGTCTAGGCCCATGGTAGTTTTAGCCAGGTGCAGTTGGCAGCTTGTACAGGCAAGGTCAAATCCTCAATGTTATTACCACACAGCAGGTACACATGATACCTGCATCTATAAGAAGCGACCCGTAACAGTAGGACATGTACATGTACTGAAGAAAGGACCCCCTGCACTATTGCGAGAAATTCCATGTGTCCATGCGAGACATGATTTGTCCTTAGGCAGACCAAGTAATCCATAAACTAGACTAGTGCTACCACTATTTATTGGCCAACATTGATGGACCATTCAAGAGCCCATGCGATTGACTTTGGGTCGTGGGTTCCAATGGGTGGTTTGAGAAGATAGCCCGAGGACCTCAGGTACTAGCATAGGTGGAGTGCCAGCATAAGTGGCGTGCCTTAGTAATTTGCATTTCCTGACCCGATTGATCCAATTCTGTTTTGGAAATATTTATTATGTTTTAAATATTTTTTGCATCACAAAAAAGAATTTTTAATATGTATTTAACATTTTTATCAACATGAATTTTTAAATCATAATAAATCATGCATAGGCATTTAAAAATACTAACTTGAAATTAAAAATATTGTTTGGGTAATTGAAATTTTCTGGGACCCACCTCAAACCCACGGGCCATGCATGCACATGGAGCAAGGCCCATATAAGTGTGACGCATGGGCCCATTAGGCTCCATAGGCCCACACACCCCTCTTCCTAATAAATCCAAATGTTTGCTTTTTATGTTAAATTGGACACTTTTATTTTAAGATGTTTGGTGGGTTTTAGGAAGCATGCAATAGATCTTCTTGAAGGCATAGGAGTTCTATAAACCTTCGAGAAGAATTTTAAGATAAAAAGATAATCTTTTTTGATAAAAAACATTCCTATTTTGGTAAGGAGAGAATGGGTCAACGAGACTCAAAAGGTAAGTGTAATATTGTAAATAAAACAGCTTGATATGCTTTTGGAGCTTTTTTATTTTTTATTAAGATTGAGCTCCCTTGTATTATTATTAGTTATCCCAATGGGCCACATCCTAATATTTTTTTAACGTATTTTGGGGGATTTTTGTTACATAAATAAACCACACCTCAAAGGAATATAAAAATATGACTTAATAATTAAATAAATTTAATTAATAAATTTTTGTTCCCATTTTTTATTGAATTTTATGAGACTTAGATCTTTAATAATTTCTAATTTTAAAAATTATTTATTAGTTCAATAATCATATGAAATGCCCTCCCAACATAGGGAACATCCAACATGTGACGTTCCCCCCCTCCTACTCCCACCTCCAACCACTAAGAAGATTCTCTTGATATTGCTAATTGCCAAACTAGAATACATGTTCAATCCAACAAAATGATTTTGTCCAATAGTATAAAGGAAAATAATATCAATAAACTCGACTGTCATCTCGGAACTTCAAAGTCCTCCTTGTTGCCATCCTTCTAATCAAGAAATTCCTCTACTTCTCATGCCTCCTTCCCTCTTTTTCGTTCCCTTTTAATTAATCGAGTTTTTCTTTTTAATTTTGTTTTCTACCCATAATGTAGTGATAGTTTAGCACTTACTAGCTCAACATGTTATCCTTAAGTTCCTTCACTTTATTTTCACATTCATTTTATCATGTTTCTTTCTTTTGATTTTCTGGATTATTATTTGGTGTTGCAATCTCCAATGACTGCTATGATTCAAAAGCATTGCAAAACGACTATATTAAGCATATACTTGCACATTTTTGCATTTGCATGTGTATGCATATACATGCACATCTACACCTCGATATTACAAATAACTATGTTCCAGGTACTTAAATTGTAGAGCCACTTTCCATTAAAACATTTCTTTCACCTAGCATGGGTCAAACGTAGTTAATGCCAAACTTTCTTCTTATGTGACTGAATGCAAAATTGAAGTTCTGTGAAGCCTAATTAAATGGCAAAAGGTGTTGTAGAATTCTGAATGTGCAGAACATCTCCTCTCTTAGACATGTCCCGCACAATTCCAAAGGACATACTATCCTACCCTCTTCATTTTCAAGCTTAAAAAGAATGGAACTTCAGAAGCGTGCCAACATAGTTTGAATGATTTCCAGGTACATCTCTTAGCCTTCAAAGTGATTATAATAATTGTCAAACAAGTGGCAGCAAATTTCAGTACAAATCTGATATCCCAGAATGTTCCTCTGCCCATTCATCTTCTACTAGGTTTCAGAAAATTTTCATAATACAAAATAATCCTCCAAAAAATTGAATGAGACTTTCGGTAAAGGTTCACAGACACCAACATGTTACATGCATCAAAGTATGACAACACTGACCTTGGGCACACTACAACTACATTATGCCCAAATTTCTAAATGTTGCTAGACAAGGGCTAAAAAATGGATAGAAATACTCACATATAAAACTAGAGTGTTTAGACAATTTGCGAGATTCAATATACATACCAAAATTGTATTTCTCCAAAAGATATCTTCTAGATACATGACTAGACATGAAGGGCGAAGAAATGTTTACTAAAATGCTGATATCAGAGATGTTAGTGCCATAAGCGCCATTGCTAATATATTCTGTAAACATATTGATGATGATGCCCATAGAAAGTAAATTCATCAAAAAGTACGCATAGATGACATATCAAGATGACCCATCTTGGAGGTCAAATTTCCAAATCTGGCTATGGCCTAGAGCCACAAATGAGGTGACTGAAATGAAACCCTTAAAAAGAATAACATAAGCTTAGGCTGATCTTAGAACAGAAAAGGTAAAGTAGATGATAGCTACCACCAGCATATTTATAAATAACCAAACTGACTTTGTTAACGTTAAGCTATGTTGGCTTTTGTACTTTAAAGGCTGTTGCTCATGTATTCCCCATGTAGAGAACTCATTTCATCTCTCTAGTAAGGGTGCACAACCCAGTTTTGAGTGGGAATGCGGATTGGGCCACGGGGGACCAATTGGATTCTATGGATGATACAGATCACTAGAGTGTGTAATGTGAGGGTTATAGACTCTGCCTTGGTTTGTGGACTAGGCCTTGGCTAGATTGAGTAGCGAAACTTGCCCCTTGGGCCCGGCAGTGGCTTAATGCCTAATGCACCGGTTATACCTTGTTGAGATCAGCAGAGAGCTCAGTGGTAGGTGTGGTAGCACAAGGGAAATATTGTGTGAACAGGTAACTAGAACGACCAGTGATAGATTTCATGTGTGACGGTTGAAGGGCCGAGAGGGAAAGCACCAAAACCTCAACACCCCACCCTTGCATAATGTACACATGATAGTTGGGTTAGATAGTCTTTTGGTTAGGAACTGTGATATGTCTGTGTGTACATGTGCTGTGAGAGGACCCCTGCACTTGGATTGGTGCACATGTCTAGAATGACATTGACTTATTCTTGGGGAGGCATCTGAAATCCAGAGGACTCTGTAGTTCATCCACATCTTTGCTAACTTTGATAAGTCAATCGTGAGCCCCTACAACGAGACTAACCGGTCATGAGTTATATTAGGTCATATTTCACATTGAGGTGTAAGCTGATTGATGTGTTTTCCCATGGAATGCTCACTCATTCAGGATTTCCTAATGTTTTATTTTGAGATGAATATATTGCCTTTTATCTTTTCAAACAAGACACCATAAAATATGTGTTTTTGTGTTATTTAAAGGAAGAAGGATTCTAAATTAGAATTACTAATTTGCTTTATGAAAAACTACAAGCAGTGTACAGAAAATCGACTCGGCCAAGGTACTTGGACCTTGGCCAAGCCAAGTTACTCAGGCGCGTTCGAGTAACTCTCCTGATTCTAGCCCATTTAAAAATAGAATAAAATACGATAAAAAGAAAATAAATGACTGCTTTATATCATATATCTATATAACATGCCTTCCATATACAAAATTTTTCAAGTGGCACGCTGGTTAGTGGTTCTAGGCCCTTTTGAAAGGTTTTGGGATCAAACCCCCATGTGTAACTCTTTTGCGGTCCTGTTAAATAAATAAATAAATAAAATATATATAAAAGTTATAAAAGGTGAAAGAAGGGGATTCAAACCACATACGTAAGGGAAACAGGATGTGCACACAAACCAATAAGTAATTTTGTGGTTATTTGAATAAAATCCAACATCATAATATTTATAATTTAACACAAGTTGTACACCCTGCCAAGTCCAAGTGGATTCCGCTGAGTCCGGATCAACTAAATACAAAAAAATCTATGCATGCCATTTTTGGGCATTGGAACACATGTGGGCCACAATAGGCACATGTGACCAATTAAGATCCAAGTGGATCACATGGGTCCACTGGCAATGAGCCCCTTGTAACCACAAAGTGTTTTAATGTGGGGGCCCACTTGCCACAAGCTTTTCATCATAGGCACAAAGAAATTACAAGTCACAGGTGATTTGAAGTTGTTACATGTGTCGAGATTCTCTTGGGATTCTCTCTAGCCACTAAAAATATTCTCTTCAAGATTTAGGCGGCTTGATTTTAAACTGAATTTGTTTAAAAAGATATGGGAAGAATATTCTTTAAAGTCAAAGGGAATTAGTAGGGATCTTTTCTTGGATGGGAAAGGATTCCTGCTGGAAAATTGAGAGGGTGTGGATAAAACCACCAGGGACAAGGTCTGACCTACACCCTTGAAACATGATAGTTGAGGCTTGGCGGTGGCTAAGTTTTAAAGGCCTCTCTCACCCCACAAATCGTCTATTGAAAGCATAACTACCAATTCAACTTAAAGTCTAAATCAAGAACAGTCTACAAAAGTTGGACTAACTCTCCCATAATGCACAGAATACTTTTGTGAGACAAGGGCAGAGACGTTAAAAGAAGAGGGTTTCCTAGGGATTTCACATCATCGTCAAGAAGGTAGAAGGGAGTTCTACATGGCCAGTGCACGGTGGAAAACGATAGGAGAAACGTCTTCCATAGGCTGCACATCCGATTTCCATTGTCTCAAGGGTTGGGACGTCGAAGAGAAGACATGCATCTCCATGTTAAACACACAATGAAGAGAGAGACTCAAAGATGTTAACCTTAAACATGGAACGAAGAAGAAATAAAGGATTCTTCATGGGGCTACAATTTCATGGCAAACTTATCCTTCAGGGCCGAGCAGCATAGGAACATCTTCGAAGTAATCATGTAATTGAGAAAAGCAGGTCTCAGTTGCAGCAAAAACAAGCAGAAGGTGGAGGCAAAACAACCATGGAATTCTATATAGGGCATAGGAGAGAGCAGTGGTCTTCGTTGACCTCTGCATGACACACCAATTGGGTCTCCTCAAGGCCTCTACATTAGGTATGTTGATATCCATCCCATCCCTGATCTGAGAATACAGTTGCAGCAAAAACAAGCAGAAGGTGGAGGCAAAACAACCATGGAAATCTATATAGGGCATAGGAGAGAGCAGTGGTCTTCGTGGACCTCTGCATGACACACCAATTGGGTCTCCTCAAGGCCTCTACATTTAGGTATGTTGATCTCCATCCCATCCCTGATCTGAGAATACAGAACACGTATCTTAAATGTCCATCCACTTGAGGAAAGTTGAAAAAGTCTCTCAAGCGTTGCTGCAAAATCAAGGTAGAGAAAGGTTTTCTCTACAGGCTGTTTGAAGTGCTCATGAGGAGAGTAAGCTTCTCTATGGGTTATTGTGTGCATGTGAAGGCGGAAGGCAACCTGTATGGGGCAGGTTGAAGAAAAGATGATCTTCAAAGGCTGCTGCATGCAAGAAAAAGATGAAAGAGTCCCTAGAAGTGCACAACATAGAAAAACCCTAGAGATGAGAAATCCCAAAAAGGGGAAAATAAACCTTATGGATCGAGACATGCATAGTTATTGAGTTGTTTTCGAATTTTATAGAGGACTTCGTATGAGTTGGTATTACATCAATCCATAGAGATTCAACATGGCAGCAAACAGATCCCATGGCCTCCTCTGTATCTCGTTTTGTATTTCTTGATGCTGTAAAAGTGTAAAGATGTATGAAACTATGTAAGTGTATGGCAGCACCTGTAAAGTGGGCTTGTCCGTACTACGTACAATCATATGTGTCAGGAAAAAATTTCTGAAATTTGATACGTGACAAAAACCACTATAGCTGCTCACACAAGCTGTTTGTATCATATTTTTATTTCCCCACCTCAAATTGAGAGATTTCAGTCCAAAATCTACAGAAACACCAAACATATCAATAAAAACATAAAACCCCCCCAGAAAAGACATACCATGGACAACTTTGCATGAGGATGTCCACTTCACTCTAGTCATGAACAACACGATCATCCCGCAACTATCAAGTATCAAAATCTTAGCCCAACTTTACTTTTGATTTGTTTTGCATATCAGAGACCCACCAGCCTTCTTTCATCACTAGGCACCAACTCTCACATCCCTAGAGCATGCGCTATCCAAGAAAAGGCATCATATCCCAACAGTTTCTTATCATCCCATAGGAGAGAAATGAGTATATATAACAGCCAAAACCATCCATCCAAGACCTTCATCTTCCACTTGAAACCTACCTTACAATACCTTAAGTGCACAATTTCACATGACAAGGCCGTAAAAAATATTTCCTAACATGCCAACCCCCAACTACTACTTCTCTTTGCCCCCACAGCAATACAACCTCTAAAAAGAAGAAATAACCCCTCCAAACCAACCACATACGAGCATGTAACCTCGATTTTCATATAAAGACATAACCGTTGTGAAAATTTCTGTCTCACACTCCTCATGCTCCTCTACTTTCTAAGCCCTTACAGCCAAATGGACCAACAATAGATAAAGCCCCTTGAACATCATGCTTGAAAACTGACATGATGAAAATATTTGCAGGCCTCTAAACATTTCCCAACCCGTTACCAGATCATTTTGTCTGTCCCATTGGTTAGCACATGTCCATTTACCCACAAAAAGGAAGGCAACAGAGTTCTCACCATAACCAACCATGAGAATGTGATTGATATCACAGTAATTTAGGTCCAACAGATAAAGAGAAAGCCTAGAACTCGGACGGCCACTAAGAAATAGCAAAAATTGAAGTAATGCTTGCAAGGAACAGATTTAGTCTTGAGGCCTGATAGGTTAAAGAAAAGAAAAAACTATTAAAAGGAAAACTTGAAGTGAAAGAGCAGAATGGATGAACTCGTCAAATTAACATGCAAAGACCAAAAGTTAAAGCAATTTGGCCTAGCCTCACTTCTACTAGAAACCATGACCAAAGATCTGCAGCCATAGAGAATAGAATATGCTATTCTGGAAAGCGTTATTCTTTTCTAGTAAGAAACCCAATGTGACTACAAATTTCTGAATCTTAACCTCTTGACCAAAATAGTAGCACTTAGGTTCATCTTTGATCTCTTGTCTCTTTTCCACTAGCATAACTATTCTGTGGCTCTGATGAAACTTACTATATAACTGAATTAAACTTCCCCCGCTGATTCCATTGTCTTCCTGCATCATTTAACTTATGGCTGGTGCCCTTTAAATAAAACATATGAAGTTAAATAATAATTAAAACACCATCTATAAAAACCTCATTATCCATGAACGTACCAAAAGAAAATGCAGATTTTCTAAAAACTAAACAAATAAATAAAATACAGATAATAATATTGTTTTGGGTCATTAAAGTTACAGGACAAAAAAATGGGGGATAATGACATCTTCTCTCTCCCTAGGATCACCAAAAGCAAATATGCTGTGTGTAACTAGTCCCTGGAGTTTTAGCCTATTCGGAAACACCCTTGTGCGTCACACAAAAGGTTGTGGGTTCGAACTTAGAGCTCTTTTACAAAATATACCAAGCTGTCCTGCCCTTAGTTTTGTTATTTACTCTGCCGTAACCGGTCCCAAGTCGGTCATAAGCCCATTCCAAGGAGAAAGGAGGAGGGTTGTGTTAGGTAAGCATCTACCCTAAAACTTTCCTGAATCCTGAATGATGATGGAATAGGATTTATGTAACTGACCCAAATATGGGATGATAATGATGACGATTGCGCCGGCTAGTGAAGAAAAAAATAATACAAAAGAAGAAAAACAATCCAGATAATCAATAGCCCATATATCAATAGCTCAGATACCACTTCGGCTGCATCATAATGCATAACAAACAACACTATTTTCAATTTTTTTTTTCTTGTTTACAAGAAGAGAGAAGGAGAAAGGACCGTTAAGGGTATGGAGGTCGAGGGTATCGACATCATAGCCGGCGTCATGGTATTCCTGAAAGACATGGGCAGGGGAGTCGACATGGGTGCCGGTGTGGGTGGGGAGCTTCATGACGGAGGAGTTGGCGAGGGAGCCGTTCCTCATGCTGAGGGCGAGCCACAGAAAGCTGCCGAGGCCTTCGGCGGAGTCCCATGAAAGCATGTCCTCCCTGATGGCGTGGCTTATGTCCATTATCCGCCTCCGCCCATCACCGCCTCCGCCTCCTTCCACAGTCTCTGCTCCGCACACACCAGAATCAAAACCGAAGCCAGAAGGATAAGCAGCCGACCCTGACGCCATGGCAAAAGCCACGGCACACAGGGAGAGGATCAAACCCATACGCTTCCCATCCATCGTCTCACCAGATCACACAACAGAGGACAAAAGAAAAAGAAAAGTGGTGTTGACTTGATACCATATAACAAGTCCGGGAATAATAAAATGAAAGCTTCCTACGTTCCCCCTAGTTCGATCCTTCCCCTTATCTAACCATCCATTCGTGAATGGAGGGTTAAGATTGTTTCAATCACAATATTATATCTCTGCATTAATTTATTTTTAATTTGTTTTCTATAAACTATTTAGAGTTTTTGATTTTGACACCAGAGTTTGGACGTCCCTTTTTTATTATACTCGTATTAACGAAAAATACAAAAAAAAAAATATTTTCGATAAAATAAAATGACCAAAATACTTTTAAAAGCTTCAAAAAGTATTTTGGTCATTATTTTTTATCAAAAAATTATTGTTAATATTCTTTATATGTATGCTTCAATAAAAAGATGGCACATACCAAATTTCATATTCAAAAAAATTATATTAAAAAACTAAAAATAAATTACTTTGAGACGTCGGATCTAAGATCAAACGGTGAATGGCTCTCTTTGATAAAAAATTGACAGCTGGATGGTAGGAAAGGATAGAAGTTTTATTTTGTAGGAGGAACATAGAAAGCTTTCTCATAATAAAATATCATTGGATAAAAACATTGGTACCACATTGGTTTTTATTTCAAAAACTAGGAGGAAAATATCACTTGAAAATATGGATCGCAGTAAGCTATAGAATCGGATTGGGTTAAAAAAAAAAGAAAATATCGGATGTGTACAGATGGCTCAATATAGGATTATAATTTGCAACTATTGTATAAATATATTGGGCAAGCTTTCAATGCTTTCTCTGCAACATAACATAAAAGTTCTATTATCCCATTTATCCAACCGTCCATTCTAAATGGAGGGCTAAGATTGCCCCAATCACAATGTCACGTCTCTACATTATTTTATTTTTATTTTTATTTTATAAACTATTTGATACCAAATTTTGTACATTCATTCATCTATTAAACTCACACTAGCAAAAAATATAAAAAAAAATATTTTCATTAAAATAAAATGACCAAAATACCCCTTAAAGTTTAACTTTCAAAGGTATTTTAGTTATTATATTTTATCGACAAATTATTTTAAAAATTTTTTATAGGTGCGCCCCATTGATAAGATGGCATATACCAAATTTCATATTCATACAATTTATAGATCTAAAGCCCAAATGTTGTTTTGATGTCCAAATGTCCTAAAATTAATCATCTCGACATCAAGATGCATGGACATTAAAAAAATATGAATTTCAAGTTTTGGAAATAGTGCATCTTGTAACGATCTACCATCAATTTTCAAGATTTTCAAGTTTTTATATATCTAATCGATCTACAATTTTTTTAAAACTTTAAATTTTTACAATTAAAGATGAAAACATATTTTAATACTATCACAAATATTTTCAGTATTGAAACCACATTTCTCGACATTATTTGAAGGTATGTTTTACTTTGATTGTTTAGAGCATCAGCGCTACACAAATCGCACCTTATTTTAATTATTTATTTTTTAGGAATATATTGCTTGTACTTTTCATACTCTTTATTTAAGGGAACTCATTGATGAAATTTTTTATAGAATTTTTTGTTAAATCAAAATTCTTAATTTACTCCCTATGTTAGTGTACATATCTTTAAACCAAAATTCAATACTATTAAGTTAATAAAGAAATAAAGTTATAAGGGAGAAGTTTTTTTTTTAAAAATAATAAAATATGGATTTATATAAATTTCATTAAAAATACGCTTTTTTAAAGATCGTTTGAAAAAACTCGGAGTTCTAAACGTACTTAAAAAAATCAAAGACTTTTTGAAAAAATCATGTTTTAAATGGAGACTTGCTAACTATGGTTGAGACAATTAGCTGGTATGGTGGGATAAGAACGTAAACATATGACACTTGCTGTCATCGGGTTTGCCTATGAATCTAAATTTTATTGATTGAAAAAAGTTTATATAAGGTTGTAACCTTAAAAAATGTAGAATTAAATATGCACATCAGAAACTTGAAAAAGGTTATTTTAATGCTGAAAAACCATTTAATTGATCATCTCGACATCGAGATGTATGAATATGGAAAGAAAAGAAGATATTGAGTCCCATAAATAGTTTGCAACACATTATCTAGACCGTTCATTTCAAGATTTCCATATGTTTATAGATCTACTTGATTTTAACTATTTTTTGAGTTTAAAATTTTATAATTATAGATAAAATAGATTTTCAGATAATCTTATGAATTTTTTACACTAAAATTAGACGCTATGATAAAATTTAGAGGTGCGCCTTAATTGGATGGTTTAAGGTCGCAACCTTATAGAAACCACACCCTTGGTATTAATATTCCTTTTAGGTATTATTCAACAAAGGAAAAGTTTATATAAGGTTTAAATTCACATTAAAATTTCCTCTAGAGGAGGGTATTTCAACATTAGATCTCTTGAATTGATTGTCTTGACCTCAAGATGTATGAATGTGGATAGAAAAAACATTTTAATTAATGAAAATAGAATATCCTATAACCAGTTATCTAAACTGTTTGTTTTCAAGGTTTTCAAGTGTTTAAGGATCTACTCGATTTGTGCTATTTTTGAAATTTTAAATTTCTTAAATATGGATCAAAATAGAGTTTAAAGCCATCATAATATTTCTAACATTGGAACTATATCTCCAAGTAAATTTTAAAGGTGCACTTTACTAATATAGTATAAGGAGGGGTGCCTTATTGTTTATGATTGTATTTGTGCTGATCTCAAGGAGAGATTAACTCAAATACCATGTGGTACGAGTTAAATTTATGAAACAGTATATGGAATAGGATTGCTTAAATTATAGGCTCAAAAAACATCGCAGATCCATACAGATCTATTTCTGTTATGAGTGTGATGATAGTGAGAGCATCAAAATCTATGTATATGGATTTTTAAATACTTCTCAAATTTTACAGCATTAAAAATAATAAAAACTTATAAAATTTTATTAACTTCAAGATAAGGTAGTTGTAGAAAAAATAAATAAATTAAAGAATAAATAACTAAATTAAAGAGAAGGGATGAATTACTTATTTTAAGGACCCGAAACCTGGAGTTTTAAGCTTAGATCTGGCTAGCTTGTACCACCATCTCCTATTTGGATGTATTTGCTTGCTGGAATTTGCAGGGATCTAACACTCATTTTACTTAGATATAAGGTTCCTAAGGTTTTAAAAGGATTAGTAGTGTTTTAGGTAAGGTTTTTCTAATTTTTCTTAAGGTTACTATATGATTTTTCCTAATTTTCTAAGCTCCTATTTTCTAATGGAATTTTGGGATTTTTTTATGATTTTGAAATTTTTTCTTATTTTATAAAATTGATTTAAGGTTTTATCTATTAATTCATAGGGATTCATCGGTTAAATTAGGGTCACGCTTAAAAATAGGTCAGTTCGATCAAAGGTTCTAGATTCAGTTAAGAAGTCTTCAATTCTCAAATCTTTTGGAATATTCGGATGAAAACTGACTTAATTGTATTTATCAACCAAAATTGGGCAAGGGAACCACTGAACCAGGCCCATCGAGTTGGGCGGTGCCTTGCCCTCGTCTAGTGCTAGACGGGCAAACCTCGCACGGCCCGAAGCTACGTACATCACAGGCCTGGGCGAGGGTGGATTTTGATAAATTTTTAAACTCTTAACTTTGGATATTTAGGTATGATTTGAGTGATATTTGGATCGCTGTAGAGAGGTCGCTCGACATAATTGTTTTTTTTTTAATTTATGATAGGGTTTTACGTGCACGAGGTTTGCATTAGAGCCTGCGTGGTCCAGAATCAATATTTTTAAGAAATTCCTTTGGCGCATAAATATTCCCGGGAAATATTTAAAACCCTTGGCCCTGTCTGTCCCTCTCTAAACCCCATCCCTGTGTGAGTAAAACCATCCCCCGTCCCTCTGCGAATGAAACTGTCGGGAGGCGCCAACGGCTCTCCTCTCGCTCTCTCTCTCAGAATCCCACACAGAAGCACAGAGCTCTCACAGGAGCCCTCAAACCCTAGTGGAGCTCTCTCTCTCTCTCTCAGCTCTCTTTCTCGCTCTCTAGCCCACACAGAGCTCAGAAGGCCTCACAGAAGCTCAAAAGCATTATTTAGACTGATTTGTGAGCACTCTCAAACGCTAGTCGAGCTCTCTCTCTCTCAGACGTTCTTCACTTCAACCATAGAGTATTGCACAACGGTATGTATTATGTTATTATGATCATTTTTATGCATTGTCAGCCCTGATTTACATTTTTTTTATCCTTACTCTGTGAACCCTAATTTACAGTCCTAGTATATGAAACTTTGAAGCCGTAATTTCAGATTGTTCACAAAGGCTTTTTTATTAAATTTCATCCCAATTCCTTCACCGTCTCCCAAAGTTTTCAATCCTAATTTTCGAATCCCCAATTTACAGCATTGTTTCATCTAAACTTTATTTTATCCCAATATTTGAGTCCAAAAATTCTCATCCCATCCCTTTTTTTTTTATCCCTAATTTACAGCCCTATTTTATCTAGCCCTATTTTGAGTTCCTGTATAGTTTTGCACTAATTGCTTTAAAACTTCCTAATGAGTTAATATCTAATAAAAACACCTTTGCACAGATTGCGTATTTTAGGATATGTTGTATTGATCCCTTTCAGTTTCGTGTCATTATATTAATTCTTGTGATGAATTAGAGATCAATTCCTTTTTAAATATTTTTGTCCTTATGATTTGTTGGCTTTTGTTTTTTTTTTAAAGCATGAAAGACTTGCTTGGATGTTGTGCTCTGTCTTTGCAATTATCTAAAGGGGCACAGTAGTGACTGGGTCTCACAGATTAATTCCTTTTTGTTTACAGATGCTGATAATCTTCATTAGACTGATTTCCATTGTAAAAACATGATAATATGCAGGCATAGACATAGAGGTTAGGGTTTCTGATCCCAAGCATTTTGACAACATCTTTAGGACTCCATTTTTTTTCTTGGAGTACCCAAAAACATCAGTCAACCTTGTAAACAAATATATTTCAAATCTTGAACTCTTTTGTTTAGAACTGAAGACAATAGGAGGACTCCCAGGAGTGTGAAAAGTAGTATTTGCTCTGTGGTAAAGTTAATTCCAACTTCTAAGGCTCCTATGAAAAGAACATTAATGACTAGCCAACAAAAAAACAAAGGAGCTTCTTCACCTCAATGGTGGGTCCGACTTTTTAATGGCTATTTCACTAGACAGTCACAACAACAAAGTACACTGGACACAACATCCTTTACCAACAGCAGATTAGCAATTGATAGCTTGTGGATGTATACTGTAAGGGCTACTGGTGTTGCTGCATTTTGCCCAGTAACAAAGCACGCTTCTCATACAGAGCATCAGTAGGAAGGTGGTTTAAAAGAAGTTCTGGTTCATACACATGTGTTTTCGAAGGAAGATAATAACTTCCTTCTTGTAGGAGAACGCACATTTTCATCCCATTTTTGTTGAGCCACAAGATCATTATATGATTCGAGTTGTTTTGAGAGATAGAGTTGCACCTGAAAAAAGACAGAACATGCTTACAAATCTTGATTTCAGGATGGGCTTTGGCTACGTAGAAAAAGTGAATATTTCAGCAATAGAACATAAACACCTTTTAGCCAATTTAAGAAGCATCTCTTTTTCTCATGTGAATTTTGTCTCAGTAGAACAAGTTTGTTTATTACATGGTGCCTCTTGCATGTCAAGCTCTGCTCCATGATTTGTTGGAAGCTCTTTTTTTCAAGAGCAGTTAATGTAACTCATTTTTCATTCCCTTGTTCATCTGTTTCTTTGAAAGTTGTTCTCCATGTTCTCTTAGAGGATTGCATCCTAATTTTTATCTATTTATTGAGAAAATATGATGTTTTATGGAATTTTTAGTTTTTGTTCGACTGAAAACAAATGATTTGGCAAGTTGATGGATTGATCTTATCCACAATATCAATTGATGGCAGAGTCTTGCCACCGAAAACATTAGCCCTAATTGTTTCAGACTCTCCTTTAACTCCCCTCAAAAGATAAACAATCTTCCTCTATTTCAGTCTCTCTCTTTGTTCCTTTGCACAAGAAGAACGCTGTATAGGCTGATGCTACGTTAATTCATCCCAAAAACTACATAGATGAGCACGATAGTCTCCCAGTGATAAGTTACCCAGTTTAAAATCACTGGCTTGCTGCTCCAATTCAGAAACCCTATTTTTCTTTTGGAAATAGAACTCATAAACGAAATCGCATAATTCCTTAAAGGTATTGTAGTTCATGGAGGATTGACTCATATTCGGCTGCATAGAAAATAGTATCCAATTCATAATAGCGATATCTTCAGCCTCCCAGTCTACATATTTAGCATCTTTTAGGTCTTGTTTTTCCACATGGCCATCAATGTATCCCAGTTTTTTCTTTCCACCCAGAAATAGTCTAACTAACTTGACTCGTTCTAAATAGTATGGGCCATCAAGTCTGGGGTCCAAAAGACTCCATATTTTATGGATGTAGAGAGATTCTCTACTGCAGTTAAGATCTAGTTACATCGTTAGATCGTACTCAACAATTGGGATCAAGTTACACCCTTTGCTCTCTTCAAATAAATGGTTTTACAAATTTGGTTACAACCTCAGTTTCGATCACACTCCTTTTTTTTAGAGAAAAGCATAAAAAAACATCACTATTATGATTTCTTTGATTGGGGTATACATACCCTAATCCATACAAAAACTAGGTTTTCTAATAAATATCATGATTGACATTCGAAATCATAAAGAAACTCTCCTCTATTGATACTGGAGAGAAAATGTTAGGGTTTTAGGGCATGATGATGTCATCTAACCCCAAGGATGACATCACCCCTAAACACAGGTCCTGTGCACCTCTTTGAATATTGACCCCCTTTTTTTCTTCTTGCTCTGATACCGAGTTGAAATTATAGTAGAGAAGAAAACATTTAGATAGGATATAGAAAAAAATAAATGAAAGAAAATAAAGAAGAAGAAGAGGGGGGGGGGGGGAGGAGAGAGCAAGAGGCATGTGAGAGATAAAGAGATAAAGAGGAAAGGTCTGGCTTGCATCTCCATTAATGAGAATGAACTAGGTTCATATCAAGAAATACTAAGATTATTTATTGCTTGCAAGTGGATTGCTGCAATGGACTAAGAGAAAAGAGCTCCATGGAGAAGAACCGAGTATGGGAACTCATGGATCTTGTATATAATAAAAAGGTTGATGGGACTATAGACAAAGCACAAAACATTAAAAGTGCGAAACGTTTCACCCAATTGAGTGTGTGGACTACATTGACACTTTCTCCCTCATGGTGAGAATAGTGAACTTGACGACGTGCTTGTTCAGATGATATTTCTCGAAAGGTCTATCATGGAGAACAATGGGAGTTCCATGATCTCATTATTATGGGTTGAGATCCTAGTGGCAAAGAATGACAAGGAGAAGATTGATGACACTAACGAGTGGTTGTCCTCCAATTTTGATGTGAAGGATATAGGCAAAGTGCATCACGTGCTCGATGTTGAGATCAAGCATAATCATTATAAGAGGCTCCTTAAGTTTGTCTTAATTGACTTACATTAGGCAAAAGATTTAGGATGCATGATGGAGGGTCCAGTGATGCTCCACCCAAGAAAGGTCGTGTTTCATCTAAATCTCTATCCATAGATAGAGATTGATGTTTGAAGAGATGATTTGTGTACGACATGTGAGCAGAGTCAATCTTATGAATGCCATGTTGTGAATGTGACAAGATGTGTTGTCTAGCTTGTCAAGCCACCACTAGAGCAATTCAAGTCCAAAGCATTAGCAAACCGTGAACTTGACACTTTGATATCTCCAAAGAACCATAGACTACTCATGGATCTTTTTGGGAAATGATCCCTACTACGAGGATAGAGCAAGTCAAATTACATGGTGATCTGGATATTAATGATTGACATTAGAAAATGTCTCCACTTAGAGAGCGGGAGCAAGTTCTTGGTGCAACAAGTCAAATGACATCGTTGGCATGTCCATTATTGGTATGGAGTATATGGATTGATGTGTAGCATTATAGGAGAGCATATGGCTCATGAGGAACCCACAAAGCTAGGGATCATAGTGAGTGTTGGAGAGCTGTGAGCATGTTTTGGTGATAACACGTCAGCACAAGCTTTGAAAGAATCCCAAGTATCGTATCACCATGCGCGAGGTGTCATTGAGAGGAGAGAGACAGTCGTGAATGTTATGCTACTAGCAGAGCCCATGACTACCTTGAGAGATGTATAGGGCTCGTGTCATGGGACTGGGACTTGGGAGTCGCCAATTGGTTTTTTGCACCATCATCACTGTCTGACTCTTCCCATACATAGGTGTTGTTTTCGATTTGCCATTTATGCGAGTGATTTATTATATTATAGTTTGTTCAGACACGCACATGATTTGATTGCACATTTACTCTAGCGCACAGGTACACTTGTTCATTGTTAGATAATATTGTCAGCACGCTTGGTCCACTCTCTTGCACAGTGTTGACCGCCTACATTGTCTGGGACATTGGAGGATGAGACACACAGGGTGTGTATCACTTCCATATGATATCGAGAAGAGATTCCATAGTTAGGAATCGACATAATCTATATAAGTGTGTCATCCCACTAGATCGTGTAGCCTGTATGACAGCCAGGTGTGAACGATAGGGATGCTCTAATTAGTTGCTTGGGTGTGACCTAGGGTCGCATTAGTTGCGGCTGATCTAAGACTTGCATGATGTAAATCTGATGTGGATCTTAATATTGTTTATCATTTACATTGTGTTTTGTTTATTATTTACATTGTGGTGTGCGATTCATACCACATGTGCTTAGCGAGACCATTACTACTAGAGAGCTAGAGATGTATAGGATGATCCCTATTGCTTATTACAGTGTGCGAGATATATCTGGTCACTTAGCGATCATGAGTGCCCTTATTGACCGTGTGACTATACTAGGAAGTGGAGATTTGATGTTGTTACTTTAGCGTGCTCTCCTGTCATGTATAATTCGGCTCGGTGGGGGCATAGCTAAGAGAGCCGTCAAGTCAAAATGGAAAAATAGTAGGGCTAGGGGAAGACCGTTGGCATACCTATAGAGATAAGTGTACTCTAATTAGATTTGATGCTCATCGGCTAATCAGTGACTTGTAGTTTTTATGCTGGGTGTTCTTTTGCAAAATGTTTTCGAAACTATTATAGGGTAATATAATATTTTTGCAATTGAATTTCTTGGCTTGCATGATAATGATGTTTTTATTATATAAGCTGAGTGGGAGTACACATGCTTTTGTAGTCTCATGAACATAGAGTAGCTCATGAGGAATTAGTAGATATACTCAATCCTGTGTGGCCAACTGAGTCTTGGGCAGGCTAGAGCATTTTTAAATAAGAGAGAAGAGGTGTTCCACGTTAGTTTGATGGAATCTTAATGTGGTTCTCTCTACAGAGATGCATTGCTCCTTAAGGTCTCACGACGAATTTCGCAACAAAGCATGAGAGAGCTCTTGTGTTGTGATGTATCACCATATGATGATTATGGGATTTGACAGCTTTTAGTGCACCCACAACAAGATGAGTGGGAGATGTTGGATTTGGAATCTGCCCCTTTGTGGGTACAGGGATGTTCATGATATTTTCAACACTCTTGGTGGCTAATAGAGAAGAGGATGTCCATAGAATTACTGTACTAGTTAGTGGTAGAGATAAAAGTCATGGGAATCCCATGAGACATGGGATTTGTTTTTGACCAATTCTTTGCACATAGGGCTTCCAATTGGGGATAAGCTTTATTTGAGAGAATATTATTCGAAAGGACTAAAATAACTCCCTTTTAGATAAGATTCCCTTGGGATATTTTTCATAAATAGTTGTTAAAGCGAGAAAAAATAGAGATTTTATGAGATGCACATATCTCTCAAAATTGGTTCTCTACAACTGAGAAAAAAAAGCTCATCTCTCTCTAGATTTTCTCTCTCTAGAAGCGCCCTAGAACAAAAACCCATAAGTGATCCAAGAACTCATGAGCTTTCCATCATAGGTTTGGGATTTGTGTTGTGTATAATTCAATCCCTATTCTAGTAATCGGTAGTTGACCTAGGGATGCGGGCATCGAACTCTCAAATCGGAGGAGACACACACATAAATGACTGGAGGAATGCATCAACTGCACATGAAAAATCGGATGTGGAAAAAAGTATGTGAAATCTATCCGATCTCTTTGTTTTTGGTGTTTACGCTGCTTTAGGGATTCCCTCTGGATTCCCTATACTACCTGTGTGGGAACATTCAGGTAGTCTTCCATCATGTAAGGCTAACTACATGGCTAATGTGCTCGCTATAAAAGGGGTGGTAGAGGAGCCTTCAAGGATGGGGTAGCACCTTGGTTTCCCTGTAGTTTCGGAGGGCTTCTCATATAGTTTTGTTTTAACACACACACATCTATCACGTCCTCCCTTCTCATGACCTTATGATCCCTGCTCGCCCCCAAATTTTTATGTTAATGGGACTGTAGTCTTCCCCTTTTCTGGGACATATATATTGAGCACTCGATGTATGAGCTGCCTCATTTTGTAATAGATAATACATCACATACCAATATAATAATACAAGTTTGTTAAAAAAAGAAGAGAAAAGAAAAACAAAAACACAAGATATATGATGAGTCTTGCAAATTATGGGCTACTGAGACAAGGATTCTACACAAGAAAGATTTAAAGATAATACAACAACAATAACTTGGTTTCTTTTATATCAACTTACCAAAATTATCAAAATGATAAACGATTGTAGAAAGTGTTGGAGATCAACTGGAATAACTTCAATCAAAGAAGTTCATCAGCATAAGTCAATAATTAGACGTAATGGAATTTCATAGTTTTCATAAAGCCGGCCAAAGAATATCACTAAGTCAAAATTAGTGTCTGAATCTATAGAGGAAAGGGGAAAACGAACCATTTTAGGCACCATGTTATTTACAAATAACTCTATTTTTCATTACAAGATTTCAAAAATTGTGACAATATAAAACAAAAACAAGGACAGACCAATTTGTAAATTTGTATAGAAAATAACATTCAAACAAACAGAAGAAAAACCCAAATTTCTCAAAAACTACAGAGAGCTAAAGTTCCTGAGGGGAGAGAGAAAGGGGCGTAAAAAGGCACTCGTAACAACAACAGCGAGACCAGTAGCATCAATGCCCTCTGTTGCTCTGCTGTGGGGCCCCTTCCTCCTAAGTAGCCAATCGCTCTCTCTCTCTCTCTCACAATAGGCTTTACAATACAAATCAACGCCAAAGGTCTAGGATGAGTTCCTTAAGGATTGGAAAAGTTGAGAAATTCATTGTTCAAAAGTGTTGAATACCAGAAAGAAAGAAGAGACCCCTAATTGAGGTTCAAGCTTTTTTACTAGGAACAACACTCAGATAAAGAAATCATTGCTTGATTGCTGAAACCTGCAGGTCTATACTACATAGATATAAGATAACACAAAGATTAAGCCAATCAATAAAAATTTTAAAAATTACAAGCAATGTACTCCACCCCATACTGAATTTATCAATCACCATAATTCTCCATACTTGCCTTTTCATTCAATTCATCTGTTCATCAACAACTGATGCTATGAGAAACACCCTAGATCAGCAAAAAGGGATTTATAGAGTGATTTTTTTTTTAAAGAGGAAGAGCATCGTAAAATGTAGGCTTTTGCAATAGAGAATAAAAAAGGGATTGTTGTGATGTTCGTTTGAGAGAGAAGAAGAACATGGATTGTGGAGAGAGAGTGTGGGGTTGTATGTCGAAAGTGAAGTACAAGGAGAGAGAAAGCAGAGAGAAAAAGGTACCTGGTTTATGTCCTGAAGCTTGTGGTTTCTGTTGCCCTCTCTCGTGGGTTTAGGCTCTGGTGTTTCTACTGGCCTTCATCTGAAGCTCGAGCTCAGGTGGGCAAAGATAATGTACCCTGAATATCGGAAAAACCTTTTTTGGGTCACGCTCACCCGACAGTAAAAAGAAGGAATAGAGTATCTTCCCGTGGGAGCGCACTAAATCTTTTATGCATGCTTCCACTGTCACATAAAACTCTTGTCAAGAAGAGTTTCGAGGACGTCCGAATGTTTTTACGTCGTTAAGGAGTGAGGAGATGCGACATTTGCAAATGGACTATTAAAAGGAAATTGTACTTATTGTTTTCGAAAAATTATGTCCGCACCTGCTTTTTAAACCGTTATTACCAATGTTTAAAAAATCGACGATCCGGATCAGAACCAGCCGATCCGGATCAAAACCAGCCGATCCGGATTGGGAAGCGGTTGGGCCAATCCAAAGCCTATAATATATCAGCAGCCGGCCGGTTCCCCCTACAAACCGGCCTGTACAAGCCGGTTGTCTGCCGGAGCCGGTTTGCTCTCTAAAAAACAATGACGATTCTTTGTAAACCGGCTAACCTTCTAAAAAAAAATTGAAATTTTAATTTTTTAAAGAGAGGGGACATAGTGGGGCCATTCCCATATATTAAGCACCACCTTTTTAAAAGGCAACCCGCCCCTTTCTTACAAAGTTCGCACTTTATAACATTTACATACTAAGAGCCAACTTTTTAAAAGGTGCCCCACCATGTGTACTTGGAAAGCACACAATCATACCCTCCCTTATCCTTCAGACCTTATTTTATAGGCACTACCCCTCGTGGCTGTTTGAAAAAGTCCAATGTGGGACTAATATGAAGGCTATAAGAGAGAAAGGGAGAGAGAGGGGTAATATGTAGTAAAATTAAATATTCATGAGAGCATGTACTAAAACTTCATATAGTGATATGATAGCTGTAGTGGGAGCGTGGTCCAGATGGACTATGCTGCATGGTTCGGATGGAGTGTGCAACATTGCTAATGCCGTGATTCATTGGAGTTTTGACGGGCTGAGCTCGGGTTGATGTCTAAACCCGTAGCCCTAGGCATTGTTCACCTTTCATAGTGGGGTTATCACTTGATGAGGTTAAAGATATGCCCAGGGTGGTTGGCTAGGGGACTGAATGTGACCCATGTATGCGCTGGTCGGCTGGAGAGGACAATGGCCAAAATCCTCATCAGTACCATCGCATGGCATGTACACTAAATAGTTGTCCGGAAGCAGCCCTCTGGGGTGTGTCGTGTACATGTGTGGAAGAGACGTCTTCTTGCAACACTAGATTGTGTTGGAAGGACCCATGAGGTATTGTGCTAAAATAGGACTTGGACTTGTCCTTAGGGAGGGACCTGTAATACATGGACTAGGATCATGTCTCCTTCATTTATTAGCTGATTTTGATGAACCAAGCATGAACTCCTGTGATGGGTTGTGGGTCATAGGATCTATTAGGTCAGTTTAAGAAGATGACAGTGGGATACTATTGTTTAGAATAGACGTAATCCTCAATGTATGTGTGTTATTCCCAATTCTTTGAATCCAATTTCCATCAAATTTATTTTAATGTGTTTAATTTATACTTTATATGAGTTTTTAGAATATTAAAATGAATTTTTGAAGCTCTCTGGATATTTTATTTTTGCTAAAATGTATTTTAAAATAGCCTAAAATGGACTTTCTGAATATAATTGTTTTAGTGAGAAAATAAAAATATTTATTGGTTTATAAAAAAATGTTTTCATTATTCTAAAATTATCTTGAGGAGGGGGGGCCCATTGGAGTTGTGGGCTCAGCACAAAGAGGCCCCTTATGAGGGGGGCATGGGGGCCACAAGATGGCATGCCCCACCTTTTCTTTTCCCTCTTGAGTTGGCTTGTTCAATAAGGCCCCTATAAAAGTGGATCACATAGCTTATAAAAGTGGATGGATCACATAAAAATCAGATAGACTTCTTCCTAGTTAGGAAGGTAGATCGATCATCATGTAAAGACTGCAAGGTTATCATAGGAGAGAGTTTGACTAGCCAACATAGGCTCGTGATTATGGACGTCTGCATAAAGACATGGAAAAGAAGGGATGACATTAATAGGTGTCCAAGAACTAGGTGGTAAAATTTTAAAATGAGAAAATAGACTTATATAAAGATAAATTAGTTAAAGAAGGAAAATATAACTCTAAACATGAGGTCAATGTTATGTGGAATGAGATGGCTGACTGTATTAAGAAAGTGGCAGAATAAGTTTTAGGAGAATCTAGAGGGAAAAGAAATTCCGATAAGGAAACTTGGTGGTGGAGTGATGAGGTTTAGAATGTCATTTGCAAAAAATCATCATGTTATTAAACTTGACCGTGTAATAGAAACGATCAAAACTTAGAAGAATATAAAACTACTAAGAAAAACGCTAAGTAAATAGTAAGTAAGACTAAACTTAAGGCATTTGATAATCTATACAGTAAATTGGGAACAAGAAAAAGTGAAAAATATATCTTGAAATTAGCAAAAATGAGAGAAAAAAATGGAAGGATCTAGACCATATTAAATGCATTAAGAGTGAGGATCAAAGGGTCTTGGTGAAGGATGAAGAGGTCAACGAAAGTGGAGAGTTTATTTTAAAAAATTATTAAATAACGAACACAATGGGAACATGGCATTGGAAGGAACTGTTGGCTTAAATGTGGGCGGAGGTCATAGATACATTTGTAGGATTAGGATATCATAAATGAAAGAAGCTTTGAAAAGGATGAAGATATGAATGACTTTAGGACTAGATGGTATACCAATAGAGGGTTGGAAATGCATGGAGGAGAATGACATTGACTGATTGACCAAGCTGTTCAACAAGGTGTTGAGAACAAAGAAAATGTCACGCAAATGGAAGAAAAATATTGAGGAACCTATTTACAACAACAAAGGAGACACAGAATTTTGTGAACTATCAAGGGATCAAACTTATGAGCCACACTATGAAGCTTTGGAATGGAGTGATTTAGCAATGACTAAGGCATAAAACGAGTGTATAAGAGAATAATTCGGTTTATGCCAGGAAGGTCAATAATCGAGGCTATTTTCCTACTTAGGTAACTGATTGAGAAGTTTCAGGCGAAAGGAAAAGACCTCCACATGGTTTTTATTGTTCTAGAGAAAGCTTATGATAGAGTACCTCAAGATTTGATTTGGTGGGTGTTAGAAAAAAAAGGAGTCTTCTAACACTACATTGACTTGGTGAGAGATGTACGATGATATGCTAATTAGTATACGAACAACTAGTGGAGAGACGAGTGAGTTTTTAGTGACAATAGTTCTACATCGGGGGTCAACATTGACGGTCAGGATACTTGTAGTTAAAATTGACGGCCAACAAATCCTTTGTGGAGAGGTCTTTGTTGGGTAAAAATGATCCTAAGAGTATATGTTGGATGACAACTTTTGGGAAAAGTTTTATGAGAATAGGTTTGCTGATCTGGGTGATGGTAAACTTTTCTCCATTGGCAACTCTGAAGGACTGGGTGCAGTTTTCCCAAAATTGTTTAAGTAGCAGATCAGGTTTTAATATGCTTGCAGATGCGCCAGTATCAAAAAAGGCAGGGAGGGTAAGTGGTTTGGAATAGTATTCATGCAGGAGTTGAACCAAGGCTATTGGGGTTGGTTGAGAGAGTGGATAGGAGTCAGCAGGTATTTGGTTTAGAGGTTCAGGGGAATATTCAGGGGGACAAAATACCTCAGGTATGACTGAATTTGAGATTTCATTAAGCTCAGAGTCCACTGTGTAGGAGATTGAGATCAAAGTCTCATCATTGTGTTCATCATCCAGCGAAAATACTGATTCCAAATCATCATTAACAGATTCGTCTAGTACCTGTGAAAGGAGATGGATGAGCTTCTTCTTTTTCTGTTGGTTGGGACAATTCTTTGCAAAATGTCCTTGTTGGCCACAAACATAACATCGGTCTCCTTTGGTTCGATGCTTTCGGAATTTGGATCGTCGAAGAAATTTATAAGTTTTGAACTTTTTTTTCTTCTTCTTGTGGTCCATGGTATGGCCATATTTCTGTTTTGTTTTTCTTCCAAGAGAAGGACATGTACAATGTTTCTCAGTGTCACATTTAATCTTTAAATACGGCTTGTCACAGATTTGCCAAGAAGATATTTGTTTTTTTCCATTTGCTTGACAAATTCTACTTGGTTGCATAACCGTTCTAAAGCATGTAAAACAAACTGGTAAATTTCTCCAAAACTAACAGTTTGAATTGTGAGTCCTTGGTTTTCCATTATCTTGGTGGCCTCTTTGCCCAAAGTGGGAGGAATATATTCTAAATAATGTTGCTTAAGATTGACATCATCGATTCCTCCAATTTTATGGTATCTTTTGTTCATTTCTATAAAATGTTTTTCCAGATCATGCCGTTTGAAAGAACAGCAGTTAAGTTGGAAGAATTCTTCTCTTGCAGTAATCTGTTCATGTCTGACTTGTCCTGTGAATTCAACAATGAGATAGTTGAAAAATTCAATAATGGATTGGCTGTTTCTTGATTGAGTTTGCCTGTATTCTCCAAGGCTGACATACCAGTCAAATAGTCTTCCACGAAACCGAACAATGACTTTCTCAATTGTGTTGGTCAAAGTATTTGCTAGATTTAACATTTCAGCATGCATCCATTCTTAGATCTCTTTGAATCTGTCTATCCATTTCGAAGGAGGGATGTCATCTATAGTAAAGCTTTTTGAGGAATCTCCATAGGTTGGTAGTGAAAGATTGGGAAGTCTAAGTTCTTCTGTAGGTATGGGATCTGGGTCTGGTTCCATAGGTTCTTCCGGAGGGTCCGCTTCTGGTTGGTTCATCATGTACAGAGGATCAGAAGTATCAGAAGTTTCAGACAACGTTGTAGCTGTAGAAGTTTCTGATAATGAGTCAGAGGAAGACTGGGTTTCAGAATGAAGGTTTATCTCAGAGGGTTTGGTAAGATTCTTTACGAAGGTGCTCATATCACCAAGAGGGTCGGGTTCGGGTAGTTGTATTGAACGAGAAGTGGATGAGGCAACGATATCAGAATCAATTTCTGAGGGTTTGAACATCTGGGTTTCTTGTTTGGGAGGCTTATCTGTAGGAGGTGTCTGGTTTGGTTTTTTGATTTGGGAAGGACTAGGTTCTGATCGAGGTTGTGGTTTCCTTAATTGGGGAAAGAACATTTCTTCTGGAAATCTTCTTTCATCGTCATAAGGATTATAGGATCTCAGTCCAAAAGGTCTAGGGTGAATAGTTCTAGTAGGGGGATACAAAGTTCTTGTTGGTGGAAAGGGGTCTGGGTTTCTCAAGGTAGGATAACTTGGTTGAGGAGAAAAGGTTGGCAAAGGTTGATATTGGGTTTGGTATGGAGAATGATATTGGGATTTCATCCAATAGTTCTTTTCAAGGTTCTGCAATTGTTTTTCCAAAAATGCTTTTTCTTTCCCTTTGACGGAAATCAAATAAGATTGTTCATGCATGTCCTTTACACAATACAATATTTGCAAAAGTTCTTCATGTAACAGCTGAATTTTTTCTTTCAATTCCATAATTATGCGTGTCAACCCTTGGGTGTGAGACGTAAAGGTGTTCTGGGTGGTTTCCAACTGGGCTTTCATAGAAGATTAAATCACAACTACTTGGCTCTGATACCAATTAATGACATTCCAAGACATTCTTAACGGAAAGATATTAAAACAACAAGGTTATACATAGAGTAGAACACGACACAAGATAATAAGACATAAGATAGATATAAACATCAAACGGAAGACAGGCTGAAAGCAAGAACATGAAGAAAGCAAGCACACAAGAACTACAAGGCTGAGAGGCTCTAGAAGCACTCTGCCGTTTACAATGCCACATGAGGCTTTTTATAGACTCCGGACGTGAAAGCTGGACTTCAAATAAAATTAAAAGCAAACAACTTGGCCAGGACAGCTGGCATTTGGAAACAGTAAAAAGTGAACAGTAAAAAGCAAAAGTATATCTACAGTAATAGACAGGTGGGTCTGATAGAATAGTGCTCCACAGTGTCTGTCGACAAAATAGTGCTCCACAGTGTCTACCGACAAAATAGTGATCCACAGTGTCTCAGTCTGTATCTGGATACATGTCGTATGGATAACCGTCTCAGTCGTAGCTTCCTGCAGATGGGCTATGAGAAGGTCCACTGTATGAGTCATCACTTGAGCTATCAGTTGGTGCATCTTCTGGTGGTGGATGGTCAGCAAGCCAATGGTAAAGTTGGTGGAGTAAAACTGCTCCTCGAGGGGTTGTGTCATTCCATACTTCTTGTCCTGTGTAAACATGCAGAGGAATAGTGTCTGGAGAGACTCTGTTAATGTAACACATTTTAGGTTTGAGCTCGGACCAAATTTCTGCATTAGTTGGCCAGAAATTAAGGAGATCAGAATCATACCATCCAATAGTTTCTATAAGGGGATGTTGGGTGATATAGGTATAATCTGGATAAAGAAGCGGTTTGAGAGTTTGGTGGAAACTGATAACAACATAAGGTTTCAAAAAGGGTCTGAAAGAATCCATTCAGTGAGTGTAATGGTAATGTTTTAGGAGGAATCTATAAAAATTCAGGGCTCTGGGATTATGGTGCATATAATTATTCCATTGAAGAAAATGGCAGTGCCTTAGGTAGGAAATGAGTTTTCTTACATGGAATATAAAACAAATATGGTGGTTTTGAGTTAAGTACCATAAGAGGCAGAGTACTTCTTTAGGCATGTTATAATAATACCTGGTTTCAAAGAGGCTAAGATAAGGGTAAGATGGATGGCATCGAATTCCATGCATGCAATCTCCATGATTTCTTAAGACTATTTCATGTATTTTCTATTGCATTTGGTCACTTTTAGAGGCTAGAGTTTTATTCAGAATCAATTCATATACTTCTTCGGGAAGGTCATGATCTATGTTATCAATGTGGATAATAGCTCCTGTGAATGGAATGATTGAGAAATTTAATTTTTCTGAAAATTGCTGCCGAGAAAACATATCAGCTAACGCATTGTTTTTCCCTGAAATGTGTTTATATTCGAAATCCCATTGAGAAAACCAGTTCGACCAACGTAGAAGTTGGGGATTTGGTAATATTTTGTTTTTAAACTTCAGCATATGTGGGAAAGCAGATAAGTCCATTTCAATCAGAAATCTGTAACCAATAAGGTGGAATTGGAACTTTTCTATTCCACATTTTACAGCCAGAATTTCTTTAAAAGTGGAATGGTTGTGTAATTCAGACTGTTTAAATTTTCCACTTTTATAACCACAAATCATCCTTGTTTTGTCAATTTCCTCGAGAAGAATGCAAGCCCAAAATTCATCCGAGGCGTCTGTTTGCAAAATCCGTTTTTCAGAAGAGGGTATTTTTAATGAAGGTAAATTTTTGGAAAGGATTTCAGTGCGCGAACACTCTCAGTTTGCTTATAAGTCCATGGTGGTGCTTTCTTTTTTAAGAGCAAATAAAGAGGGCTGGTATGGAGAGATAATCTTGGAATAAAGGGTGACATAATTGACAATGGCAAGAAATTGCTGTATTTGTTTAACAGAGGATAAGGTATCAGGGAATTCTGACAAGTGATTGGCAATATGAGGTTGAAGTTTGTCCCATTATGAAAATGCATTCCAAGGAAATCGATTTCAGTAGTAGCAAAGATACATTTTTTCTCAGAAAGCATAATGCCAAATTGACAACAGAGAGAGTGGAATTTGTTTAACAAATTGATAGGGCTTTGCAAGTTTGGAGAGAATAAGAGAATGTCATTAATTAATGTCATTAATTGGTATCAGAGCCAAGTAGTTGTGATTTAATCTTCTATCTTGTTATGTTGACTGGTTAATCTGTAAGAAATATTCAGATTAGTATGCTCTACGTCTGCGTAGCTGGTCTACGATCTCTCGTATCTGAACACAAAATATAACTTAAAGGTTAATTTCAGTGAATTTATTCCACTGCTAAAAACTTTCTTGAGTTACATGTTAATAACAGGAACTCTGAGAGGCTGAGGAATGGCTTAAAAGCGGAGATCATACATTTAACATGGGGTAAAAGAAAGTTGGCCTTTCAAACCAAAACCATATTACAGTCAACAAGCAAGATATTTTCGAACTCATGGCAGGAGATATTCCTTTAGAAGTAAGTTTAGATACTCCTCGTTCATCCACCTCTGAACCTATGTTTTCAAAACAAGAACATCTTCTCGAAATTACCTATACTCCTGAGAAATTTTCTGAAACTCAACCTCAGTTGATCAATCCTTATCATGTTTATGATAAATCAAGCTTAAATTGGACTAAAAGGATTAAGAAACTTTGTGGAAAGAAAAACCCTGAGTCCATAAAAAAATATGTCCAAGCCTCTTCCTTTGATCAACATCAGATCCCAGCCACCAAGGCTGAACAGTATGTTACAATACACCTACCAAAACATCTTTCCCTTTATGGTTAAAAGAAGGATATACCCATATCCATTTTGGAGCCATAAAATTAGCCTTAACCTTCATGGCAGAAAAGGGATGGAAGCAGTAACCAGGATTGCTTTGCTAGATACAAGATTTCTTGAATACCAACATGCTTGTATAGGCACCATTCAAACCACCTTAAAGGCAGGCACCATCTTTGTTACCTTCTTCCCAAATTTCAATATCCCTATAAAAGACCCCAATCTGAGTTCAGCGTTCAAAGTTCAGTTACAAATAACTGGAACTAAACAAATTGAGACCTCTTCAGTAGCCACTCTTCATTACCAAATGGTCTATCGTTTGCAAAACCATGCATTCGACATTGTTACACCTTTAACCCCTGAAACAGAAAACACTGCTTTGTTCATCAAAGTTGATAACAATTCTCAGCCAATTTGCCACTATGTCCCAAGACAAATATCCAAGGAAAGACTGATTGAATTAATACCCTCCACTTGGGTTACAAACTATGAGAATTTACAAGCTCAAAGCCAACCAGTGTTACAAACTGAGTCCAGAATGACTAGACTGACAGATGGTCAGGTCCAAGTTGATTTCCTATCCTCAATTCAAGAAAATCAAACCAAAGATATTTTTCCAACTCATTTCCAAGGATTGCTCGAAAAGGTTCCAATTCTTGAATTTAACAAACTTGGCCAACCCATTTATGAACAGAAAACCATAGATGGCCATAATTGGTTTGACTGCTGCAACTGTGATTCTTGTCTTCAAACTGATGATGAAATAGAGATAAAGAAAAAAAGAACACCAAAGAAAAAATCTTCTTCTCAATGATTGCATCAAAGATATTAGGATGGAGATCCTACAATTGATCTCTTAGGAGAAAGTTCAGGTAAGTGGGATTATTATGTGACTTATGGTACTTCTCCCCTTTCAGTTCCACAATCTTCTCCTATCATTCCCACTGGATGGGATGATAAAGATGATTCCAAAATACAAAACAACTGTTTAATGTTTGACCCTTCCAGTTCAAATTATGCGGATAGTTTTCCTCCTCTTCGTGATTTTGAAAAAATACAAGAGAATGAAAAGCATGTTTGGAAAATAAAAACCCCTCCGGCAAGAGACTCCTCTGGTACTTCTAAACTGATTTCATCTGCTGAAGCAAGCCTAAACTGGCAAGCTGAGAATGCTAAGTTTCAAAATTTGGCATTGCTACGACTAGAAACTACCGAAAATTCTATGAAAGCCCAGTTGGAAACCACCCAGAACACCTTTACGTCTCACACCCAAGGGTTGACACGCATAATTATGGAATTGAAAGAAAAAATTCAGCTGTTACATGAAGAACTTTTGCAAATATTATATTGTGTAAAGGACATGCATGAACAATCTTATTTGATTTCCGTCAAAGGGAAAGAAAAAGCATTTTTGGAAAAACAATTGCAGAGCCTTGAAAAGGACTATTGGATGAAATCCCAATATCATTCTCCATACCAAACCCAACATCAACCTTTGCCAACCTTTTCTCCTCAACCAAGTTATCCTACCTTGAGAAACCCAGACCCCTTTCCACCAACAAGAACTTTGTATCCCCCTACTAGAACTATTCACCCTAGACCTTTTGGATTGAGATCTTATAATCCTTATGAAGATGAAAGAAGATTTCCGGAAGAAATGTTCTTTCCCCAATTAAGGAAACCACAACCGCGATCAGAACCTAGTCCTTCCCAAATCAAAAAACCAAACCATACACCTCCTACAGATAAGCCTCCCAAACAAGAAACCCAGATGTTCCAACCCTCAGAAATTGATTCTGATATCGTTGCCTCATCCACTTCTCGTTCAATACAACTACCCGAACCCGAACCTCTTGGTGATATGAGCACCTTCTTAAAGAATCTTACCAAACCCTCTGAGATAAACCTTCATTCTGAAACCCAGTCTTCCTCTGACTCATTATCAGAAACTTCTACAGCTACAACATTGTCTGAAATTTCTGATACTTCTGATCCTCTGTACATGATGAACCAACCAGAAGCAGACCCTCCAGAAGAACCTATGGAACCAGACCCAGATCCCATACCTACAGAAGAATTTAGACTTCCCAATCTTCCACTACCGACCTATAGAGATTCCTCAAAAGGCTTTACTATAGATGACATCCCTCCTTCGAAATGGATAGACAGATTCAAAGAGATCCAAAGATGGATGCATGCTTAAATGTTAAATCCAGCAAATACTTTGACCAACACAATTGCGAAAGTCATTGTTCGGTTTCGTGAAAGACTATTTGACTGGTATGTCATCCTTGGAGAATATAGGCAAACTCAATTAAGAAACAGTCAATCCATTATTGAATTTTTCAGCTATCTCATTGCTGAATTCACTGGATCAGTCAGACATGAACAAATTACTGCAAGAGAAGAATTCTTCCAACTTAATTGCTGTTCTTTCAAACGGCATGATCTGGAAAAACATTTTATGGAAATGAACAAAAGATACCATAAAATTGGAGGAATCGATGATGTCAATCTCAAGCAATATTATTTAGAATCTATTCCTCCCACTTTGGGCAAAGAGGCCACCAAGACAATGGAAAACCAAGGACTCACAATTCAAACTGTTAGTTTTGGAGAAATTTACCAGTTTGTTTTACATGCTTTAGAACGGTTATGCAACCAAGTAGAATTTGTCAAGCAAATGGAAAAAAACAAATATCTTCTTGGCAAATCCTGTGACAATCCGTATTTAAAGATTAAATGTGACACTGAGAAACATTGTACATGTCCTTCTCTTGGAAGAAAAACAAAACAGAAATATGGCCATACCATGGACCACAAGAAGAAGAAAAAAAAGTTCAAAACTTATAAATTTCTTCGACGATCCAAATTCCGAAAGCATCGAACCAAAGGAGACCAATGTTATGTTTGTGGCCAACAAGGACATTTTGCAAAGAATTGTCAATAATTGACGGTCAAGGAATACCAAAAAGAGCGCGTTTTCGATATCTTGGGTCGATAATCCAAGAAAATGAAGAGATTAAGGGAGATGTTGCATATAGAATTAGAGCTGGTTGGGAGAAGTGGAGTTCTGCAACTGGAATTTTATGTGAGCGCCACATACCAATGAAGTTGAAGGGGAAGTGCTATAGGACGACTTTAAGACCAGCTTTGCTCTATGGGGCGGTATATTGGGCAGTCAAAAGACAATATACTCATAGAATGAGTGTAGCGAAGATGAGGATATTGAGATGGATGAGTGGCAAAACAAGAAGGCATAGAAATCGAAATGATCATCTTCGGGAAAATTTAGGTCTGGCACCAATAGGTGATAAGATGAGATATAGTAGACTTCGGTGGGTTGACCATGTGTGGTGCAGACTCAGTACAATACCTATTAGGATGTACGAGTTAGTTCAAGTGGAAGGCTTAAAAAGGGCATGGGGTAGGCCCAAAAAGTCATAATTAGAAGTAGTGAGAAAAGATATGGGGACTTATGGTTTCATTGAGGGTATGACCCTTAATAGAGCAAATTGGCGGACCAAGATTTGTGTAGCCGTCCCCAATTAGTTGGGAAAAGGCTTTGAGGATGATGATATTTTGACATAGAATAATTGATTCCAAAACGGAAACTATTGAGATTGATTGAAATCAATAAATAAACTTGTTCTATTTTCTCTAATTAAAAATTGATATGAATTGAATTATGTAAACTGAGGGATAATGGTTTTAACACATTCTTTTAATTATAACGGCTGATCTGAGGAATGAAAGCTAAAGATCTCTTCACTCCATGGGTCACCTTTGATCTTCTCAAAATAATGACAAACCCTAGATCCCAAAACCCTTTCTCTACATACATTAGAGCTTGGTCTCTCTCCCTCAGGCAGGTACGCCCCATTCTCTCTCTCACTCCTCCCTCTCTTGTTCAGTTTTCTCTCTCAGGGTTTTAATAATTAAATAATATCAGTAAGTCCTAGAGGGGGCCACACCCTAGCCATAGAGGGGTGGCACGCCCTAATTTGTGTGCTCTGTCTTGTGAGATCTTTTGTATCCCTTCCCATGATATGCTCTCAAGGGGTTTTTGCCTAGGCTTCCTGAGTTATGAGATAAGGTTAGGACTAAGATCCCGTGTGCCATGGGTGGAGGAGACTTGGTGTGGGGTGTTGGAAGTCTTTGGGAGTAGTCTGAGACAAGGTATTCGATAATTCTAATGGCTCCATGTTTCTTGATTCAACTTTATGCATTATATTCTGTTTGTTATTGTAAAGAATTGTAATGGCTTGCTGGAGATGATCCTAGATTGTATCGGGGTTTATTTAATGAATAAAGTTGTAATTTTGGACAGCTGTAAGTGTTTTAGCCAGTATAGATAAAAGAAACGAAAGAAATATTTTAATTGTATATACTTGGCTAGATCACATTGTCCACCTTTCAGAAACATCACATTGGCACTTATTTGGGGTTCCATACTACTACACAACCAGGTCATGATCATGTTATTCTCTCTCATCCACTCGCCATATCTACAATAAGAATTACTAAGCTAGTCCTCAGTCAAATAATTATGTTTCCCCCTTGCACCCTGGGATAGACAAATTGAGTCCATAAAGCATAATTGGACTCGTTTAGTTTTATAGAAGTAATTTGTATCCCAACAGTTGCAAGAAGACTAAGGATTCCAGGTTTACTTTTCATGAGCATAAAAGATGAAGGAGAAGAAGGACAACCAAGGCTGGCCAATTTCATTTAGTCACACCATCCTAGGACAATGTAAAAACAACTTAAACAGGGTGATGGATACTTATCATTCAGATCTGGTCAAATTCTCACACTTGAACAAATTAGAGCAACACCATATTGAACACATTTGAGCATCACCATGTTGCCACTCGCCTTTTTTTTTTCTCTCTCATCCGCTCTCCTTATTTTTATTTTTAATTTTAAGGGAAGGGCTAAAAGAAAAAAAGAGAGAAGAAAGGAAAGGGCAAGATGAAAAGATAAAGAATTTGAGAGACATAAAGGATTAGCTTTGATACCATATTAGAGAATATAGAGAGAATAGAGAAAATGAAAGAGAAGAAGAAGAGAGAAGAGTAGATAGAAATATGATAAACATGAAAGGAAAGAGAAAGATGTGAGGTTGAACCTACCCTCATGCACCTCTCAGCCTTATATTTTATTAAAATTTATGATATGGACAAAACGACCAATACAAATATGATTAGGACACTTAGGTCCAAAACTGAGATAATAAAGGAATTTAAATTATTTGATGAGAAATGTCTAATATCTGTTGTCTTCATTACTTTTGTCACCTTAGGCCTTCTACATGTTTTGTTTGGAGTTTCTTTGGTCATCATCCATCGATGAGTCATGTTATAAATTAAAATTATAATTAATACAATTACTATAAATTGCTCCAATGAACATATGTGGTGAGAGGAGACTTGTTATAAGTAAATGTTGTTATGCAAATGGAACTAGTTTGATAAGAATTTATCTATCAATTAATTCTTCAAAGAATGCATACTTTGTTTTCTCAGTTCTATCATCCCTTTGGCCTTAAAATTATCCTCACTTTGAAATATTTTCTTATTGCTGCCTATAGTATACTTTCACATTAGACTTTCTCGTATTGTGAATTTGCTTCATGCTTGCTGCTTTATTGTTGGGTAAATATATTTTTTTCTCTGTAACTGATATTACATATTTCTTTTCTTTAAATTTTAGGTGCTTGATAAATCTCGTGCTACAATGGGTGTGGCTAGATCAGGGTAGGTTAATATTGCTCAGCTCTCGTCCTGTGGATCATTTTTCACTATTTGTATACTTGAAACATTCGAAATTGAAAAAATTGCTCATGCTGTTTGAATTTCATATTCGCATGTGTTTTATGTCGAATATCTGGGTAAAAAGTTGATCATAATATATATATGAGCCTAACAGATTATGATGGCACATGTTATTTCATGATGCAATTTATTTTATAGATTTTAACAAGGATACGATGGTCTTCCATCTCTATGAGGCTTGAGTATATTTTGGCCTCTAGATGGGTGCTTGGTATCACTATTTGGAGATAGCAAGTCTTTCCAACTCAGGCTTACTAGCTATATGTAGGTGTTTGGAATCATTTCAGTGTATTATGAGCTAAGCGTGTCAGAAGTTATACTAATATTTCTCTCTTGTTCATCTCATTTCATTATTGCATATTGAAAATGTTAAGATTGAGAGAGAAAAGAGAGAAAGTAATATTCAAGCATATGACTGAGAAGAATAGATGTCTTTTTCACTCAATACACATCCTGGGGCAATGTGCACAGATCCTTATGGGAGTTACTATAAGAGTTACAACCTATTCTTTTTCACTCATTACATATCGTGTGGCAGTATGCCCTATATACATGGATCCCTACGGATGTTACAGCCCATTATGCATCATTCTTACATGATTTTTTTTGAGAGAAGATAACTTTATGATTGTTACATGATTATTGGAGCTCCTTATGCATGACTATTATACGGTTGTTACAGCCCATTATGTGTGATTGTTATATGGCTGTCACAACCTATTATGCATGACTGGTTTGTGGCTTCTAAGAGCCCCTTATGTGGTGACTGTTACATGACGTTTACAGCCCATTATGTGTGATTGTTATTTGTTACATGGCTATTAAGTGCCTATTATGTATGACTATTATATGACTGTTACAGCCCATTTTGCATGACTATTATATGGTTGTTACAACCCATTATGTGCGATTGTTGCATGGCTGTTATAGCCCATTATGCATGACTATTATATGGCTGTTATGGTCCATTATGTATGACTGTTATAGTCACTACACTATCCCTCAAGCTAGAGCATATATATCATAGATTCCCAGTTTATCCAAAGTATCCTTCAGTCGAACTTGGTTAGAAGCCTTAGTAAGTATGTTTGCCAATTGATTCTCAGATCGAACAAAACCCAGGTGGTAATGCCATGTACACTTCCCTCTTGCAGATCCTCATGAAGAAAAGCATTCTTCATGTCTAATTGGTGGAGTAGTCATTTCCTATTTGCTGCATTAGATAAGAGTACCTATACTAATTTCAATTTTGCTATGTGAGCAAAAGTCTCCTTATAGTCAACCCTGTATAACTGTGTAAAGCCCTTACTACAAGACGAGCTTTCTGACTCTCAATCGATCGATCTGGTTTGTGCTTCGCGATAGACAACTACCTCCAACGAACCACATGTTGTCCTTCAGGCTAATCAATTATATCCCAACTTTGCTGCTTCTCTAAGGCAATCATTTTCTCAATTCCATTGTGGATGAGCCAATACATCTGCAACTTTGGTGGGAATAGGAACAGAGGAGTAGAGCAAAGGTATGCATGAAAGGAAGGTGAAAGTAAAGCATAAGAAACAAACTTATTGATTTATGACATTTTCTCTCTCTTGAGCTGGAAACCCTAACGCAGGCTTTTTTTTTCTTTTTTCAAGTTACTAATTCCTTAGTTCCAAATTGAGGTTGTTGGAAATGTGAGATTGCTGAAAATATGAGCTTGTTGGAGATATGATGTTGCTCGAAATATGAGGTTGCTGAAAAGAAAGGAGTTCAGGATAAAAACTTATTTTTTTTATTTAAATATTTGGATAAGAACTTACTTATTGGTAAAGGAAAATGAGGTGATCTTGTTGAAATACGAGGTTGCTGATACTTCATAGCTTTAAGGAGATGTGTGTAGAGCATGGCATAATCTATCAATTTATTATGCCCTATACACCACAACAAAATGGTGTATTCGAGAAATGAAATAAGACCTTGGTCGAGATGGTGTGGCGCATGATGGGGCATGGAAAGCTCTCCTTAGAATTTTGGGGATAAGCAGTATTAATGACGAGTTATATCTTCGACCAAACTCCAACTAAGGCAGCCCCACTTACTCCACACAAAATATTCATTGGTCGTGCTCTGTCCCTTGACCATCTAAGAGTATGGGGATGCTCAGCCCATGTTCTCATCCCATACCAAAACAGAACCAAGCTTGATCCCAAAACCGTCAAGTGCATCTTTGTAAGAAACACTCGTTTATTCCATATTTTGGAACTTAGCTCCACGGAACAATATGCTACTGCTGAAACATGGAACAATTGAAATCTTAGATCAAACCACTATGTTTGGATGGTATGAACTGCCTAAACAAGAATTCATGGAAAGGGTTTTCGTTTCTTCAACCTAGAGAATGGGGCAGTCTTAGAAAATAAGGATGCACACTTCTTAGAGGATGAGTTTCTCGAAGCAAAATGCAGCCACAAGAAAGTGGATCTCTTTTAGATGGCTAGTGATGGGGTTGAGACCTGAGAACTCGAACCACAAACTCGTAGGAGAAGAAACCGCATTAGAAGACCACTTGAGTTCTTCACTTACCTGGGGTAACACTATGAGAGAATTGGGATGAACCTAATAATTAGCCTACATTTTATAAAGAAGCCTTTTTCAATCCTGAAGAAACCCAATGGGAAATAGCCATGAATGAAGGATACCTCTCCATCATTCAAAACCGGGTTTGAGAATTAGTGCCTTTACCACATGACCGAAAATCTATAGGATGCAAGTGGATGTTCAAGAAAAAATTGAACTCTGCGGGGAAACTTGAGAAATATAAAGCTAGACTTGTATATAAAGGGTTCACCCAAAAAGAAGGGGTAGACAACAATGATTGCTAAATTTCAATCCATTAGGATCTTGATTGCCACAGCAGCCCACTTTGACTTTGAGATCCACCAATGGATGTAAAGATAGCCTTTCTGAATGGGGAGCTTGAAGAGGAAATTTACATGAAACAACCTGAGGGCTTCATAGAAAAAGGAAAAGAGGATTTGGTTTGTAGGCTTCGAAAATCCCTTTATGGTCTTAAGTAAGTTTCGTGGTAGTGGTACATAAAATTCCACGAGACCTTGTCTAAAGTAGGTTTTACCTCTAGCCAAGAGGATTGCTGCATATATGTCAAGGCAAGTGGGACTAACGTGGTGTTTATCTCATTGGATGTGGATGATATGTTGATTGTATGTAGATGATATGTTGATTGTTAGTAGCTCGATGGCTCTGTTAAGGGAGACTAAGGGTTTTCTTTCGCAACACCTAGATATGAAAGACTTAGGAGAAGCATTATATATGTTGGGCATAAAGATAATAAGAAACAGGCAATGTAGGACCATTCAACTTTCTCAAGCATCCTATTGCAAGAGGGTCATAGAAAAATTTGAAATGGACAAAAGGCCCATATCTACCCCTATAGACAAGAAGACCAAGTTAAGCCTGCAAATGTGCCCAAGTGATAAGGATGAGGTTGAGAGAAAAGCCATGGAGAGAGTGCACTATCACAGCGTAAGGGGGTCACTCATGTACGCCATGTTAGGTACAAGGCCAGAATTGTTATTTCCCCATGAATGTGATAGCCGTTTCCAATGCAATCCTGGATTGAAATATTGGAAAGCAGTTAAGAGAGTACTCAGATTTTTGAGAGGGACCGCGAATTATGCACTCACATATGGAGGCGGGTCGGACATAGTCATACAGTGGTACTCAAATGCTGATTATCAAGGAGATCTCGATGACATGAAGTGGACATCTGTTTATAACTTCATGCTAGGTGGTTGGACAGTTTCTTGGAAGTCCAAGAAGCAGGACGTCGTAGCCCTATCCACTTTGGAATCCGAATATGTGGCATGTTGTATGGTAGCCAAGGAGACTGTTTAGATAAAGAAGTTTCTCAATCAGCTCATATTCGAGCCTGTGAGTTGTTCGCGTGTGAGAATTTTCTGCAATAATTAATTTGCAGTCCATGTGACTAAGGAGCCACGATTTCACAAGAAATCAAAGCATGCTATTACCACATCCAGAACGAGGTCCAACTTGGCAAGATAGAGGTTGCGTATCTTCTTAGAAAGCCCATGCTTGCAAACCCTTTGACTAAGGGATTGGTGGCAAATGTGTTCGCCAAACATGTACATGGGATGGGGTTGAGAGAGAGTGAAGAAGAGAGATTGTAAAGCCTTCAAAGTCCAAGTGAGAGATGTTAGGGTTATATGGCCATTTAAAGGCCTTATGAGGGCATGTATTAAAAACATTATAGTGAAATGTTGGCTACAGTGGGAGTGTGGTCCACTTTGGACTATGAGGCACTACTAGTGCCAAGACTCATTGAGCTTTGACTGGCTATGGCTCAAAAGTGATGTCTAAAACCCTTGATAACGTTGGAGTTGTGCCCAGGACAGTTTAGCCAGGGGACTCGATGAGACCCCTGTGTGTGATGGATGGTCGGAGCTTAAATCCTTACCATTATCATCACACAACGTGTACACTAGATAGCCATCCGGGAAGTGACCCTTTGGATAAGGGTGTATGACGTGTGCATGTGCAGAAGAGGTGACTCCCTACAACACTAGACTGTGTCGTAAGGACCCACAAAGCATAGTTCTGGAATAGGGCATTGACTTGTCCTTAAGGAGGGACCTGTAATCCATGGACTAAGATCGTGTCTTCTTCATTTAATTGGCTGACTTTGAAAGTCCAATCATGAACCCTTCCGAAGGGCTATGGGTCATGGGAACTATTGGTCCAATTTGAGAAAGTGCAGTGAGATTATTTTCTCTAGAAAGGATAGAGTCCTCAATATATTTGTTGTAATCCTATCTAATTCTTATAAAATCTTCTTAGATATGTTTAAATATGTTTTTATTATTTTTTAGATAATTAAAAAATATTTTTAGATCTCTATGGGTATTTTATTTTATTAAAAAATGATTTTTAAATAAAGAAAAATCATTTTTTTGTTTTTTGTAATCAAAGAGAAAATCAAATATTTGATGACATCATAAAATTTATTTTATTATCTGAAAATTATTTTTGATATATTGAGGGTCCATTGGGATTCATTAGGCCTACCAATTTGTGGGGCGTGGGGCCCACATGGCGACCCATAGGGTGGTGCACCCCACCACCACCTCCTTCCTATTTTGGTGCCTTGTTTTATAAGGCAAGTGTTTTCGGAAAGAGTTGGTGTAGAGATTTTAATTGATTTCCAAAGAGGAAAGTGTAAGAGATTTATTAAATTTGATTTACTAATTTCTTTACATAATATTTGATGGGAATAGAGTTATGAAAACTAAAGGATAATGGTTCCACCTCATTCCTTTAATCATGATGGCTGATCTAAAGAATGAATGGATGAGATCTCTTCGCCCCACAGGTCTCCATGATCAAATGTCAAGGTTAAGTTTCATAATGATGGCAAAACCCGAACCTTAGAAACCCTATCCTTTATTTTATATAAGTTAGCTATGGGGGCTCATTCTTGATACTTCATATCTCAATCTCTCTCTGTCTAATCCTAAGGGGTGGCACACTCCTCTCTGATCTCTCTCTATTTCTCTCTCTAAAGTTAGGGTTTAGAAAAAAAAAGAAACCCTAAGGGGTGATACGCCCAAGCCATAAAGCCTAGCCCATCGGTACTAGCCTTATGCTCATGTCTTGAGCCTTGGTCTAGTTTATCCCATGTCATGGTCTCTGTTGGTTTTGCCTAGGCTTCTCAAGTTGCGAGACTAGTTCTTGAACTTAGATCCTGCACGCCATTGGTGGAGGAGACCTGGTGTGGGGTGTACGAAGTCCTTCGGGGTAACCTGAGGCAAGGTATTCGGTATTTTCCTATTTCATTGCGTCTGTTATATAGTTTTCAGATTCATGTTATGAATGTAATTTTGTTTTGATGGCAAGCAAGTGAGAATATTTGGTATTCTTTTGTTTTTATTTGACTCATATATTGTATTAGGATACTTGTAAGCTATCCGGGTGGTAAAACATAAGAAAAGATAGAAAGTTTTTAATTGGTGTTGACTTGCCCAGTCACATAGTCATTCTTTCAGTTATATGGCTGTTACAACCCTTTATGTGTGACTGTTACATGGCTGTTACAACCCATTATATGTGATTGTTACATGGCTGTTACAACCCATTATGTGTGATTGTTATATGGCTGTTATAACGCATTATGCATGACTGTTATATGGCTGTTACAGCCCATTATATGTGATTGTTGCATTGCTGTTGCAGCCAATTATGCGTGACTATTACATGGTTGTTACAACCCATTATGTATAACTGTTACAGTCACTACAAACAAAATTGACCACAAACACTTTTGTCCTTTCTACAATTTAATGCGGCAGCTTTTGTCTTTTGGTCTGGAAATTGCTTTTGTAGATTATTGGTGATCTGGTTTCTGACATGTGTGTACATTTTGCAAGTGATAGCTTTTCTCGTTAAATGTTCTTTTTTTGCAAAAAGGGGTCATAAAAAGTTGCTAAAAAAAGATGAAAACAAATAAAACTGAAACTAAACATTTGTCAATGCGAGTTGCCACAAAAACTCTTATGTTTTTTCGCGAATTAGTTTCAGCATAATTTTGCAGTACTGAATCATTTGGTATGGGCCAATTTTAGCGTGTTGTGACCTTGAAGTATTGTACTTATGCCAAATGATGCTAATGTGGGCCAATTCTATGGTATGAACCAGCTTTAAAGACTTGTGGAAAAGAATGAAGCTGGTATCTTCAATAACTTGTGAGGAAGATGACCAGTTAAGGAAGGGTAGGAGCAGTGCTCTCTGTTTTTGGCCTGAACTGGAATATGACGAAAGCAATAAATCTATATTTTATAGAAATAGATATGTGAACATTATAAATTTAATTTTTATAACTTTTTTTGGTTTTATTTTTAATTTTAATTTTTCCTTTTTGAATCTAGTATCTTTTATCTTTTCATGACAGTTGGGACCTGTGGCCACCCTTCCTCTAAATGGCATTTTCACCGCCTACAATCCCCTTGTTTATATTCCTTGAGGATCAGGGTTTGCCTCTCACCCGGATCCCCATATTTATTGTGGGGATGATGGGTGGGTTTGAAGGTGATAGATTGACTTCAGGGAGGAAGTTGCAAACAAATCATTTGTTGGATACAAGCATTTGAATTTGTCAAGACATTTTATCCTATAGAGTAGCACTTTGGCTACGTAACATGTGATTTCCTGCGGATCTGCAGTTGACTTTTGTTCAAAATATGTTGCCTCCACACACCTATTCTAGTTATGAATTGAGAGTTGGACTCATCTGTTGGTGAGATCGTGGTTTTGGCTGGTGGCTAAGAGGGGATTTATTCTTGCATGAGGGTGCATCTGCTATTGGAGTGACGGTGTTGTCTTCTGAAAGCCTGGCCTTCTCACATGGGACAAACACACACAATGCTGAGCTCATAACAATTGTTGGAAATTCTTGATCCAAATGCCCAAAAGGGCTCTCCGTGTCACGAACAAAATATTGCCCTAGCTAAAAAACAATCATGAGATCTCGCCGACCTTGACTAAGGACAACCCTCAGACCCTTCGGGCATGTGTATAACATTGGGCTCATGATCTGGATTTTTGTGACTCTATAGACACTCATTTTTTATCTCAGTCTGCAAACATCCGATGAGTCATAATGTTCATGTCCACTTCCATTGTGAACAAGAACTATAAAAACTACAGTGAACAACGGTGAGAAGGCCTTGAAAGGCCACATATCAAACACCTAGCAATGGGTATTTTCCTTTGGTGAGCATCTATTGTGGTTGATTTGGGTTCTCTGGAGTGAAAGAAACACAAGAATTTTCAAGATGGGGATACCACAACAAAGGCCCTACTGGAGTGTGTCAAGCCCTTGACATTGTCATGGGTGTGAAGCCACAAAGCCTTCAAAAACTTATGCACAGCTGACTTCCTTAACAGCTGCCAGGGCCCAGTGGAAGTTAGGTCTTTACAGATCCCCCATACCTCCCTATGGAGACCCCTGATCCTGGTGAGGTTAAACTCAACTTTGACGGTTGCTCCCTCGGTGACCCCAGACCTACAGGTTTCGGTGGTCTCTTTAGGGACCACAATCATAACAACCTCCTTTTCTTTTTAGGCTACATTGGCTGCACTGATTCCACCATGGCCAAAGCATAAACCCTTCTTGAGGGTGTCAATAGATCACATGTGGGGAAGTTGTTTGATAATCGAAGCGGACTATAAAAATGTCATAATATGGGCCTCAGGTGTCTCAGGTTTTCTGTGGTGACTTGAACTTATTTTTGAGAAAATTTCCTATCCATGCAGGCGTACTCGTACCAACTTTCAGCATACTTGGCAGGAGGCCAACTCTACCGTGGTCCCGATTTTTTAAGTTTTTGTGTTGCTTGTGACGATGTACAGTATGCCTTCATTTGCACCCATTTTTGTAAAGGTCATTACGATGAGAGCACTGATGTGGCAGATTGCCACAATACTTTGTAATCATTTACTCATTGTTCAAAAAGGCAGAGGCGGCTGCCTATGCGCGGGGGCCCAAAGACCTGTGCTGCCCTAGGGCTTTTTTTTCTGTTTCTTTTTTTTTTTTTGGGGGGGAGCAGCATTCTCTCCTTTTTATGGTTTTGATTTTATAAATTAATATTAATGCCAAGCAATGTGCAATTGTAAAAGAAAAGTAATATAATATCATGGCTATGTGCATGTGTTATTGTGCCCACTTGTGCCTTTTTAAGAACCGTACCCTCTCTCTCTCTCTCTTCTAAAAGTTAAAGAAAGGTATTGTATGAAATAAAAGAAAATGATACTTTACTTTTTTAAGAACTGTGCTAGGTACTTTACATTGCATTTACTTAAAGTAATAGAAAAGCAAAGAGTTATGGTCTTGAATGTTCCTAGCATGTACACCAGGAGATGCTCTTCTTTTATTTCATTCTGTCTTCTGCAGAGTATGGGGCACGACATTTTGTGTGTTTTATTTGTAATCATTTCCTATTGACTTGGAAAAATTACTTCTTTGTCTTAGGACATTCCACTGAGGTTAGCTGTATAGGTTGTCTAGTTGTGTTTAAATCAAAATATTGGAGATTCTGACCCATTTGGTGTATAACATGAAAAATTGTTGTTAGTTTATTCTGCCATTTGCTGTGTTCATAATTGATCCTCCCTTGTTGATTCCAATTATTATTGTTTTACTTGTCTGAGATGAATTTCCTGACAGCTCTGGTGTTGTTGCTAAAACACAAGCCTGTCAAAGAAAAGCTGACAAACTTGCGAAGAAGTTGAAATTTTATACTAGTGAGTTCTATTTCTTGCCTATCACCTAAATCTTTCATGGAATATGCATTTGTCTAGTTCTCCATGTTCCATTTGTTTTGCTATAGGCTCGTACGAATTTAACATTTCCCGTTTTCTTTGTTCTGTTTGATTTATATAGGCTAATAGGAATTTTCATACTATATATATGATGGACATAAGCTTAGGAATTAGTCAAATTATATGTGCTGGACTAGTCTCATAATATGATAATGCAGCCATATATTTACGATTCTTTTCTTATGCACCATGCAAATAAAATTTCCAAAGCTATCATAGAGGGCGTGTTTTTTGCAGGAAGATAGATGTTCGCTGGAAACAATTTCTTCTTTGCTGGGAAATGGAATTTCTGGAATGTTAAGGAAGTTCTAGGTGCATGTGTTTGATAATGTGCTGGAATGTTATGTATATTTTATTAGGGAAAAGTTTATATAGATCTGAGGCTCTAAACAATCAAATTTGAGCCTACCTCAAAAATTTCACTAGAAGAGGTTGTTTTGATTCTCAGATATCTTCAAATTGATCATCTCGACATTAGGATGCATAGACATGAAAAAAAAAATGGATTTTAAGTTTGGAAGTAGTTTATTTTGTAATGTATATTTGGACCGTCAATTTTCAAGATTTTCAAGTTTTCATAGATCTATCGATCTACTCTATTTTTGAAGCTTTAAACTTTATTAATAAATATAAAATATATTTTAAGGCTATTACTAAGATTTCCAATATTGAAACCATATTTCTCGACACTATTTGAAGGTAGGCTCTAATTTGATTGTTAGAGCCTAGGCTCTATACAAACCGCACCCATTTTATTAATGTATATTTATATTATATAATATATAACATAATATTAATTATAATATATATATGTTAGGGTTTTACACTATGACTCAACAATTTTGGACACTTCTATACCTTTGTTTTGTACATGGAGCATTTTTTTAATAAGGTAACTTTTGGTCATTAGGAGGGTCTGACGTCATCAACATGGGGTGTGACATCACCCACATGGAGCACGCTAGTTGCATTTAATTGGAGTATTCGGTTCTTGGTTTTCACAATGTAAAGACCAGTTTTTAGGAAGATTATTTGAGACCAACTTATAGATTTGGGTATGACTATATTGGACTTTTCCATGTTGGTCTGAAAAAATATTGTTTGCCCTGAAGTATCCATCTGAAGAGCATTAGGGCATAAGGTATTCATAACCTTATAACAAATTCTATACACTAATGCAATGTTTTGTGATCCAGGGTTCATATCAAACCCTTGGGTTTTTATGTTTAGAGTAAGGACTTTTAGAAGATTAGGGTCTGCTAGGGAAACAGAAAAATTAGGGAAACAGTTGAAGTATATGGGTCTATTACAAAGACTGGATTCAATTATTCTTGAAAGGGAATTTGAAAATTTATTATGGCGGCTATCTCTTAAGCATAGAAGAACGGAATTGTTTAAAAAAATGCTCCATGTACAAAACAATAGTACAGAAGTGTCCAAAATTATTGAGTAGAATGATAAATTACTCCATAGTGTGAGCACCCTAACTTAACCCTGTATGATATTATATATATAATATAATATAATAAATATATATTTTTATATATATTTTATTAATGTATATTGATATTATATTATATATAATATAATAAATAATATACTATTTTTTATTAATGTATATTTGTTTTATATATAATATAATATAATAAATATTATAATATAATATATTATATATAATATATGAATAGTATATTACATTTTATATATATATATAAAATGTAATAAACTCTTCATATATTATATATATAATATAATAAATATTATAATATAATATATGATATAATGTATGAGATTTATATATTATATTATATAACATAATAAATATATATATATAATGTAATATACTATTCATGTATTATATATAATATAATAAATATTATAATATAGTATATGATATAATACATGATATTTATATATTATATTATATAACATAATAAATATATATAATATTACACAGATATATAATAATAATAATATAAATATAGTATATAACGTAATATAATATATAATATAATATTTATTATAATATAATATATGATATGTCTATACTATATATAATATAATAAATATATAGTATGTATAATAAATTATATAATATATCAAGATTTAACAAAATGGATCGGCGACCCGAATTGTCCACTCCAAAAGCCATGTTGGATCGGAGAATCGGCCGAATTGGCAAGTTTCATCGTAAAAAGTTTTTAAGAAATCACTGTAAATCTCTAAACATAGTGTTCTTTTAGTTTCTAAAAGAAATTAGGTGCGATACATTATATACTTTCATAACTTTGTAAAAATAGGTGAATACTGAGACGTTATGTTGTCTGGATGTCTGTATAATTATTAGTTATAATATTGCATTATAATATTGCATTAAAATAATTTACAAATATTAGAAAACACTTCCATATTATAAGATTAAAAAAAATAATTTCCCATATAAAGTGAAATTAGTATCAAATAAAAGTATCAAACATTTATTAATTTGCTTTACTCATCCAAAATTATCACAACTTAACTAACTATAATAATATATGCTGAAATTGAAATTGTTGGTTTACATTTTGTAATTATTTTTCTATACAAATAAGAACAAATCTAAAATGTCTTATAATATCATCTAATTTAAAAAATCTTATTTACAACTATAAGAAAAAACAATACATTACATAATCTAAAATGTCTTATAAACCTTTTCATTCATTGTGAATTTTCCCATAAACTCTGGTCCCAACTGCTCCTACTTTTTGGCTTCCAATGGGTTACTCCACGCACGGTTAAGGCTCTGATCTAGGCTCTGATCTCTTTCAACTTCGATGCACAGTGGCCCTTGGCTGGAAAATCCTTATGGAAGGCAACATTGGCTGCTACCATTTGGACTTTATGGCTAGAGAGGAACAACAGAATTTTCAATGGGGTTCAGCTACAACTACCAGCTCTCTTCCACAACGTTATCTCGATGACCACTTTCTAGGCGGCAAATACAAGACTTTCTCCGGTATTTCTAGAAATACCCTCCTCTCTCAATGGGAAAATGTCCTCAACTACCCTCAAAACCCTTAAGAGCTAGCAATTGGCAACCACCACCAGAGGGCAGCATCATGCTCAATTTTGATGGCTGCTATCTCGGTAATCCCGGCCCTTCAAGCGCGGGGGGTGTTTTCATAGATTGCCAATGTAATGTTCTTTTCACTTTCTTTACACTCCTTGGGACCTATGACTCCCAATACGCAGAAGCTATGGCTTTACTTTTGGGCTTGAGACACCTCAATCCTTCGTGGGGCACATTTTTTATTGTGGAAGGAGACTCCCGGAACACCATATCTTGGGCAAGAGGCTTGTCCGCTTCACCTTGGCAATTGTCACCTATTTTTTATGAAATTACCCATATCTGCAGGGGTACGAGCGTCTCATGGAGGCATATATGGAGGACGTCCAATGTTCTCACAGATCTTTTGGCGAAGGAGGGAGCTAGCTTTGAAATCGACAATCAAGCCAGGTCCAACTCCTTTTTTGTTCAGGACCTCAGCCGCACTACTTAGCCTGCATCTTATGAGCAAGTGACAACTCCATTCCTATTTTTGTAAATCTAACTGTATATCTTCTAATTTGGGCGTTCTTATAAGCCTATCTGACCATGGATGACTAAATGTATTATTTACTGAATGACACCCTGCGAGGGTGCTTTCAGTCCCACACCTCTTGTAAACGTTTTCTATCTTAGTAATACAATGTTAACAACTCTAAAAAAAAATATTAATTTTTGTAAATTTTTTATATGTAATTTCTTTTTTGTAATTATAAACTTAATTATATGTACTGTAGTTTTTGTAAATTATAAAAAAGAAAAATCAATAGAATTAATCTAAAAAATAAATATGTTGTAGACCATTTCATTTTATAGAATAAATAAATAGCCTATATTTTAAGATACCTTAATTTTTTATAAGGTTTGAAAGAAAAAGAGAAATCAAGAGAGTGCCTGCAACCAATCCCACGTCGCATATTTCATGAGGGAAAAGCTTGTATATATGCTTTAGGTTCACACTTGAAGGCATTATGTGATGGCTAGAGGAACTTTTCATCAAAAAAGCACATGTCACATAAGGCCCAAGGTACAACTCTTTCAAGAGTATGATTAGCGTGAGGTGTATTGGTGGGACCCACGGGATTATGTGTGGGCTTCCCTTGTTTTAAAAAGAAATTTCGGAAGTATCCTTAAAACCAAAATTCCAAAAATAAACTTTTCTTCATCCAAATCGATTTCTGACAGAACTGGTTTCATGACGTTAGAATCAGTAAGGACCAGTTACGTGTCTGATCTGTGACGTCAGCATAGCGATTCCCTATATAAAAACGGCCGGATCCCATTTTATTTTTGGATCTGGGACGGTTCCACCGATACCTAATCCGGATCGGATCAACGTCGTTTTGAACCTTGTTATATATTATATGTATAATATATAATAAATACATTATATAATACAAATTACATTAATAAAATAAATATAAAATATAAATATTTAATATTTATATAATGTAATATAATGGCAATATAAATTAATAATATGAACATATATATATATATATATA
>NW_006500104.1:4628797-4640202 GCF_000471905.2 Amborella trichopoda
ATTTTTTGGCCACCCAACATTCCGCCCCATAGAGCAAAGCTAGTCTCATAGCTATTTTATAGAACTTGCCCTTTAACATCATTGGTATTCAGCGATCACATAAAATTCCGGTTGCACATCTCGAATTTGTAAACTCAGCTCTAATTTTATTTGCGACATTTTCCACAATCTATCCATTTTCTGGAATTATCGACCTAAGATATCGAAAATGCGCTCTTTTTGGTTTTTTATGGCTGTCAATCTTAACTACTTCCTCGTCTCTACTCCTATTCTTATTAAAATTGCGTTTCATATTCTATGTCTTAGTACAACTAATTTTAATCTAGAGCATCCCTCTAAAGTTCTAATTTTGTGTTGACGCCATTTCGAGTCTCATCGATCAAAATCGTATCATCCGCGAGCAACATGCACTACGGTACCTCATCTTGTAAGTGTCTAGTCAAGTCGTCCATAACTAAGACAGAGGTATGAGCTCAATGTTGACCTCTGATGTAGACCTACTGTCATTGAAAACTCAATCGTCTCTCCACTAGTTGTTTGTATACTGGTTAGCGCTTAATCGTACATATCTCTCACCAAGTCGCTATATTGTCTGGCGACTCTTGTCTTTTTCAACACCCATCAAATTAAATCTCGAGGTACTCTATCATAGGCTTTCTCTAGATCAATAAAAACCATGCAAAGGTCTTTTCCCTTCGTCCTAAACTTCTCAATCAGTTGCCTAAATAAGAAAATAGCCTCAGTTGTTGACCCCCTGGCATAAAACTGAATTGATTTTCTGATACACTCGTTTCATGCTTTAGTAACCACTCTCTCTCAGAGCTTCATAGTGTGGAATATTGAAGAGGATGCTTTAGCTAATAGTAGCACGCTTTGCAATGGTGTCCTTGTTGATGTGGTCGGGACTATCACTAGGTGTCACCTTGACATCTTGAAGCTCATGCAATTATTTGACTTCTATGTGTTTGTGATTTGACAAGGACTATGATTGTATCTTTTATTTCTGTTAATAATTCTGGTGTCATATCTTAATAAAGAGTTTTATATAATTGTGAGTCTGTATAGTTGCTCTGGCAATTGATTTTTAGGTCGACATTAAGAAACACGAACTGGCTTTCTTAATCCTTTGTGGAATCATGTGCTTTTTTATGTTATACGTTTTCTTTCTACCTGTATTCACATGTGAATTCATGATTAATTGCTCTGTCTAGGAAGTCTTCTACTTGGCCAAATATCCGTCTAGGGTTTCATAATAATTGGCAATCATAATGATGTTTTTCTAAACTTGGGGACTTTGTATTTTCTTGGAGGGAGTTTTAAATTTGTCCTGTTTAGTTGTTATCTCTTTTATTCATGTCTATTTACGGATGCTAATGTAGAAGAGGATGCTTTAGCAACTAGCTGCGTGCACTGCAATACCATGCTTGTTTATGTGGTTGGGAGTTGGGACCATCACTAGGTGCCACTTCGACATCTTCAAGGCCCAGATCTTTTTTCCTCTCCTTTTTTTAATAACATTGTTACTTACAAAAACGACGATGATTTTCTAATTGACATGTGGCATATGAGATAAAGAGGTTTCTTGACCTCACCAGCAACTCAAGTCTTTCATGAGGAAATTGATGAAGAATATGGTGGATGATCTAAATAAAAAATCGACTGAATTTTGAGTCATTGGCAGGTGAGCTCATCATAAACCTCAACCGGACATTTTTCAAATCTTCTGTAGAGGAGTTCTAACTACTTCTTGGTACCTGATTTTGGCTTACTGTATCGGGGGATTTCTCTAAATGGAAAGGGAGTCTTTGCCTCTTCTACTAATCCGTATGAATGAGTCCTTTGTTAGATCCGATAGAACTTGAAGATTCGGAGTAACATGAAGAGAAATTCAAGTGTATATCTGGTTGTTTATTCAGCGGTTATAGGAAGTGTCTTCTTGTTCACCTATCAAACTTGGGTAGGTGTGGGCAATATATGACTCTGCATATATGTGATCATGAACATGTACTGAGGTTCTTGCGGCTTTCTGTGTCATGTGAATTAATCTTATATGATAATTCAGCAGAGTTCTGGATGCTTATGCATTTCATGGTGCCTCTGAATTGGACTACCCATTTCGTCTCTAAATGTGGGGATATTCTTATAGTTCTTTGCTTCTTTGATTTTCATGATGATTTTCTTATCTATTGCTGCTCTAAACACCTGTTCTGTTTGGGGTCATTTGTGGCTGCCTGATGCTTTTTGTAGCTGCAGCAGGGATCAATCTTCTAACCTTGTTTGTTTGGACCTCATCATTCATGAGAAAATATAACCATGACTGCTTAGCTGCTTTAGTTTGATCCATGAAATAGTGGATGTTCTGTTGGAAGATTTGGATCGTGTCTTTAAGCAGCTCCTAGCAACTAGAGATTTGTTTTTTTGTTATATTTGAAAGCTTTCCATGTGATTTAAATTTGTATATTTTTAGAAAAGAAGAACAAGAAGTCGGCAGCGGAAGGCGAAAACATATGATCTCTCTTCTCTAGCCGAGTTCCTTCCTAATCTAGATGATCTCAAACAGCCCGATCCCCATCCTTTGAAGTTGAAGGTGGACTGCAAAAATCGACGAAAGCTATTGTAAGTTATATTCGAGATTAGATGCTCTCATAGCGCAGAGTTTCTTTTAGTGGGTTTTAAGATCACAGGTGTCACTGATCAGGGAAAAGGAGCACGATCAGTTCAGAGCAGTCCTTGATCATCCTGCTTTCCAGTCAGAGCCCATAGCTGCGGTATACCAGCATCTTGAGAAAACCTGTTCTCTGCTGGCTGATGATAATGGATCGAAAAGGCTGGTGGCCAGAAGTAAGAAAGGTGAGGCTTACGGTTCTAAGAGAAAAAAAGGATCAAAATCCAAGATATTGCCTGATGCTCAATCCATGCTCCTGAATTGATATGCTGGCTTTGAAATTTGAATGGAAGTTCCTCCTTTTCGTTTCCCAAAGAAAAAGCAAGATGGGAACGTTTTGAATCCTGTATACAACTGTTTCCAAAGTAACGCCCGCTGCTCTCTTAACCAAGATCCTAATTAGTTCATGCATGGACACATGGCTACTGTTATTCTTGGATGGGATTGTATATTGTGCGGGGAGGTAACTATTATTCATCAAATCGAATTTATTAGAGGACGCGGTTAGCAATCGGCCAAGCCTGGACATGTAGAATTGCGGGTGTTATTTTTGAAATATAATTCGATTTTAATTTTTAGAGAATATATAATTTTTAACATGGAGATCATGAATGTGAAAAAATAAATAAATTTTGAAAACTGAAAGTAATAAATCTATTCAGAAAACATTACGGCTGCGAGTTTCAATTGGTTTTAGATGGACCACCTATTTGCATCCATCTTTAAGATGGATGCTTTATACCTCTCGATTGCATATTGTACAAATGCAGTCCAGCCCGTATGAAACAACTGTTTATTGAATTTATGAGCTATTTAATATATGAGATTGTATATTATGAGACCATTTATCTTTGTTACAAGTCCACAATTATTCCAAACTATCAAATGTCAAATTAAATAGCTTGGGAAGTGTTATGAAGTTCAAATTTTTTTTTTTTAAACTTAAAAGTCTAGTCAAAGACACTCGCAGCCACCCGATTTGAAATTTGACAGACAAGAGTACTCGGAACTTCTTTGTATTAAAAGTAAATGGTTTCTTTGCATTGGAATTGTTAGTTCCAAACAAATAATTTCATGCATAGGAAATTGGTTTGGATCTAGCAGTTTCAAGCGGGTGTTTTTATCAGGGTTTTGGAATCACCGTTTTTGTATACAAGAAATGGGAACCACCAATCTCGAAATGGGGGCATCTATGGAAGAAGGCGAGCACGAAAAAAAGAAGGGGAGGTTGGTATAAGGTGCCCACCTTATACTATACAAGGTACACTTAAATTTTATCGAAAGATGTAGTCCAGTGTCGAACACTTTACGATGATGTGAAAAATTCATGTTCAACTCTTAAATATGAAATTTAAAATTTCAAAGATGGTGCAAATCGAGCAGATTTACTCTTGAAAATAAAAAATTTATATAGTTTATTACAAGATACACTATTTTTAGGACTTAAAATTATTTGTTTTTACATCTTGAGATTAAGATGATCCAAATAAGAGTCTAGATTTGAAATATTCTTTTCTACTAGATTTTTTAGTTCACTTTACTTCTATAGTAAGTTTGTACCTTATATAAACTTTTTCCAAAAAAGAATTTGTCCGATTATAAATAATATTAGCATGAGTTTCTCTTTAGAAAATTACGTCCTTTTCATAGTTTTTAACTACACTTTCAAGAGTTGCTCTCGACCTCTTCCTTATGCCCCACCGCACGAGCACAGTTAAACAATGTAACTGTCTTCCCTACCCTCTTCCTTGGCCCCTCTCTCTCTCTCTCAGATGCACACACAAGAAAAAAACTTCGGGTGAGATTTATCCTCTCTCATAATAAACCTGGTGGATTGCTTGGGCGGTTACAGTTAGGTAATGAGGGTTTGGGATCTATTGAGTGAAAAAATAAATGTGGGACATCATCATTGTAGACATGGGGGCCTCAATATTTTCGTATTTTTTTTAACGAAGTTGAATTCGATTCCAATCAAATTAATTTATAAATAATTAGTTGGGTTATAAATTATTTTTAGAATAGTGGAATAAATTTTTAGAAGTTTCTGGATGTTTTATTTAATCAAAATTGATTTTAAAATAAGCTTAAAACTGAAATTTTTAGTGTTTAAATATTCAGAAAAGAAAATAAATTATTGATATTTTTTTAAAAAGTACTTTTATAGTTCTATAATTATTAAATTATATGAGGGCCCATTATGCTCTATAGGCCATACCATTATAGCCCATTTTGTTAAGGTCGTGGGCCCACTAGTGCCCATGGAGTGGCACACCCACTTTTCTCCCTCTCTTTTTGCCTGTGTTGGCTTGTGTCATAAGTCATTACAGTGATTGAAATAAGATTGGAAAGTTTTTGAAAAGGGGTGTTGTTGGCATAGGGATGCATCCGTAGGTGTAGAGGTAAGGTGTACTTTCAAATTTTATCATGGTATATAATTTTGATTTAAAATGTTATTAGGATTATCTCAAAATCTATTTTTATATCTAATTATAAAATTTTAAATTTAAAAAATAGTTAAAATCAAGTAGATCTATAAACATATGAAAATCTTAAAAATGGACGGTGTAGATAATATGTTGTAAAATACACTATTTCTGAGACTTAAATCGTTTTATTTTTCATGGTCATACATCTCAGATGTCGAGATGATCAATCAAAGGGTGTTTCAACATTAAAGCTACATTTTTCGATGGATTTTTGAGGTGCATCTGTAGTTCTACATTATAAGGTTGAATCCTTATATAAACTTTTTCCTTTGAAAAGAGGTTAATTGATTTTCAAAAGAAGCATGTATAGAGATTGATTGAAAAGGTAAATACATTATAAATACACTAAACATTTGATGAGATTAGATTAAAGAAGCTGAAAGGTAATATTCTAGTACCTTCTACTAGAAAAGCTGAGAGGTAAGGATGGCTAAACCCCATAAACCCTAACCTAGCCTTATTTGTATAAAATATCTCGTTTGAGGTTATCTCTCCACACCGCGGCTCATAGCTCTCTCTCCCCAAGGTAGCACGCCACCGTCTCTCTCATCTCTTTCTCTTTTTCTTTCTCCATCTCTTATAGCCTCTTCAAGAAATAACCTTCCCTTGTTTTAGGCCTCATGGAACCCGTCCACATGATATGGACGGGATACTTTTCCTTATAAAAAGAATGAAGCAAAGGATCATTCCCCATGATAAAAATATATGGTCTAAACTCACGTATACCATGGTACCTTGTGTGGAAAATACAAAAGATTATTCGCCTTAGTAAATATTTTAAATAATATAAGAAAATTGTAAAAAAAATCACAATCACCTCTAAATATTATATGTCAGACATCTGATGTCGAATGTAACGCATTGGGGTGTTAGTGTTCTACAATAAACAAAGACCTCAAAATTTTTAATTATTATTTGGCTTGATCCACTTCATCCCATTAAATATACCCAAGCTTTGCCTTAGGGATGGAGTTTTTATAAGGCCTAGGCTCTATAAAAACAAAATAAAGCCTCACCTCAAATCCTTGATTGGAAAGCAATATCGGTAATATAAATCTTCATGATGTAAAATCAATTTTCAACACCAATAATAAAATTTGAATCTAACAAATGGGTACAAGTTGTGGATTTATGCGTACTTATTTTTTAGGGCAAAATGGATAGCCTAGATTATTTGTTGCGATATACATTATTTTTAGAGCTTTAAATCTTTTTTTTTTTTAAGATTTATTTTTAGAGTATTTGACAAACATAATGTTCAAGATGTAAAGGTTCTTGAATGCTTGAATTGCAATTTTCAATGAATTATAAGGTGCGGCTTTACTTATTTTGATAGTGCTGCAGGCCTATCAAACCATTTTCCGAAAGTTATTGAAGTCATTACAACTATTAAATATCTCCATGGCCCGTTATTGCTTTGTCATGAAAATATCTTAGATTGCATTGTTGTATACTTTCAAATATATGGGATACGTGGACTTCAGACGAAAATTTGATAATAAAAAAGTTGTAATTGTGCAAATAAACTCAAGGAAAAAGGTTATATAATGTTGAGGCCTTAGACAAGCAAATTAAAGCACACCTCAAAAATTTGTTGGAAGATGTTGTTTCGACGTCGAAAACCCCCAAATTGATCATCTCAACTTAAAGATGCATAGATGTGGAAAAATTGGATATCAAGTATGGGAAATAGTGCACGTTGTAATGCATTATATGGGCCGTCAATTTTCAATATATTCAAATGCTTATAGATCTGTTCGATCTGCACTATTATTGAAGCTTTAAATTTTGCTACTGAGAAATCATCTTTCAATACTATTTAGAGATGAAAAATTGTTTCATGAGTCGAGGGGCGCAAGATCCCGTTGACTTACAAATGTCCATCCTAACGATGGATGTTATCGAAAGTGTATTATCCATAAATAAGATAAGGATGGTGATATATTCTTATAATATGTAGAGAACTCTCGGTATATCGATTGATTAACGAATACATAATACCCATATAAATATATAGCCAGTAACAGTCACAGATAGAAACTTATACCTATCATACATACCTATACCTATCATACATATCAAGATACCTAAACTTATCATAATAAAGAGATATACATCGATACGACCTAATCTAATCTGGAGATACATATCCCTACGTTATATGAATCCATATCTATCTATACGATAATACTCCCCCTCAAACTCAAAATGCTTTTAGAGAGAGTATCTAGAGTTTGAACAACAATTTTGAAATCGAGCCGTTGAATCTTCAGGTGCACAGTTTCAAATTGCTTGATCAACTTCAAACTTTTGGTTGCTTGATCAACCTTAGGGGCACAATTTCAGATTGCTTGATCAACAGGCATATTTGGACCTTAGATTTGGAGTTCAGAATGGTAAGATCCAAAATAGATCAACATGTGGGCGGGGCAGGAGCATCAACAATGGAAGCAATAACAATGGGGTCCAGGTACGGTGATATATAAAAAATACGTGAAACTTGAACTGAAACAAATATAGAACGGAAGTAGCAAACAACGAACTGAGTGGAAGGCACAGAGTCGAAACATGACTCAACAGAAGGCAAACAGATATGAGAGACGAAACAAGACTCTACAAAAGGGCTAAAATCAAAGGTTCATTGGTGGTTGTTTTGTAGAGAGTTGAAACACGACTTGGTGTCTGTTTTGTAAATAGTCGAAACATGACTCGGCAAAGGGGTTTACAGTTTGGCAGCAGGTCTCGACGACAATAGGTTTTCGAAAAAGATTATTAGAGGAGTGTTTTAGAGAAATCATCTCCATCATTGTGGTTTTCTTGATGAGCGTATTTTCATGCTCACATATCAGATTGGGGAAGCAAATTTGCAACCACTGAAGATGCCATCAGTTTCAGATCAAAACTCTTACCCTGCAACAATCACACAACTGGAAATCGAACTGCGGAAAAGTAGGTTCTTGATGACATAAAATCATGCAAACAATAACTTTTGTCAACCTCTGGTTATTTAAAATGTGTTTAGAGCAATTTTCATATTACGGTCTATCTTTAGGAAGCAAAATTTGAGCACAAAGCAAATTTGCAAACTTTGTTGGGAAGCAACTTTTTGGAATTTTCCCTATTACTTATCTTGATGTTCTGAGGTAAGATTCCAGACTTTTGAGATTGGTGTGGGATCTAGTATTTATACTAAGTTGGATTTATGGAAATCTAAATTTCTTTCTCTGGGAGACCGAGTTACTCTGATCAACATGAATTTATCCAATATGCCTATTTATTTAATGTCTTTGTTGCATATGCATGCTCCCATTGTTAAAGAAATTGAGTGCCTTATATGCAATTTTTTATGGGGATCTCTTGATGGTAGTCGTAAAATCATCTGGTCGGTTGGGATAAGGTTTGTACACCTAAGGCTGAAGGGGGTCTGGGTATTCATAAGGTTAAGTTGGTGAATCAAGCTCATCTTTCTAAATGGTGGTGGAGATCTATTATGGGAGGAGAGCATTTGTGGAAAGAGCTTCTTGTTGCTAAATATGGGATGGATCAACATGGCTTATTGGAAAAAGAAGAGGAGGTTGTGGGCAGTCACAAATTTGGAAAGGGATCTTTGTTAATAGGGATGTGGTGGTGAGGAATGTGAGAAGGGAGGTTGATTGGGGATCTTCTATTGCTTTCTGGAATTACAAATGGCTTGGACCAAACCGTCTGAAAGTACAGTATAGGGAGCTATTCGAAAAAACCACTAATCAATTTCTTAAGGTGGAAGATGTTTATTGTTGGTCTCCAGATAGGAACACTTGGATAGTCGATTCATATATAGATTATCGGATAGTATGCTCACTCAGTTTTGTAATATTATGACTGATTCGGTATCAATATATATTTCTAGGAGTCATGATGATGATGTTGTGTGAGAATTGACTAATGATGGGGTTTTTTTCGGTGAAATCTGTGTATTCTTTGCTATTCCATGATAGAGTTAGATGAGAGCAGCCTAACCTTAAATCTATATGGAAATGATATGTTCCTCATACAGTTCAGTTTTTCATATGGACTTTTGTCTCAAAAAAAATGTTGACGATGAATAATTTGAGAAGGAGGAGAAAACTTATTGTTAATTGCTGCATCTTTTGTAAGGAGGATGATGAGACAAGTGATCATTTGTTTATCCACTGTTGCCTTACTGGTTCAATTTGGATGTGGGCTTTGCACTTAATTGGTTTCTTGTTACCTCTTCCTGAAAAACATATTTCAAACAATTATTGATCAACTCTCTATTCCTTCTATCCCAAAATTAGGTGTCTTGATTTGGCGGATTTTTAGGGCTTCAATTCTATTGGAGGTTTGGCTTGAGGAGTAGACGTATTTTTATGGAAGGTGTGGAAGGTGTCTAGAGGTAGCTCAAGTCTTAAGAGAAGGTGGTTCAAAATGTGTGCCTTTAGTTATCCAATACTAAAGAAGGCTTTGGTGTCTCTAGGATTGATATACTCTTAAAGTTTCACAACTTGATGCATTACCACGTACATCGACCTATTATGCATAGAGTTTGGTCTCCTCCTAGAGATGGTTGTGTTAAGCTTAACTTTGATGGTAGTTCTTATGAGAACCCATGACCTGCGGGATGTGGTGGGGTTATGAAAGACCCATTGGGCTGAGAGATTTTCTTCTTTTATGATCCTTGTGGGACAGTTACAACTAATCAAGCTGAGATGATGGTAGTATTGTAGGGTCATACGTTGTTGAAAGAACGGTATCTGAACATTGGATGGTTAGTGGAAGGGGGCTCTCTTAATGTCATATACTGGTGCTCTGGGTTAAGTAAGCTATCATAGAATTTAAGGAAAATTTGGTTGCAAGTGCAGGATTTATGCCAGAACCAGGTGGTTGCCTTCAACCATGTCTATAGGGCGACGAATGAAAGGGTTGATTTTTTAGCAAAGGAACGAGTACAAGCTGATTGTATTTCCATTTCTCCTTTTATTTTGTAACCTTGTAGTTCCTTATTTTGATCAATAAAGTTACATGCACTTGTCAAAAAAAAAAAAAAGTTGCAACCTTATAGAAACCACAACCATCTTTTGATACATTAGTTTTTAAAAATAGTGCATCCAAACAGAAGTGAGATATGTAGATAGAGAAGGTAGTTACAACTCATAAATTTTAGGAGATGGATTTTTTAAAGAGAATTTTATGGATAGTTAAAGGAATTTTATGGATACAAAAGGCAATGAATTACGAGAGAATTGGATATCTATCTAATATTGTATTATTCTCCTCCAAATAGGCTATCTTTATGCATGTTATAGGAGATAATCTTTAGAGAGAGAATCAATTCCCTTTTTTCTTCTTACAAATTCATTGCCTCTTATTTTGTAAAATATATACATGCAAGACTCACATGGATCCCAACCATGATTTGGATATCTCATATATTATCCAATTTTTCAAAAAGTTTCAAAGTTTAATTTGACATTATTTATAGTATCTCCATCTTCTCTCCACAGCACACCGTGAAGCAATAACACGTCGAAGAAGGGAAGCAATAGCTCCATCTACTTCTATTCCTCCACAATAATAATCTATGTCTTATGCATTATATTAATGATAGGATACTCATTGATATGGCCTTTATTGAATTTTTTATTGATGAAAAAGGCTGATTTTGTCTGTTTAATTGTGTGATATGGTAAATTGTTTGATCCCATCGTCTCGAATACTTTGCATCGTACCCACTTCTATAGGTCTCTTTGGGAGAAAAGAAAGGTTAAAACCTAATTTTCTATAGCTAAATTTTGCAGTTGCAATATTTTTCAGGTTAGTTCCTAAATTTTGCAAGTACATCTAAGGTTAGTTTCTATTGAATGAAGCTTAACAAAGTCCATATGAAAGGTAAGTCATAGTGATTCATTCTATTTACTTTTTTTCATTATCTCTTTTTATATTTTTTAGGTGTTCATATTGAAGGTAAGTTATAATAATTTCTTTAAATTTTTTTTGCATTACTTCTGTTTGTAGTTTTTTTAGGCGTTCTTCTCATTTTATGAAGATTGAGAAACACAATAATCTTTAAAAGTAAGAGAAACCTTGCTTTTTCTAAGGTACATAATTATTTTCTAAAAATTTCATAAGCATCTGCTTTGAATTAATTTGTCCATGATCTTATTTTGTAGATGTTATATTTGAAGTTAAAATTAATAAACAAAAACTAAAAACAATTTCAACTTTATTTTTTTACTCTACTTGACAACTTTAGT
>NW_006500104.1:4641207-4727028 GCF_000471905.2 Amborella trichopoda
TGTGGGGCAATTTTATAAATATTACTATAAGTACTTTTGTCATCTCCAAAAAGGGTAAAATTGAAATTTTAATTAAAAGACAATGACACTCTGCCAATAAAGTTCTAAGCTATCAACTTTCAAAATGTCATTGTACTTTTGTGAAAATTTCAAATTTACCATTGTTTAGTGGTAAAGTTACATATTTAAATAATTTTTTAATAGAAAAGTAATGATTGTTTTGATAAATACAACCATCACAACCCCTTTTAACTTGAACCTCTGTATTTTGAGGGGTTGTTAACTCTAGACAAATATATATATATATATATATATATCTGAAAAAGTTGTGATTGCTTATTTCATTCGAACATATAACTCAAATAACGGTGCGGTTTCTGTAAGGTTGCAACCTTAAACAATCCAATTAAGGTGCACCTCCAAATTTTATTATAACATGTAATTTTGTTGTAAAATATTATTAGGATTATCTTAAAATATATTTTCATATCTAATTAGAAAATTTTAAACTCCAAAACTGGTTAAAATCAAGGAGATCTATCAACATATGAAAATCTTGAAAATGGACGGTCTAGATAATGTGTTGCAAGATGTACTATTTCTGATACTCAAATTTTATTTATTTTTTATATTCATACATTTCGATATCGAGATGATCAAATACAGGTTTTTCAACATTAAAACAACCTTTCTGGTAGATTTTTGAAGTGCATATGTAATTCTACATTTTAAAGTTGCAACTTTATATAAACTTTTCCCCTCAAATAATCCAACTAGCGTTTTTAAAAATGAGAGTCACCGACCAACATTTTGAGCATCATATGACAAGCTGCCTAAAATGCGTGTAGCACACGTTTTGGGAGCAGCATCCAAACAACTTAAACGGTTGGCAAAGCAAGGTGCATAAACTCACTCATTAAATGTAAATAGATTCTAGGTTTGATTAACATTGTTGCATTTTTTTAGAAATTAAAATTCAATGTAAATTATTATATTTTATTTTTAATAAGAAATCAATATGTTAGCATTCAAAGTTGAGATAAGACTCGGATGGTGAAGATATATAATTGAACTCCAATATTCAACAGGTGCAAGTATTTGACTAAAATAATTGAAGTTGCAATGCCTTTCTTCATAGTGTACTCGTCATATAGCTTCAATGCTTGGTAAAAGGTGTTAATAAAGCCTCTAGCGTGATGGTTTTCAAGAATTAGGTTCGAATTGTTGACAAATAGATCATTTACTTTTTATACAATGCTATTAAATTTATTATTGTCCCTTATATTTCAAAGTAGGTGGTTATAAAAGTGTCATTGATTAGACACAAGGTTCCAAAACAAAAATTTTTGACTTTGTGACTCATCCCAAACTATCCAATTTGATATTTAATGAGTAAGAATAGTTGTGATTTTCTAGTACAAAAGGTAAATAGTCTCTTTATAGATACTTATTTCGACATGTGACATTTCAAAGGAAATTTTTTTTTTTTTTTTCCGATGAGACCCTTTTGAATTGCGAAATAGTATGGTGATTGGGGGCCATCATTTTCGCATCATGGGTTTGAACGGTGATGCTTGGTGAGTGGCTCCAATATTTTACAATTTAATGGGTAAGTTGAAAAAATAATCTTGAATGGAAATAAAATCAAAATAAAACTAACGTTGACCAGTTTTGATAAAGAACAATTGTTTTCCTTATTATTGAACTCTTCATTCATGCTTGTACAAAGCCTCCTAAAGTCTATATTGAAGGATGTGAGGTCTTTTTCCTACTTATTTTACTTGGAACTGGGGATGTATTTGATGTAGGTAGTCCAAGAATATCTCTTAGGTGGATCATTTTAGCTCAATGATGATATTATCGTTGGCTATAGAAATTTTCATAGTTTTTTCTAGGATATTAAATGAGGGAAAAAGTTTATTTAAGGTCGAGACTCTAAACAATCAAATTAAGTCACATCTAAAAAATTCAATAGAAGTTATTTCGATGCTGAAAAGTCCTCAAATCCAATCATCTCGACCTTTAGATGTATGGATGTTAAATAAAACTGGACTTCCAATCTTTGAAATAGTGCATCTTGTATTCTCTAGACCGTTGGTTTTCAAGATTTTCAAGTGTTCATAGTTCTATTTGATCTACATTATTATTAAGCTTTAATATTTATAATTAAATATGGAAATAGGTTTTCAAGCTATCATAAAGAATTTTGGTGTTGAAACGACGTCTTTTGACACTATTTAAAGGTGTGTCTTACTTTGATTGTTTAGGGCCTCAGCCTTATACAAACCTCACCGTTAAATGAGATAGTGACTACAACCATTTTGGTGGTTATGTCTAGGTGACTTACTTGAAATAGTGTTTAAAAATAATAATTGAGGTTCTAATTTGGAATTCGCTAATTCCAGACCCAAAAAGCCAAAGTCGTCCGAGTCTCCTAATTTTTTATAATTTTGAATTTTTTTTATTAAAATCTCCCTCTAGTCAAATATTTTACGGCTATCACAATATTTTAAATATTAAAACCATATTTCTCAACATTATTTGAAGGTGAGCTTTACTTTGATTGTTTAGAGCCTCGGTCTATACAAACCGCACCCATTTTCTAATCACTTATTAGAACTAAACAAGCCTATATGTAGGAGTGATCATCAATTAATGCCATTGCTCAAATTTTAATCAAAAGTTCTCAAAGGCATCTCACTCTCTCTCTCACAGCGAAAGATGTCACACATTCAAAAAAATGGTGGAAAGGGAGAGAGAGTCCCTTTGGCACATCCAAACATCCAATATAATTGGAACCAAGATTAAAAAAAAATGGATCGGTGATTTAGACGGGGCACCTCAAAAACAATGTGGGATTGGTAGATTGGCGAATTGGATTGGAGAATGAGCCGGATCGGCAAGATATGGAATTAAAAAATCACGATAATTTTAAAAAATATAGTTTTTTAGGTTTCCTAAAAAATAATAATATTGCCTTATAAATTATGTTGTTTTACTAAAAATATATAAATATTGAGAACATGTCTCATTTCCGAAGTGTTGTTATCATTTTGTTGTAAAATACAACTCATTTCAATAAAATGGATTTCTCTAACTCAAATTTTTATAATGAAAAAAAAGGAATCATACAATAGTTAATAGTTATAGACCTATTGATTTAATAAAGAAAAAAAAAAGAGAAATACATAAAAAAGGAAAAAAATTTATACAAAAATAAAAATACAAGCGAAAAGTGAAGAATGCACAATAAAATGGAAATTAAGAAAAGGAAAATTGTTTCATGCAAGCTGGACCGTATTTCTACATATGTGGTCCAGAAAGTGTAAAGCATCCATTTGATATAAGTAGGTGTTCTATTTAAAAACAATGAAAACTAGCGGTCCAAATGTTTTCTTACTAGAATTATTGTTTTTAGTTTTTAAAATTTATTTATTTTTTCATATTCATGATCTCTATGTTAGAGATTAAATATTGTTAAAAATTAAATCTTAAAATCCATCTAAAACATAAATTGATTAAGAGGCCCACATTTCTACATATGCGGGCTTGGTTCACAAATGACAAAAAAACTGATGGTGCACTGCTAGAAAATGGGTGTCAATCCTTTTCCACAAGCGATTGACTTTCTCATACTGGTTCTTGTTTAGATTCCTAGAAAATGTACTCAATTCCACATATATTTATCGACTGATCAAAACTCATTTCTGAAGTGTAACCAGGAATTGGTTAGAGATTCTTAATTGTGTTTCTGTGAATCAATGGCAGGGGGTTCAGAGACTAATGGCACTGCAAGTGAGAGAGATCCACTTTTGAACCATCAGAGTTCCTGTGAGACTGAAACGGAAGTTGGGTTATTCTTTTCTTGATGGATTTGTTGTTGCTCTATCCTTTATTTCCATTGCCATGCTTTTGTTTCTCTGTCTATAAATTTATTCTTATAGAAATTTGTATCTTTTGTGCCTTTAGTTTGAGGTACGGTTTCTATAAGGTTGTAAACAATCGAATTAAATTGCACTTTCAAATTTTATCATAATATGTAATTTTGTTGTAAAAGATTAGTAGAATTATCTTAAAATCTACTTTCATAATTAATTAGAAAATTTTAAATTCCAAAAATAATTAAAATCAAGTAGATCTGTAGACACGAAAATCTTGAAAATAGATGGTCTAAAAAATGTGTTGCAAGATGCACTATTTCGGGACTCAAATTTTTTTTTTTTTTATATTCATACATCTTGATATCGAGATGATCAATTAGAGGGTTTTTCAACATTAAAACAACCTTTCCAATAAAATTTTGAGGTGCATATATAATTCTACATTTTAAGATTGCAACCTTATATAAACCTTTTCTTTTAGATTGATAAATTTGAGAAGTCTCTCTCCTCCTCTCTTCTCTCTTTGTGAATACATGATTCGGAGGATGGTTCATTTATTTTAAGGAATTATCTGTGGGCATCATACATCTTTTTGGTTTTGCTTTTCGGACTTGTTTTATTAGGAAAATATAGTTAAATTGTTCAATAAACAGAGATAACCTATATGGTCAGGTATGGCACTGGATTCTGATTCTCCCTTCATTTACTAAAGGAAAATGTTTTGATATGGCTGCAGCCCACAATAACAGGGTGCCTCCTGTTCCTTCCGTTAATTTGGACGGTCCAAATCTGACGGTCCATATCTTTTTTATAAGTGAAAAGGAGAAACTAGTGTTTTAAAACCCATCAACTTCCAATTTAAGTTGTCGATTTGAATGATGAATTAGTTGGGACCAAACTGGTTCTGAAATGCTATGGGTCCCAACCTGGTTCTTCCTAAAAGCTTATTTTTTATTCTTTATTTTTATTTTTTTAAGCTTATCTAATATTTTCTACCGTCTCCTTTTCAATCCATAAACATAAATCTTTATTTTAATTTTATTTTTATTTTTTGATTACCAATCCAAATACTTTAAGAATCCAAATTACCGATCCAACCAATCTAAACCAAGATTGGGTGTGAACGATTTGCCATCAATCCGGTTTTTTAAACATATAGAGAAACTGGGGCACCCAAAGCCCCGGTTGCCAATGCTTTATTAATTTTTTTTGAAAAATGATTTGATTGGGTTACAACATTTTTAAAATATTTAAAGCCGGATAACTCATTGAAAATTACAATTCAAGTATTGAAAAACTTAATTATTGAAAAATTATTACATGGGATCATTTGGCTTAATCATTAGCGATGTACAAAACACCTAGGATTTCAACGACTCAAAACAGTGTATATTTTAACAAATGATATAGGCCTGCCTCCCATTTTACCCTGTTCAAATTTTTTTGGGGGGTGTTGGAAATTAATTTTAGATTTTTTTCGGGTGAGGATCTAAGGAAAGCCTGCACATTATAAAAACTTCATCCATTTTTCTCCCTTGCTGTTCTTAAGACCTTGTACCCTCCCATTGAATCTCTCTCCTTCTAAATCTCCTCTCTGCTTCTCTCTCCACCTCTGTATGTCTTTAAATCCCTCTGTGATTTCCAAAACCAGAAGATTCATTACATTTGTAGCTGATTCTTTGGTACTTTCTCTTCTCTCTCTTCCCCTGCCGAGCTTTGCTACAATGGGTTTCTTTCCCTCTTCACCGCCGCTACAGCCACAAAAGATGCATCCTTTTCATTTTTAAAACCCGCTTTCCAATTATGTTTCTGGGAATACAGAACAAATCCCTTTTTTTTTTCTTGTCTCCAATAGAATGTCTAAATACTTGTTTTCTATAATTGTCGATTTCAATACCTATTAAAAAATACCGTCTTTTTCTCTCACAAAGAATCAAGCAGTTGATTTCAAGTCTCCTCTGAGAATTTGAAAGTACCCTGTTTTGGCACTTCAGAAAGGATTGGAGCGCTATTGTTTCTTCCATCTTTCATTGGAATTCACATGATGCGGAGGTCCTGAAGGGTGAGATCTTCTTGACGACCATTATCGAGCGCTGGTGTTGGTGTTTTCTCTGAGCTGGGACTTTTTCTGGGTATCTGGTTTTGCATGAGGCGTTTCAAGCTCTTTTCCATTTGAATAATGGTCGCTGGTGTTGGTGTTTTCTCTGAGCTGGGACTTTTTCTGGGTATCCAGTTGTCTGGACATGGGGCCGAAGGGGTTCATCGGATAAATCCCTGGCGGTTAAAAAAAATATAATAAAAAGTAAAAAGTATATTTAAAGCATGATTAAACCAAAAAACATCCAACTTAAATTGAAGATTAATGAAAAAAAAAGGATTTTAAAGAATGAAAAAAAAGATCTTAAAGAATCCATTTGTACCCGAGGCATTTTTTATTTTTCAAAGAAAAGATAGAAAATATAAAAATTCATATTAATGGCGAAAACAATTTTCAATCTTTGTCAATGATAAAAAACATTAAAAAAATACATTACAAAAATTTCTTATTTTTTTAGATTTTATATATTGTTTTTTTTAAAATAATACCCAACTAGTTATCCAAAACCAGTTAGAAACCAGAAGTGGCCGGTTCCCGGTTCCGATCTAACCATACGATTTAAACGGCCCGATTTTTCTACACTAAGCTAGAGAGAAGTGAGAAAGAGGGGAAGGGACAGAGCAGAGTATGGAAAGGATAGGGAAAGTCCACATTGGGGCTCCCGGTTCTTTCGGTTTCTTTTGTTTGGTGGTGTGAAAAATCTGCATGGTCAGGTGGTAGCCCAACTTCAATAAATAGGGCTGCAGCCCTGTAGAAACTGCACTCAAAGGTGTGGTTTGTATAAGGTTACAACTTTAAATAATCAAATTAAGGTGTACTTTCAGATTTTGTCATGAAATACAATTTCGGTATTCAAAATTCTCAAGAGTGTGCCTGAATCTATTTTTATCTTTAATTATAAACTTTTAAACTCAAAAAATAGTTGAAATCCATCCAAATACTATGTTGCTTGATGTATTATTTTTAGAACTTAAAATCTATTTCTCTCTCCATATCTATCATCTCGATGTCGAGATGATAAAGTGTTCCTCTAACATCAAAACAACTCTTATCAAAGGATATCAGAGGTGCAACTTATTTCTGCATTTTAATGTGCCTACCTTATATAAACTCTTTCCTTAAATGATTACATGAAGGTAGACCTGTCTGTCTCTCTCTCAGATTATATTGGTTTAAAACTTTAAATGATTCCATAAACAGAGATAATGAACATCTCTCCCTCTCTTTCTTTCTTCATTGTGGTCTGGTATAAGGACCATAACTCCTAGGCTTGAATCCCAGCTTATCTACCCAAAACAAATGTGGGCACACACTCTAGCCTCTCACATGGGTATATACTTGTTTTCTGTAATATTATCGTTACTTATCAACATGATAACTAGTAAATGGTTGAGGAATTCTAATGTGGTTACTTTCCAATAGGTTGATTCAAAGAGAAGTGATGCCCAATCTACGGATGGTCGTGTTAGTGATCTTGAGCATGGTGATGCAGTGCAGGTGATTATGTAGTTTAATGTGGCTTCCTCTGAGATTGTAAGCAGTTTTTTTATATGATTCAATTTTGAATGTTAAGAAATTTGCAAGGTGATGCAGTGCAGGTGATTATGTTTAAAATGTGGTTTCCTGATTATGTAGTTTAATGTGGTTTCCTGTAAGATTGTAACCAGTTTTATTTTATATGATTTCAATTTTTAATGTTAAGAAATTTGCATTTGTTTTGGTAGTTATCAATGTACTTATCATAATTGTACCGTAAAGGAGCTATCTTTTCCAATTTCTAATAAATATGCTTTCATCTCTTCAGAAATATCAAATGTTTCTCCTGGACATTGGAGTTTATGTTTATTATTACTGCTGATGATACTAGTAGCTATATCAATCTCTTGTTGTATTACTTGCCGATGTCGATCGTTCAATTTCTTTGGTTCATATACCTGAGTATTCTGAATAGGATTGGTGTATGCGAAGCTAGTAACACACATTTCGTTTCTTTGAAACCAGGCTGCAAATGTCGGGTTTTGTAGAGTTCTCTCAATGGTGCGTGACTTCTCTAACTTTTTTCCGTTTGCTTCTTTCTTGGGTATTGCAACCGCTGCATTTCATGAATTGTGGTGAGAATTTTCTCTATATAGATTTATACTAATATATTTTCTCTTTCCAGGCAAAGCCAGATGCCGACAAGCTGTTTCTGGCAACTGTTGCATTACTTATTGCATCCACATCAAGCATTCTAGTTGTGGGTATTTCGCACATTCCACTTTGCTCAATTCCTTCAAATGTCAATTAAGAAATCATTTCTTCTATTTAATCTATTTGAACGCCCTCAACTAAAGCAGTTCAAGTTTTTGGACTGCAGCCAAAATATGGGGGAATGATAATTGACATTGTTTCAAGAGAAGTGAGAACACCTGAGCAACAAATTGATGCACTAGATGCTATCAGGGATACCATATTAGATATTGTGGGTATTGTTGTTATAGGGTATGGTGAACATCGCTAATAAAATTAGTTGATATCCGAGATTGCAATCATGATCATTACATGTGATATGTTTATGTATATGATATTTTAGCTGTGTAGACCATCATCTGACTTTATTCCTTCCCAATTTATGTTAGTGTAGATCAATATGCGAGGGGATGAATACATGGTTATTTTCTTCGGCTAGTGAAAGAGTTGTTGCCCGGTTGAGGCAGAACTTATTTAGTCATCTTATTCAGCAAGTTAGTCCATCTATTCCCATCTCTTGTAGACCTATAACTGATTCAACATTCTTTCTCTTTTATTTGTTTTTAATGATAGGACTATTTCAGGAAATTGCATTCTTTGATGTAACACGAACTGGGGAGCTCCTAAGCTGGCTATCTGAAGATACCCAAATTATAAAAAGTGCAGCTACTACCAATCTGTCTGACGCCTTGTGTGGTATTTCCACTGCATTTATTGGCCTGACCTTCATGTTCCCAACATCTTGGAAGCTAACATGTCAGTAATTAGTTTACTGTTGGAGAATTATCTGGAAAATTCTGTCTTCATGTGTTCTTATAGAATCTTTGGAGTTCATGGCCTTTTGAGATGGATTGTTTCTAGCTATTGATCCAATTTTAAAAATTCTCATGGTTACTTTGCTTAATCACTTATTGATATTTTGATAATCTCGAGAAATACATCATGGCCAAGTTCAGATCCTACTGCTTAACTGCCCAATTAAAAGATAATCCTTAGATATAAACCTACTACTATGAATTCTAGATGAGGAGTATAATTTGAAATTGAAAAGCTCCTTTTTGCAGATGACTTAGGTTTCTATGGCAGTTTGGTTTCTATTGGTTACATAAGAATTCCTCGTCATTTTTCTTATTGAAATTCTATCCTTACTTTTGAAAATCCACTATTTTGATTGCATTACAAATTACCACATGCAACAACAAACTTCTATTTAGTTGAAACCCAATAAGCTAAGCATCTGGAAGGACTGAAACTGTACATAGAATTAGTTTTATGAGGTTATTCCCAATACCCAACTCAGGAAACTTATTTTTTTTTTCTCTTGCACATTAGACTTCCAGTTACAAATACCTCATTCCATCGTGCATCTCCATTGCATAAGTTACTTTCTTATGTGAACTGCTTTTTTGTTTGTTGTCCAACAGTATTGGCATTGGCAATTACACCAGCCATTTCAATTGCGGTACGCAAGTTTGGGCATTATCTTTGCGATCTTTCTCATAAGACTCAAGCTGCTGCTGCAATAGGTGCTTCAATTGCAGAGGTTTTTACTCTCTCTGCTACTTCTCTCTACATTTTTTATATTTATTGCATGTGTGCATAATTAATTATGCATTATTATGCTTCTCTGCTTCTACCTATCACATTTTTCTTTTTCCATTTTAAGCTGTTCTGAGACTATAAATCTGATCGGTTGAAAAAACTAATGATTTTACTGAGAAAGCTACATTACCAAGACACTAAAATGACTGTCAGTTTGGACATGTTTCTAAGGTTTTTGACACGGCTTTTATAAATTAAGAATCAGGATGAAACATCCATATATATATAGTTAAAAACAAAAATATTAGTTATGCATGTAGAAATAGTCCTAAAATTGTGAACAGCTCGGGATTTGAACTTGGGCATGGCCAAAGTTGCAATAAGAATAAGTTTAAAGTTTGAACCTAGGAAATGTTGTTGCTTCCGTTAAAATGTGCAACAAATTGAGCCGCCCTTGGAGTTTTCTTGAACTTCTCTCAAAAATTATATTTAGAGTTTCTGGTCATTTTGCATCATTTCCCATTTTGAAAATTTTCAGAGCACAAAATGATAGGCATACTCACATTTCTAAGTAGCATAGTCAAAAAGAATATTCTAATACTGAGTAATGATAAGTTCGTAATCCATTAGAGTCATCATCACCATCTAATGAAATGAGAGAGAGACAGGCCAGAGGAAAATATTAAAGTTTGTCACCATCCTTTGGACCATGACTATGTCTTTTTTCCTTTTTTTGATCGTAATATACTCTTTAAAATATTAAAGTTTGTCACATATAATCAAAATTTGATCAGATATCTATTTTTATAGTTGAATCATCATTATCATCTAAGCCTTTTCGCAACTAATTGGGGCCGGCTACACAAATCCCTGTCTGCCATTTTGCTCTATTGAAGGTCATACCCTTAGTGAGGCTATAAGTCCCCATATCTTTTCTCTCTAGTTCCACCCATATCCTTTTAGGTCTACCCCTTGCCCTTTTTGGGCCTTCCATTTGAACTAACTCACACCTCCTAATAGGTAATGTACTGAGTTTGTCCCACACATGGCTAACCCACCTAAGTCTACTTTCTCTCATCTTATCGCCTATTGGTGCCATACCTAAATTCTTCCAAATGTATTCATTTTGAATTTTATCCATTCTTGTCTTTCTACTCATTCATCTCAACATCCTCATCTCAGTTACACTCATTCTATGGGTATATTGTTTCTTGACCGTTCAGCATTCCGCCCCATAAAGTAAAACTGGTCGCACAACTGTTCTATAGAACTTGCCATTCAGCTTCATTGGTATGCGGCAATCACGTAAAAATCCGGTTGCACATCTCCCCTACTCTAATTCTATTTGCGTCATCTTCCTCAATTTCTCCATTTTCCTGGATTATCAATCCAATCTATTGAGAGTAAGTTCTTTTTGGTATTTCTTGACTGTCAATCTTGACTACTTTTTCGTACCTACTCATATTATTACTAAATTTGTATTTCATAAACTCTGTCTTAGTCCGGCTGAATATAAAATCTTCAAATTCTAGAGCATCCCTTCAAAGTTCTAACCTTTAGATTTTTCATAGTTGAATACTATGCTTAATTGTTGCTGCTGGTGATTTGAAGCTCGGTGACTAGGCTCAAACTCGCCCGAGTTATTTGAACCTGGAAAGCTGCGGGTTCCGGTTCAAAAACCTAAGGACTCACCCTAGTCTCACGGGGCTTTGGAACCTACTATGATATGATCATAGAGACGAGACTTGGTCTTATTAAGACTAGGCCGAGTCGAACCAGCTGACTTGGGCTCTGGAACCTAGCTGTCTGAGCTCGAATCCATTTTTTACTGGCTGATGCCATGGAAAACATGCATCAATGAACTATTTAAAGATATATTTAAATATGTGAAATGGATTTTCATGCACTTAAATTTACAAATGGCATAAAATGTCAGGAATATTTTGGTGCTGCCCGGACAGTTAGATCTTTTGCACAGAAGGAGTTTGAAATTGGTCGCTATGGAGAAAAAGTCGATGAGACTTTGAAGCTGGGACTGAAGCTAGCTCTGAGTAACTGTCAAGTTTTACTATATTCATGATTTTTATAACTCCTACCTTTCAATATCTGGAAGTTACTGTTTACCAATGGAGTATGGAAAGTATGCGATAGTCCAAGGGGCTATGAAAGAAGTTTAATCCATGGGGTTCATCACTGTTTGATGAAATGATGATTGGTTGTAGAGAGAGAGTGGGAACCACCAATGATGGACCGCACATTCCCCATCACCATCCATATCATAAACTGGTGATGTCTCCATGTAGACCGTTGTTTGCGAGAGTCCATTTGACAATAGGATATTTTTTTCCTTTTTTTATAATTCTTATGACTTATATGTGCTATCTTCCCTTGTGGCAGATGGTTGTGGGCCTCTTCTCTGGAGGGCTTAATGCAGCATTCGCATTATCTGCTGTCATAGTGGTGATTTATGGAGCCAACTTAACCATTAAAGGTTACATGACCGCTGGTGATCTCACTTCATTTATACTTTATAGCCGTACAGGTACTTCTCAACCATTTATATGTTTCGTATATAACTTAAACATGATATTTTCCTATGCTTGGATTAGATTGTTCACCATGATTTATATAAAATGTGCTCAGTGGTTTATATGAAATGTATTTATTATCAGTTCCTTTTGGTTTTCCTAGTGTTGTTTTGATGAATAAAAAATATTAATTTTAGAGTTACTAAGCCATCTCTTCATGATAGGATTTGATTTTTTCTGATAATTACTGGAATTGATATTAGCCTATGTGGAAACGTGTACCACACTCTAGTGGAGTATGACATAAATTACTCCAAACAGGCATCCCTTATTGTTTCTATTGATGGACAGTGGAGATTAATTGTGGAAGAGGAAAATTTTTTTTTTCTTGTTTTTATTGGAGGGGGGGGGGGGTGGGGGGTGGGTGAGACATGATGTGAAGGAATTGTATTCTATTCACCGTGGAATTGGTACTACAATACATGATTTATACAAGAGGCATGTGCAAACAATGTGTATACATGCAGTATACAGCTATGCAGTTTCTATAGTTGTTCTCATGTAATATACAGTTTCTATATGTGCCCACATAAAACAACCAATATACAATTTCCATACATTCTCACATTTTCATTCAAACTCGAGACAATTTGAAAGAAATCTTGGAGAGTTTGTAAATAAGTTGTAAGAAACTATGCGTAGAATGTGATTTGGTAAACAAATAAGGGAGAGAAATTGTGGCGTGCCAAATATTCTTACCAAAGAAAGTGGCAACCAACTTTGATATGTTTGGTCCATCCATGAAACTCTAGATTTCTTTGAAATATAATGGCGCTTCTGTTGTCATAATACGATGGCATGGAAGCGGTATTATGCACCTCAGTAGTAGTTTGTGTCATGGCCCTTATTTAGTTTCAGTTGTGGATTGAGTAACACGTGTTTGTTTCTCGCTTTCCCAAGTTAGAGGAGAATTTCTTAAAAAAATACAGTATCCTGTAGTGGACTTTTAGTTAATTGGGTTCCCACAAATCTGAGTTGGTATATGCTTGAAGCTTCAGTAAGGAAGAAGAAGAGAAGAATAAGCTCGATGCAGAGTCTCCCAAACATAAGATTTCTTTGCAATACTGCAGCTAGGTGAACAAAACAAGAAGCACTCAGAAATTGGCTGACTAAATGGACTGCACAAGCAATATCTGGGCATGAAAGTGTGAAAAATATCAGTTTCTTAACAGGTTGTCTATAAAATGTTGGGTCATGAAGAAGTTCGCCATCCATAGCCCGAAGTTTGACATTCAATTCAGTAGGGGTATAAACTTGCTTGGTATCATCTGCTAGTCATGCTTGGGAAACAAGTTTTTAGGCATACTTGAGCTGAAAGAGCAAACATGAGGGGAATAAGCAACTTCTAATCCAAAGTATTTCATTTTAAATACTTAAGGGAGTTTCTATTTATCTTGTCAATAGTGCTTATATCATCCCCTGAGAGAATATATCATCCACATAGACGAACAAAATAGTTTGTTCTTGTGGAGTTTAAGATAGAAACATGGCTGGATTGTGATGGTTTTGTTGAAATCCTACTGATACTTCTATAATTCTGAATTTTAAAACCAAGACCGGAGAGCTTATTTGAGTGTATATAGAGCTCGTTGAAGTCTATACACTCCATTTGGAGAATTTATAACTCAAGGAAGCAACTTCATATATACTTAATCAATATCACTATTGATAAATACGTTTTTAAAGTCTAACTGATACAGAGGCCATTGCTAAATAGTTGTTGTAGAAATTAGTGTCTAAAAGTAGAAATATGAGCTACTGGAGCAAAAGTTTCTGCAAAGTCGATTCCATATTGCGGATTGTATCTTTTTTCCACAAGCCAAGCTTTATATCATTCAATGTTGCCATCTGCTTTTGTCTTAATTTTATATACCCAACAACATCTAACAAATCTTTTTACTCTTGGAAGAGACATAAGATACCAAAACATGCATTTGAATTGAGAGCATTCAATTCATCTACCATTTCTTGTTCCCACCCAGGTTGACCTACAACTTCTTTGTAAGTCTAGGGTCAGAATAAGAATGAACTAAAGCAAGAAAGGCTTGGCGTTGAGTTAAGAAGGTTTCATAATAAGCAAACATGCAGATTGGACAGCAACGTGAGTGCTTTGTCAAACGTTCGGGGATTTCTACAGGATCAGGAAGTGGGGGTGTCTAATCTGGGCTTTCAACAACAATTGATTTGATCTTCTTGATCTTCTGCCTTGGAAGTTGAAGAACTTCATCAATCATTAGGCCTTTGCCCTGAGCTCTCCAGAGGCATAGCGGACCTGATGAGGCTGGTACTCTGAGGGAAGACCTTCGAGTATCAGTTCTTGAGGTGTCCGTCAGAAGGAGAAAGGGCGGGAGAAGAGGGACTGGCTCCTGACAGGTGTTGAGTCGGGAGCAAGCAATGGCCTAGGAAGGTGGCGCGTGTATGCCCCTTGAAGTAGCATTCCGGGTGACTTGGGGGTCAGGGCGGGCTCGAGGTGTGACTCGAGTGGATGACCCATGAGACTTAGAGTGTGTGCGTGAGGTGGAGGCCCAAGGGTGTCCTCCTCGATGTGTTGAGTCTCTAAACATAGAGACTCCCACAGGAGCAATGACAATGTGCTTGCCTTTTGCAGAAAGGGACTCGGCAGCCTTCCGGCGTACCTCGGCAATACGACCGACAAGTGACTTGCCGGTGACAGGGTGCATACTGTAAGTGGCAGTAGATATGCTACAGATGCAGGGTGCCTTGGTGGAAGTTCCACCAGGGCGAAGAGATGGGGAGTTCGGGACCTTTATTTTTTAAGTCCCTCCTCACGCCTATCCAGGTTAAGACTTGGGAAATAGACACTAGTTCTTTGCTCAAAAGAAAAGTTGGGAACGAAGTTCAAGGAAAATCTCTGATTCGGATAAATGGGTTAGAGAACCCTGAAGCCATATGTGGTATGTGAAAACATAAAAACAAAGGAGAAACTCAAACAAGGACGATCCAACGAGGGGTAGTAAGTCTCCAGTGGAGTCGCCAAGCTAGTTAGGTGCCTCGATCTCGCCCTCCGGATCTGGATGATCTGGCGGCACTCATCTCGGGCTTCGAACCCAGGACTTTGAGATCGCTCTCTCGGCAATCTTGCTCAAGAGCCACGGCAGGTACACCAACCGATGAGAGAGAAATTTAAGGTGGGTTCGGGACTTACTGAAGGCTAGCTCGCGTGGGCACCCTTTTAGATCATGAAGAAAGCCCCCCAATTCTACAACTAGTTCGGAATCGCCTCCCTTGGCTTATATTCTCTTGTTTCTATAATCACAAACACATGGTTAATTTTACAAGACAAGTAGGCCAAAGGACCCCACTTTGTCTTTGGGTGAATGTACACAGGCGTGCACATTCAAAGGAGAAAATAGAAGAGATGATGAGATGAGGGTTGGGAGAAAGAAGAAGAGAGAAGAAAAGATAAGAGAGAGAAGTGACTAGCCTAGCACAGTGGCTAGATTGGCCTGATGATTGACCTGTCGTGGTAGCAACACAGGCATGGTAACACGGACCGGCACATCAGCAATACTACTCGACAACAAAACACCAACACCAACCAGCCTGGCACAACGACGAGTTCGACGTGGCAACAAAACGGGTAGGATAACTTAGACTGGCACAACGACAATATTGCTCGCCGACGAGACTACCGTGACAGTGCTAAGCTTGGCTTGTCCCTTGGTCAGATGAGAGAGGAAGAAGAAAGAAGAGAGAGAAAGAAGAGAGAAAAGAGAGATGTAGAGAGAAAAGAAGAGAAAGAGAGAGAAGAAAGGTGAGAGAAGAAGAAGAGGGAAAGGAGTGAGAAGAGAAGAGAGAGAAAGAGGAAAGGGAAGAAGAGAGAAAGATGAAAGAAAAGAAGAGAGAGAAAAGAGAGAGAAAGGAGAGAAAAGAAGAGAGAGAAAGGAGAAAGAAAAGAACAAAAAAAAGAGAGAGAAAAGAATAGAAAGCGGATGACGATGCGTTCCGCCGCCCATGACAGAGGGAAGAGGAGAGAGAAAGAATATGGATGGCGATGGGTTCCGTCGCCCCTGACAGAAGAAAGAGGATGAGAAAAGGGAAAGGACATGTACGACGCTAGGCATCACCGCTCGTGTCGTAAAGGACTTTGACACGACCCGACTTGCCTCTTGAGAAAGGGCCGGGTTCAATGTCCTTGTCTAAGAATGAGAAGGAATGTTATGCGCGGCGATGAGCATCGCCATGCACAACTCAGGGAAGGGGAAACTTGGATAGAGGCCTGGTCCACCACTCGGGTTAAGGCCTGACTCATTGTGCATGTTTCCAGAGGATAAGGGAAGAATGAGAGTGTTACGTCCGGCGATGGGCCTCGCTGTGCACAACTGGAGAGGAGAGAGAGAAGGAATATCTGAGTGAGAGAAAGAAAGACAAAGAGAAAGAGAGAGTTTTGGGAAAGAGAAAGAAGAAAAGAAAAGTAGAGAGAGAAGGAACGTGACAGTGAGAGATGAAAAAGGAAGAAGAAAGAGAAAAGGAAAGTGAGGAGAGAGAATAGGAAAGAGTCAGAAGAGAAAGAAGGAAAGAGAAGAGTAAGAGTTTAGGAAAGAGAGAAGAAGAATAAGGAAAGACGAGAGAAAAGAGGTACGCACAACGCTGCCACTGCTGTGGGTGTCAGAGAGAGGAGAAAACAGAAAGAAAGATTCATGCACGGCATTGCCATCGCCGTGCATGTTCAAACAAAGAGAGACAGAGCGAAAGTTAGAGCAAAGAGAAGAAGGGAGAAGGAGATTTGTGCACGGTGTTGCCATCGTCGTGCATGGTCTGACAGAGAGAGACAGAGAGAAAGATAAACTAGAGAGAAGAAGGGAGAAAGAGATACGTGCACGACGTTGCCATCGCCGTGCATGTTCAGACAGAGAGAGACAAAGAGAAAGATAGAGCAGAGAGAAGAAGGGAGGAGATTCGTGCACGACATTACCATCGCTGTGCATGTTCAGAAGTGAGAGATAGAGAAAGATAGAGCAGAAAGAAGAAAGTAAAGAAAGAGATTCATACACGGCGTTGCCATCGCCGTGCATGTTCAGACAGAGAGAGGCAGAGAGAAAGATAAATATGAGGAGAATAAAGAAAGAAGGAAAAGAGGAAGAAGAAGAAGAGAGAAAAGAAAATGCACATGGCGTTGCCAATGTCGTGTGTGTGAGATAGAGAAAATAAAATAGAGAGAGAGAGGTTCGTGCATGACGCTGCCATCGCCATGCACATTCAGTCAAAGAGAAACATAGAGAAAGATCGAGAAGAAGAACAAAGTGAAGAAGAAGAGGAGAGAGAATGGGACACACACAACACTGCCATCGCTGTGTGGGTTAGAGAAAGAGAAGGAAGAAGATGACATACACGGCTCTGCCACGGCCGTGCGTGTTCACGGAGAAGAGAGAGAAGCCGAGAAAAGAAAAAGAAAGAAAAGAGAGAGGAAGCAAGAGAGAGAAAAAGGAGGAGAGAGAAAGATAAAGATGGGAGGAGAGAGAAAGAAAAAGACGAGAGGAGAGAGAAAGAGATAGAGACGAGAGGAGGAGAAAGAAAATTACCTTGCTGAAGAGTACCGACCCTTTTCTTCCCTCTCCTCTCTCTCTCTCTCTCTCTCTCCAAGAAGTACCCACGAATTCCAAGAAGAAACACGAACTTTATTGATCAATTGAGCGGATCAAGGGGAACCAAGGAAGCCCTTTACAATTAGGTTTAGCATTTATTTATAGAATTGGGCCCAAACATTGGTGGATGTCCAAAAACTATCTCAATTGATGATAATTACAATTATTTTGAATTAAAATAAATTCTAAAAATAGGTGCAAAATGACTGTTTTGGCCCTACCTAACAATTCGTGGAATTTCAAAACAGTCACTGTTGCTGCCCTAGAACGTGCGTGATCTTTCATGGATGATTCGGGGTTGCTCTGGTGCCATTTTGATCGAAAGATGATTGTTTTCTTGTAGGACTTGACATGGTGATCGATTTGATACTAATTTCGAGCTATGGATTGTGTTTTTAAGCCATGATCATGCGACTTGAAATTTCGATGAATATTGAAAACTTCGGATCGATAGTGTTCTCGTTTCTTGATATTTCTTTCTGATTTCTTCGTTGGATCACACTAAGCATGCCGTCACAATCACGTAGCAATAGACACAGCTTGATTTCGTGTCTGGATGAAGATTTTGCAACTTTGGAGTTTTGGCCGGAATCTGGAATTTTGATGCAGGAATTTGCAGTCACTTCGACAACTTTATGTGCAAAATCCGACTATTCATCATATACGAGGTTCGGACCAGAGATAGCTCTAGACCTTACGCACACAATGAAACTAGTCTCGTGTCAATCCGATGCGCGAGCTTCTTGATTTGGCCGCTCGAGCGAGACGTGTCGCTGCTGATTTTCTTGCAACTTTCTTCACCGATCAGCAACTTCTCTCTAGCTTTTCTCCTTGCTCGGGCGTCGTCATGGGGTGTGCCACATATCGAAACGCTCGTCTTGACGAGACGAACATGATCACAAAATTTGAGCGCGATCGGACTCAGAACGAATGAGATATGGCCCCCGAAAGTCACTACCAGAGACGGTAAAAAAAACCACCTTTAATGGTGATTTGGTGTAAAAAGGCCACACGGGAATAGTGTGCAGCCTACCCCTTTTTGGTATTTTACCCATAGCTTTGTCTTGGAGTGCTCGATTAAGCCGAAACGTGATCCTTAAAAGTTTTCAATCGTGCCAGATCCAATGGCGGTGGTCCCACAACAAATTGACGTGCCGAAAATATAGTTCTTGTTACTGCGTCCATTTCAGGGTGCTAGAGGCTGATGTTTTCGACATTGATTCTTTGTCTGCAATGCCTTAGACATGTCGAATTGCGACGAAACTTGACAGGTGGACTTTTGAAGTGCTTAGGAAAATTTTTACTCATTCTGGGAAAATTCTGAGACTGTCGATAATTCCACTGTAATTCAGGCTTTATCAACTGGCTACTCTTTTTATTCCACATCGAGGACCCAAGGTGCTGAAAATGTCTTCAAACAATCATCAATAAAAACTGCTACAAAATCGTCCAGGAAAAGTCGAAACACTTTATTCATCAAATCTATTAACACCGCAGGGGCATTGGTTAACCCGAATGGCATTACAAGAAACTCATAATGGCTATATCGAGCTTTAAAAGCAGTCTTCAGGACATCTCACTCCTTAATTCGCAGTTGGTGATACCCCGATCGGAGGTCGATCTTTGAAAACACTTGGGATCCCTAGAGCTGATCAAAGAGGTCATCAATTCTAGGCAGAGGATACTTATTCTTCACTGTCACTTAGTTCAACTACCTATAGTCAATACATAGCCTCAGGGATCCATCATTTTTCTTCACAAATAGAACAAGTACACCCCAGGGTAACACGCTGGCTCGGACGATTATCCAACAATTCTTGCAACTGCTCTTTTAACTCCTTCAACTCAGTTGGGGCCATTCTATACGGGGCTTTAGAGATGGGAATCGTACTCGGAACTACATCTATCTCAAATTCAATTTCCCTTGCTGGAGGTAGCGAGGACAACTCTTCCGGGAATACCTCGAGGTACTCCCTAACGAGTAACGACCGATATTTCTTCTAGTTGGGCGTGAACACCCCAATTCTCTACTACATAAGCCATATACCCTTCACATATCTTAGCCAAAAGGCGAGAGGCTCGGAGGGTGAAAATAAGGTGCAGAGGGGGAATATCCCTGCTGCCCTCAAAGTGTAGTTCTGCTTGATCTGGACATTTAAAGGTTACCGTATTTTCATGGCAATTGACGGTGGCATGGTGTGTATACAACCAATCCATGCCCAAAATGACGTCAAAGTCTTGAATATCTAGGTGAATCAAGTCTACTAGCAGGTCACACCCATCAATTGTGATCTTACACTGCCTATATAATCTATCAGTTTCTATAGAACCTCCCACAAGTGTGCATACTACTAAAGTATAGGTGAGACATGTGAAACATTCAAATGACAGGTAAAATGAGGTGCAACAAATGAATGAGAGGAACCAGGATCAATTAAGGCTTTGGCTTTAGTACCGCAGATAGAGAGCATACATCTGATCACCGAGGTGGATGCCTTGGCTTCTTATTCGGTGAGAGCAAACACTCGTCCGGGTGTCTTCGGTCAGTCCTCTATCTTTTCCATTGGGTAATCCTTAACCCAGTGACCAGGCTTGCCACATCTCAGGCGCACGTTCCGCTTCTTGTAGTATTCGGTGGTAGTGTGGTTATCCTTCCCACAATGAGAGCATACCGGGTGTCGATCGTTTACCATGTTGCCCGAGTAATTCTTCTGGGCCCTCTGATTAAGCTGGTAGGGCTTTCCCTTAACATCTCTCCTTGGGAATTATCGGGGCTTCTTTCCAAACCTCCCCAATGGCAAAACCTTCATCTTTCCTTCTTTCCTAGATCTGTGGTCCTCGCAGTCCCTCTCAATCTTTAGGGAGAGGCTACTAATGGGGCATACATCTTTAGGTTGGCCGACAACACTCTCCCTCTAATATCCGGCCGAAGGCCCCTTGCAAATTTAGTCGCCTTCTGCGCCTCAGTATTAATGAGGTGACGTGCGTACCTAGAGAGCTCTGCAAATCTTGTGGCATACTATTTCATCGTGATACCCCATTGCTGGAGTTCAATAAACTCTACTTCTTTTCTCTCCCTGACAGAGTCTGGAAAATACTTTTCATAGAAGGCTGTCGGGAAGTTTTCCCATGTGGTCTCGGTCCCCGACTGCCCCCATGACCGCTTCACCAAGTCCCACAAGTGCTCGGCTTCTCCTTTCAGCATGTCTAACATTCTGCTCATCCGAGCAGTGCAACACTTCTAGGATTTTCTTTATCTATTTCTTCCACCTCTCAGCCTTTTGTACTTCTCCTTGCCTCAAAAAGGCTGGGGGCGCCAACCTTCTAAACCTCTTTATAAGGCTACTGTCATTTTGCTCTGAGGTAGGGGTAGACTGAGCTGGCATTGACTCTTTCATCATCTGGGTCATGGCCCCCAGAGTCCTATAAAACTCACCGAGCACCTCGGTGTTCTCATTGCTGGAACTTGTGTTTGTGAGTACGAGCTCTTGGCATCTTCAACTTAGTCACAAGAGCACTGAGTCACTTAGCTACCCCAAAACTACTCTAAAGACTCTCCTGAACTTCCTAGGCCAAGAATCCTGTCCTGGCTGCTCTGATACCATATCTGTCATGACCCCACCCCCGATCCTCTTATCATACGCGACAGAGGGTGACCGAGCTCAGGTTCATGATCCCAATGTAGCATACGTTACTCAGGTTAGAGCGGACTCAACGCTTATATCTCGGTAATCAAAGAAAATCATGAAAATTAACAACAGTAATAATTCTAAACACAGAGGAAAAGAACATTTGGAGGCTCCATTCATCCATAAAAAAAAAGCATTTCATAAAACTTCTTCCCAAAATTTTTGCATGTTTCGGGAAACAGGGCCCAATGTTTCATTTTCCAAATATACAAAATTCAGGGCTAGCATGCCCAGTTACATACAAGATCTAATTATCTTCTCAAGGAATCTGGCTTCGATTTCTGTTGAAGTCCACGTACCCTCAATCCTTGACCTGTTCTCAACAATCTACAAGGAGGGAAGGTAAATTGGGATGAGCTATACAGCCCAGTCAGTGATTTTAGATGCTATGCATCATTAATGAGTCTACTCATGCATCATAAACAAATTTACTCAACTATACGAAGTCGCAGTACAATAATCAGGTAAATCAGAAATCAGGCCAGTGCATCAATTATAGGCATTATATCCCATGACAGATATCATTCATTTATTTCAATCATTGGCATTCATCTTCACTAATCAATCATTACCCACTCACTCCTTAGATTACCTACCCCCGAAGTAGAGGCTATATCCATTAGGCTAGGCCAATCCCATTGCTTAGGACCTCTACCATCCCTCAGGAGGGAGAGCAATGACAAGTGAGTGAATCTACTCTTCATACTCACACACGCGGTCCCTTGCGTACATTGGGGGTTCGATAGGTACTTACCTTGCAAGGCATCAGTCACTAGTCTCATCTCAGTAATTTTGGGGGGTGCGACCCTCCCATTTCACTTTCCCCTAACTGCATCCTATTATACAGCATGTTAGGGGATATAGCCGGTATCACTTTCCTTAGTATAGCTGCCCCCACCACCGATGGGTGCTCCATCGCGTAGCGGGCAGCATCAGTAAAACAATATCAGTAAAACAGTATCCACTACCGATGGGTGCCCCATCGCGTAGTGGCCAGTAGCACAGTATCATAACAGAATAGTATCCACTACCGATGGGTGTCCCATTGCATAGTGGTCATTATCACGACATCTTATCATGTTCAAGAATTCAGTTCATTCATGCTAAATCGGTGCTTGATGACAGATAATTGTGACAGATAATTCGAATTTTCATCATGCAAGGCTTGGGTCTTACTCAGAACTATCCAGTAGTCACATAATATTATAACATGTAGCATAAAGAATCCATTATATGAGCTATCACATGGCATTTACGCTTAGACATTATTAGTAACATCACGGCAGTTATCATGCAATATTTGTCATGAAATCATCACATTAGCATTGCACTTATCAATCATCACATATCGCATAGTTTCATGGCACCGTCCTCATAATACGATAGTATTCACATGAAAATTGCCACCTAGCACTCACACTTATCACTTATCAAAGATGACACAATGGATAATGATATGTCCCCGCATTTTGGGGCTTAACTCTCAATCTTTGGGAAATTTCAAAATCCTTGAAACATGCAACTTTAAGTTCATTCATGGATCTTTCAAATGATGGCAGTTTGAAGACGTTTGGACATTGTTTGATAAGTCAAGAGTTCGGCGCAAAATAGGTGTCAGTCACTGGAATTTACAGTGACTGTAAACGGCTATATACCCTGACACTTTGGAGTAAATCTCTCGATCCATATGAAATTTCAACGTGGTATAAAATCAAACTTGAAATAGACACACGTATCTTTTATTTAAGACTGATTTGGGCCTATTCGGGCACCGTTTGGTCACCGAAAAGTCCGATGCAACAGTTGCTGGAAAACCCTTTGTCATAAGTTTTAATGTGCTTTCAAACATAACAAACCATTTCATAAGCGAAGGCAAATTTTAAGGCAAAACCTTGTTTATGTTAAGGAGATTTTGCAAGGAAATTACTCCAAAAGTTCATCAAGTTCATTCATAACACTCAATCACTCATTCAACTTCATTTTAATGCATCTACATTCATGCACTTCATTCTATTATTTGACCCACTGAATTTTCTCAAGTTAATCCTTATCAAACAAAATGCATGGCACCAAACCCACTTACAGGTTCTTCACGGTGTCTCCAAACTCCACTCGAGGGTCTCCTTCAAATCTCCACACAGGTTTCTCAAGGCAGCAGTCAACTCCTACTAAGTCTCTTAGAGAGGGAGAGAGAGAGAGCAAATGAGGAAGACGATGTTGGCAGGGGGAGGAGAGAGGCTTATGTACCCATGGTGGTTAAAAAATATTGTGGCTGATGTCACCGTGTGGGGCGCTGACAGGTACGACACGACGCTGATACGTACGGAGATCGTACGCTTTACCAAGACACTCACGACGCTACCCTCAGCTCACGCATGACGTTGCTCATTTGCTGTCTTCACAGGCGGTGATAGCCACCTACACGCACGACGATGCTCCAGACGACGCTACACTCGTGGTGATGCCTTTCGCATGCGGCGTTGCTCTTCTTTCTCTCTCTTCACAGCCGGCGTTAGGTCTCTTCCACAGACGGTGATGCTCATCCTTATCTTCATACGCAGCGCTGACTTTTCACGCGCAGCGCTAGTTCTCTCTCTCTTCAGCTTCTTCATCACAGACGACGCTAAGCTCTTATACACGAGCAGCGATGCCCCAAATGGCGCTAAGCCTCTACTTCACAGACGACGCTGGGCCTCTGCTTCACAACCTTTGTTGTCGTGCGCGTCCCTTAACTGGGAGAAAATTAGGGCAGGTATATCTTGAGGATAATTACTCTTTTCAACTGACACTTATCTTGAACTTTGAATAGTTTCACCTCGGGTTTAGCCATAATGTCGCAGGAGAAAAATCAAGAATTTGTTACTTTCGCCACTATCACCTGACGGTCCACTTCTGTAGTATAGTTGTGTCATATCTTCGTATTCTTCCAACTGCTTACAAATGGTAAATCCATAGATCATAAAATTTGAAGGGATGCCAGGTTCAAATGAGAGAGATCTTGTCCATTAAAGGTTTAACCTGTTTCTATTCGCAATAGCAATAACAGTGGACTGCAGATGTAACCACTTTCATTATACGAATCAATCAATGTCGCACCTTTTATATAAAGCACTGAGTCAGGAATCCAACAGTCCTGGACTCATGGGAAAATTCATCGCATTGAAAGAGAAATCTCCATGTTAGTGACTGGGTGTTGAGCGGTACATAAAGCTTTTAAGGCCTTAACTACCGGACGATGCATATGGAAACTGAATTCATTCTCGGGTGGTTTAAACTGCCGGGTCATGTGGATGATGGGTTAAGTCACCTTCGGATGATTTTAACTGCTGAGATATGTGGTTGATGGGTTAAGCCACCCCCGTATGACTTTAACCGCAGGGATATATGGATGATGAGTTAAGCCACCTCCAATTGATATGAAACTTCAGGTCCCTGAGAGTCTCGGCTTACTTTTAGAACATGAAGTTCTGGGGTGTCAATCAAGGCATATCTCTACTGACAGTGGATACGGACATGGGTTAAGCCAAGTCCAAATGTTGTTCAAGTTATAACACTCTTAGACTTTATAACATATGAGGCCTTAACATAAATATCTTTAGGAATTTTACATCAATATGAACATATGACGAGGTTCCCCTTATGCTACGCTTATTTAACCGACGAGTTACTCAAAAACTCCTCTAATATTCGGTGGAGAGGCATGCATATGCCATAGGAGTATATGTATCCCTGAGTTTTGTGTTATAGACCATAAGTTATGATGCACATGTGTAACTAACGATAGATTCAAGAAAATATGTATATCAATACCGCATCAGGTTCCTCCACATATCATGTGGATAGGCACATCAGGCCTTAGGAATATATGTATCATAGAGACTGACAATGAGATGGTTATCAGATCTTCGATCATCGAGCGTAAGTTAAACTTGAACATGCTTAACTGACGAGCTATCATAACTTTACCGGTCGTAAGTCAGGGCATAAAAGGGCCGGCTAACAAGTTCAAGACTCCGAAAGCATAGTGGGGCCTCGTATGATGGATCTTGAGTATATCATACCTTTCATATCATAGGACATATCTGAGCAGGCGTTATCAAGAACCATACTCATATTGTATTGGCTGCATGCTAAGACAATTATCCAGTGTGCATTACCGACTTTGCTGCATATTTTATATCTTAAATCAATCAAGAGTTTGTTAGAATGCACTTATTCTTGTATGAGGACTAAAAAACATCTTCAAAGGCAAAGCCTATTCATTCATTCATCCATCGTTGCTTAAAATAACTTATCCGGTATGCGTTATAAAACTCGTGCTTATCCAGCATCGGTTCAAAATCTCACGCTTGCATCAAGACTCCCATATAGTGTTGGTCAAAATAAATTTAGCCTCATGTGAGGACTAAGAATGCACTCAACCCACAACATGTCTTCATGATTTTAGGCTTATTTGGCAGGTGTTAGCATCTCAATCTTGATCGAGCATTCATTGTAATGTATATAGTCTTGTATAAGACTAAAATTACACCCAACAGACCCTAGGAGCCATTTGTAAGTGGTTCCATGTCTCGGGTGATCTCCAGTTTGTAGCCCTTTTGTCATCCCAATGTCTGGCCGGCGTATTACTAGGTCTCAGAGAAGAGCACTCGTTGGTGGACGAAATACAGGTGATATTATAACTATTGCTAATGATGCCGAGGAACCTAAACCCCTTTCTGCTCGCTCGGACCGGGGCAAGGAAGTAATGAGCATGGACCTCTCCCTTTTCCTTTCCAAATCAAGGGGTTGTCCCTCTTGAGCTTGGATATTCGGTATATGGAGATCGGGGAGGACATGTTGAAGGCCATTTATTGCTTTGTGGGTCACGCCTCTCTTCAAAAGCTAGGCATACTTTCCTTCCACTTGGGAAAAACTATAGAGGAGCATGTTACTTTGGGTGTCCCTGGAGCTGAATCGCTTCATGAGGAAGTGGCCTGGCTTGAGATATTTTAGCGCTAAGGGAGTGATCTTCGGAGGAGAAGACTCCCTCAATTGCTCCCTTGCTTTGGTTTTTCTCTGACTAGTTGTCGATTATCTCTTTTGTGGAGATGAGGCTTAGGTTTCGGCCTAACTTCAAGTTCCGCACTTATGTTGTGTATCCAGAGGTTGATGATGAGATCTCGTCCATTTCGAGGAATAATGGCAGGACCCAGTTGTTGTTGACCGAGCTTGAGAGGAAATGAGGAATCCTTCGTCCCCTTTGCTGGAATCCGATGAATACCTGCCACTAGTGAGGTATGCCAGTATTTTGAGACTGATGGATCTTCATAATGGTCTGAGGAGGCAGCAGCGGGCATATTCCGAAATGAGTGCCTAAGGATCCCATAGAGTCTTTAGTGTATATTGGTTCCGTTTGTAATGTTGGCAACTTGTTTCCTTTTATCTACTTTGTAGTCTTCCATTTGTGTTCATGTATGAATTGTCAAGATCTTTTAGTTAATGAAAGCAGAACTTTATCAATGAAAAATGGGTTAGTACACCTTTTATTTTTATTTTGTGATACATTTCGGTCTTTGTGATCGAAGGTTTATCTTTCTATGAAGGGCGTCATTGTGAATGGTGATGGAGCCATTGTCAATAATGCTGAGCCCTTTCTGGTTTTGAAACTATTCCTCACCTTTGTCGTGTTTTTTCCCCTTGCATGTATGAGTTTCACGATTTTCTGGCACCATGACGTCACTTTATTCATGTGTACTCCCTTCTTCTTGGTGCTTATGCGTTTGCACGGATCGTATAAAATTCCTACCGATCGCACCTTGTGTTGATTTTGATGATTCTAGTGCATAAGCAAATCATATGTGTTACCCATCGACTGCACAAATGCCTTCAGGTTGCTTTTGCGCTTTGTATGGGTTAGCCTCTTAGTGTGTGCGTGGATCAGATGCTCATGTTACCAGTTGCGTACGCATTGTTATGGGCAAGCGGTGGGTCACAACTTTTGAGGTCGATTCTCCAGTTTTGCCGAACAATCTCTTAAATGCACACACATGTACAGAGAACGGGTTGCCCCTTTTCTCCTCAGGAACACGTTCGAGAAAGTTAACTCTTTTTGCATTGGTTGGACTCGTCATAGGCGAGGAAACACCGTTGTCGTCAAATAATGGTTAATAGTTTAAAGTCGTACAACCATGGACTGTAGATCCTATTTGAAAAGATTTTTAAAATGATTTGGAGTGAGTGAAAGCCGATTTTTAGAAATCATTTTAAAACAGGAGTGGGCCTTACAATTTAGACACATGTGGCCCCTTGGTGGGAATAAAGGTTTTGCATATTTTTAGGGGTTTAATTTAATCCACAAACTAGTTTAATACCTTAGTTTTCTAAAAGTGATCAATTTTTTAAAAGAGATTTTAGTATTTAGAAGGCTTGTTTAGAGTTGAACTAGCTCCGTCTAAGACTAGAAGGATTTGGAAATCTCAAATATTTTTCTCCTTGAGTACCTGCCCCTTGTCTTGTGTATCAATGGATCTTATTTGCTTTTCTCTTCAACTTACCATCTCCGAGGCCAAAAGAGTGTCTTTCTTAATTCTTCGAACTTCTCGGAAATATTTGAGAATTATAGGAGGTTTGTGACCCTTGAGCTTACGGCGGGCCTTCCTGACGGATCTGAGCCTTGGATGCCCCTTTTGGGGTTTATATCCGAGGGGTAATAGCATCTTTTTTGGATTTTCACTATTCCCTAGTATTTTTGTTTTGACTTTTTTGCCCATAGTATTTCTATTATGTCCGTTGTTTCCATTTTTACCCATGGTGATTTTTGGGGTTTTCACCATGACCAATTATTCTCGCATTTTTACAGATGGGCCCTTTTCTATTTTTTCATTATGTCTGGCATTTTTTCTTTTTTATATATCTCTTTTTTTTTTTTTCTCTTTTTGTTTGATTTTTTCCGTTTCCTTTTTTTTTTTTACCCCCTACAGGTAATAGCTCTTGAGGTACATGACGTTGATAGGGTCGGATATTTCCGAACCATCTTGGTTCTTTAACCTTTAAGAGTTTCTTGAGTGTACTTTGGTTACCACAAATAGTCATTCCCAATTGGGTTTGAATTTTCCTGTGAGGGTTAGCAGATGAATGAAATATCTTTTTCAGTACCATGTCGCCAACATATATGTTCCTGTGCACTTAACTATGGCTACGAGGGACAAAAACGTCTAGTACTAAGGGAATCTTGATCCCATATTGGTGGAATCTGAGTTTAATTTACCTATAAAGGTGTGAACCCCATCACTAATTTGGGGGCTAGTTGTGAACCTTCTACGCAACGTGAAGTTTTATAAAAGAAAGTAGTGTTTCCATTGTTGGGTTTATGTGGTCTTTAAAGGCCTTATGAGAGACATAATAAAACATATTTAATAAATGAAACATAAACTCAGTGGGAGTGTGGTCCTTTTGTGGACCATACTAGGCAAATATTATTTACTGATACTCAGATTAGGCTCGACGAGTTAGGCCAGTTGAGGTTTGGAAAAATCCCAGATACTTGGGCATATGGATCTAACTGAGAATGGTTTAATGGGTTAACCCTTGATGAAGTCGGTGTATTCCTGGATGAGAGCTGAGGGACTGTGTGGCTCTTGCGTGTGATGAATAACTTTTAGAGACAGGGCTAAAACCTCATCTTTATATCATCACACAACATGTACATAGATAGCCATTTTGAGATTCGCCAATGAGGGTGAATCATGTACATGTGCGAGATATTACCCCTATGTACCATAGAGTCATGGTTGCATCATGGTCTGGAGGACCATGATTTTTGTCTCTAGGGGAAAACCTGAAATCTATAAATTGGGATTACGTCCCCTACTCTATTGGCTGAGGTGGTCCAATCATAAACCCCTGCAATGGACTGTGGGTCATGGGAATTGCTGAGTCAGTTTGAGAAAGCTAGGCCGATTGTGATTCGCAGTTGAAGGTGGAGTGCTCCCATGTATTGATAATTTCCTAGATCTAACGGATCCGATTCCTATCAAAATTAATTAATTTTATGTTATGTGATTTTTAGAATGTTTGTTTGAATTTTTGTGAATCTTCTGATATTTTATTTTTGTCATTTGGATTTATAAATTAAGAGAAATTAATATTTTCAATGTTTTAAATAAAATATAAGATTTAAAAAATTTAAATATGAAATAAAATATTTTTTAAAATTATATAGGACCTCCATAAAATATGAAGCCCAAAATTTAAAAAACATGTGGATTAGGTGGGCCACCAAGAGGGTGGCACACACCACCCATTCACGTATTCTTGTTGGGAAGAATGATAATCGTCTTGGTTGGCTTATCGTTTTTAGGTATAGGTTGAATATTTGAGATATTTATTACAACTTATGTAATAAGGTTGAATATTTGAGATATTTAATAAATTTTTGAATCAAAATTGGTTGGTCCAATAATTAAGGATTGTATATAGTAAAATATAAACTTTCTTTATTTGATGGCAATCTTAATTCAATAATTAAGGATTAGATATATTAAAATATAAACTTTCCTTATTTGATGGGAATAGATTTAAGAAATGAAAAATAATGCTCTAGCTCATCTCTTTGAGGATCAATCAAATCTCTCACCATACAAGTCTCCTTAGATCGACGGTTGAGATTTGACCTACGGATTGAAACAAAATCTATGGTATAGAAAATCTATAAAGGAGGTCTCCCCTTCGTATATGTATTCTCTCTTCTCTCTTTAAGAATTCTCTCCATCCCAAATTTAACTATCTAACAAAGGGTGGAACCCGTTGCTAATAGATCTTTCCCTCTCCATATCCATCTCTCTTCTCTCTAAAATCAAGATAAGAGGCTTAATATCTTTCCTTTCATCTCTCTAAAATCAAGATAAGAGGCTTAATATCCCTCTCTCTCTCTTCATATCTATCTCTCATCTCTCTAAAATCAAGATAAGAGGTTTGATCATCATTAAGCTCTCTTTCTATCCATTTCTCATCTTGGCTTATCAAGATTAAGCTCTCTTCATATCCATTTCTCATCTATAAGAGGTTTGATCAAGATTAAGCATCAAGATTAACGCATTGAGTGGGTTTTTTCTATAGTAGGGAAATCAATGTACCGATCATACATCCCGAGCACTATCGAAAGGAGGAGACTCGGCGTGGGGTGTACTAAGCCCGGTTGAGATAATCTCCAGCAATTTTTTTATTTTTTAAATATTTATTTATGTTTTTGATGTTCTCTTCCCAAAGAGCAATAAAGTCTATTTTCTTTATTGAATAAAGAATTGTATTTGAAGAGGTAGCAATTTGATTTTATTTTATTTATTTATTTCAAGAGTGATTTGATTGTAATTGGACATTGTAAATGATCTTGCTGGTGTAGAAATAAAGAATTATTTTTAAAATACATACATCGTGCTTTATCATAAAATCCTTTCACCTCTTGCCTATTTCTACGGTTTCTTCTTGTTTGTGGAGCGTCATGGGTTTTCACTTCTAAAAGATGTCTACTTTTGGTCGTGCTGATACCTTGGCTGAAAAGAACATAAATCTCTGTCCTAGCTCTTTCCTTGAAAGGTTCCTATCCTTCTTAAATTGCCTACTCCATCTCCCTTTTCTTCTATCTCAAATTTCCCAGCCCTTCTCTCTCCATTTCTGTTTTCAATGGCATTTCCCCATAACAGGCTCTGGTTTGATTTCAAATTATCTATTAAGTAACTTTCATAATACTTGTGCAAACAACCAAATCGTCAATCCCAAAAATAATTTGAACCAAAGGATGTCAATGAAGTTCACTCAATGTCGAATAATTGGGAAGTCTCTGCTGGAAATGAGTTTCGAACCGCAAAAGAAACATCACAATGAGACACATTGGCGAGAGATGTGTTTGAAGGTCCACTATGAATAATAATGCCTTCTAACTTCTAAGATACAAAGCAATAGGGACTTTGTACCCTTTATGTGAGAGCTACACCTAAGGAATCCAAGACACTGTTGTTGGTGTCTTGGTATTGAAAATTACGTTGTTTTATCTCAAAATACAATTATTTTGTTCTTGAAAAAGGTTACCTTTTGTTTAATCTTTACAAACCATATACTCTTCTCTATCTTTGTTTCTGTAGAACAAAGGAGAGTGTAGGCCGAATGGGGAGCACACAATGTTTGTCAAGATGTTGCAGTGCTGGATTTGGTGGTGACCTTATATATTTTTTGCTTTATAGGTTAAGGGTAAATTTTCCATGCTTGTATCCTCTCTCAAGTCTACAAAATTATATTGGTAATGCTTATGTCCTCTATTTTCTCTACAAAACTTCCCTTGACCACTTTGGTGTTCTTCATACACCTGGCTCATTTCATTCTTCCTTGATTGGGGGCTTATGTAGCTACAAGCATCCAAGATTTGCATGTTTTATTTGTTTGTTTTTTTCCTATCTTATAGGATTTGTGGTATGTCTCATGTGCACTGTAGATGATTGCTGCTGATTAATCCCCCCAACCCCCTACAAACCCTTCCCCCCCCCCCCCCAACAAAAAAAAAAAAAAGGCCCACGACCTAAATAAATAAATAAGATTGCAGCTGATTCTAATATGTTATTTTTATGGCTTTTGAGAGCAAAGGTTTACGGATTTTTGTTCATTCTGATCTCTCTTCTCTGATATTTTACTCTCTGCATGAGTTTTCTTTTTAATATGACTTACAAACAGTTTTGGGTTTCATAGAATCCAATATCTGTTCAGCAACTCTAGAATGCAATTCATCTGTCAATGCACAAACATTGGGCCTCGTTTCAACAATTGTAGAATGAGTAACATAAAAAAAAAAAAAGAATCTCCTTCCTTGTGATACACTATGTGGGGGATTTTAGTTTTATGGCATGAGAATTTCCTTTGCGTAGCTTCATTCCCTTATCTTGGGAGACCTATAACAGACTTGTATGTGAATGGTTTCTTGGTGCACTAGATTGCTCCCTGAACCATTCATTATTTTTATTAATTATTCAGCACTAGTTCTGAAAATGGGTGCATACTACATTTTTGTATGAGTATCCTATCCGATTACCCAACATCAATTGTCCAGTCTTATTGTTTGCAGTATAGTTTAGTAACTGTTCTTCCTAGGAAAACATGGTTGGGGTTTGTATAAGTGGCAATGACTATTACCCACCGTCTTTGGATAAAAATGAACTTTAGATTTTGGATATGAGTGCCCAGGTCCATACTCAGACAAAATATGAAATATTTTTCCTTATGAAAACTGTACTGGAGTTTGTATTCCAGCTTATTATATCAGTTAATCATCATTTCATGCAGTCTCTCATCAACCCTTTGGCTCTGTTGGCTCTTACCTGAAATTGTACATCGACTTTACCGACCTCTTTGTTTGTGGCCTTCATATTGTTTTTCCATGTTGCTATTATCACTTGGCAGTTGATTAAACTCTGTGTTCAATTTGTTGGTCACTAGCGTTGCCTAACATCACAAAGTTCCTTTCTTCTATAGTTCCTATGAAATTGGTGATGAATTTTTGCTGTGCTGTGATCACTCCCTTTCGTCTTGTATTGGCCTTTTATTCATTTCAATTTTGGTATTCTTGTTGAAGGGCCATTTGGTTAGAGATGAGCAGGCTTAAGAATCTAATTTAAGAGGAAGGCATAGTAATACACACTTGAGGAGCATTTCGTCATCAGAATCTACCTGTAATGCTAGTTCCTTTCCTTCTACGCAAGGTGTTCAAAGGTATCAAAGGCCATTACATGAACAGAAGAGCAATTTGGTGGCAACCCGTGCCATGAAAAATCCGAGAAATTTGGGATCTTATGAAAATAATTTATCATCTTCTTTCATGGCACAGGTAAATGTTACAGATCAGCCAGTGGTTGATGAAAGGACCAACATACCAAGGTTTTTACAGTTGGTTGAGAGGCTAAAGGGCAGCATTTGAATTGGAGAAAACATTTTAGGGGCAACAGTTAAGAGGGAGGAGAAACTGAAATTACAAAAAATGGGACGGAAACCTAATGGCAGTGGAAGTTCTTTCAAAGAACAGAGAGCATAAAATGTGACATGGGTGGTTAGTTCTTTATGTTGTGTATGACTTATTTGCAATGTGCTAAGGTTATAAATTTCCTTTTTGAGGTTGACTCTGATGAGCATCAATCATCCCCATGTTTGGTGACCGTGTCGTTATACTGAAGATTCTCTGGTTAACTACTTGGCTAAAGCAATTAGGTTTTGTAATATGAAGGAGATGGAAATATGGGCATCAGGTTTGTTCTTTTGCCATGATCAACTACATTTGAATTGGGATTGGTGAACAATTGGAGCCAGTATGCCTGCCTGCCTCCCTTATTAGTTACATACATTAGATGCCATGGGGATCCAACCTTTGGATGCCCGTGGGGTCCAACGAAAATGGTGACCCTATATAAAGATAGCGCGAAAACGTATTATTTTGAATTTCAAAATTTATTTTCCTTTTCATATTCATGGTCATATTGTGGCCAGGATTAAGAGCCTTGAAATTTGGATCCAAATCTATTTCTAATATGGATTTTGCAGTGTTCTATTCCTAAATTTGGTCCAAATTTGTGAATAGGCTGACTCATCAAAACTATAAACCTTTTATCGGCGTTAGTTGTACGCAATGAAACTTTTTTTTTTGTAGGAAAAATTATATTTCAAAATCATTAAAGGGTCTTGAGAGATACTATGTACTAATGCGTCATTTATTTTTTGAGTTTCATTTGATAAAAGTTGCCTGAAAAAATTTGTTTAAAAATTACCCTCTTTAAGGATTGAAACCTTGAGCAATCAAAGGCATTCTAGTATTTCGTACTATTTAAATAGCTGGAGCCAAGCTACGATAATACCTCTAGTGTTTAGAAGGGTTACTTCCTCAGGGTTAGCAATATGGAATTGACTTTTGTGATTAGAAACCCTAACTCCAATCCCTAGCCATAAACAATTAGGGATATATATTATTGTAATTTGGCTCCGGGCATTTAAACATGATTAATTTTAAGTGTTGGACAAGTATAGAAACAAAGAAGAATTGTTTTTTATTTTTTTTAGGGTGGACATCCTTGTAGCCTTGAGAAAGGATAAACAAGGGTATATTCTCTCGCTTTTTTTTTGGTAATAATTTCAAGTCCATCGTTTGTTTTAATTGGATTTTTCCTCAACTTCTCAACTACTTTCATCGAGAGAGGGAGAGAAAGAGAGAGAGAGTAGCCACATGCGCATTTTGATTGAGGGAAACTTGACTAATGTTATCAATTGGTGCAAACATTCATCGAGAGAGGGAGAGAAAGAGAGAGAGAGTAGCCACATGCGCATTTTGATTGAGGGAAACTTGACTAATGTTATCAATTGGTGCAAACATCTTCCCTCAGTCCCTTAGCGAATGACCCCGATAATGGATATTATTTCTCTTGCCATTGAGGGCAAGGAGGTCCAATTCTACCGCACACTCTGAGATAGTAATGGCAATGCTGACTTTTTGGGCAAACTAGCACCCGTCCCTCCTCCTATGCTCTCTTTCTAGCCTTTTCTCTCTATTTTTCTTCTCTTGTTCTTTCTTTTCTTTTGTTTTGTTTTTTCTTTATAATTTCTTTTATGTCAATGATATTATTCTTAATGTTCAAAAAAACAAAAAATAAAAATAAAGAGAGAGAGGCTAGGGGGGCGGGGAGAGCCGAGATAGGTTTCTCAAATATTTGACTAATTACTTGTTTTAAAGTAATGGCTTTGAGAGAGAGGTTTTGCTATAGAAATTTGTAAAATTCATTAGTTACTAGGTGTTTAACAAACCGGCAACTCGGATTGGAAATAGCTAATCTAGATCAGGAATCCGTGAAGACCCTGCCGCTTTTTATTGGAATGGGAAATTGATCCAATTCTTGGAATCACCTAGATCCATTAGGGAACCAAGCAATTTTTGTTAGGAAACCAAGATATCCGGATTGGTTGGATCACCTTATTCCCATATATTACAATTATTATTATTAATTTTTTTAAAATTTTTTTCAATTTTTTTGCCTGATGCTCGCACCAGAACATTGGTTAGAATTGTTGATCCAGATCTATGATTTTCCATTCTAGAGCAAATTTATGTATGGCCAATTCTCCCGGATTTGGGTTTTAAAATACTGATTGCTATCATATGGCTTTGATTTAAGCATTGGAATCTCTTGGCACAAATAAATAATCTTTGCCTTCTACATTTTATTTCGTTAGTGAATTTCCCTATTAACCAGAAAACCTAAAAGTCATGGGCTCTTTGAGGTGTACAACAAACATGGACGGGTATCCCATAGAGGAGCGTTCTTTATTCCTTATTTTGGTATAAGATGAACTGTCTAACCCTTCTTCATAGACCTTCTCCACCCTCCCTCCCTACCCCCACTCTCTCTCTCACACACAAATATGTAGCCATTATTATCTTCTCTATGATTCTCTAAGGGTCCGCTTGGATCTTTTGATTAAAATTTTTAGGAGTCACTTTTCTTGAAAATAGCTAGGCAATCATGTTTGGTTCACTTAGAATTGACATTTTTGTTGGAATTAAGTTTTTCATGGCATTCCTCTATACTCATTTTAAGCCTAAATTTTAGAAATCTCAATTCCACAAAAATAGTTGAAATTGACATTACATGGAAACGATTCATTTTTCTAATGAGGAACAAAGGCATATTAAAATTTTAGAGAGAGAAACTATATCAAATTTTAGAGAGAGAAATTATATCAAATTTTAGAGAGAGAAAATACATTAAAATTTTAGAGAGAGAAACTATATCAAATTTTAGAAAGAGGAAGTATATAGAATTTTTTAGAGAGATAAAATACATGAATTTTTTAGAGAGAAAAACTATCTCAAATTTTAAGTTTTAGAGAGAAAAAATATCTTAAAATTCTAAATAGAGAAACTGCATTAAATTTAAGAGATAGTAAACACTTAAATTTTAGAGAGAAATATCTCAAAATTTTTAGAGAAACTATTTCAAATTTTAAGCTTTAGAGAGAGACAACATCTTAAAATTTTAAAGATTAGAAACTATATCAAAATTTTAGAGAGATAAACTGCATGACAATTTTTGGAGAAAGAAACTATCTCAAATTTTAGGTTATGTAGAGAGAAAATATCTTAAAACTTTAGAGAGAGAAACTATATTAAATTTTAGATAGAGAAGTACCTGAAATTTTTAGAGAGAGAGAGAGTATTTAAAAGCTTTTAGATAGAAAAACTATATCAAATTTTAAGTTTTAAAGAGAGAAAGTATATTAAAATCTTAGAGAAAAAAACTGCCTAAAAATTGTAGAGCCAGAAACTAACTCAAAATTAAAGTGTTTAGAGAGAAAAAGCATCTTAAAATTTTAGAGAAAGTAAATATAACAAATTTTAGAGTGAGAAAATACTTAACATTACTTAGTGAGAGAAACTATCTCAAAATTTTTAGAAAGAAACTATCTCAAATTTTAAGTTCTAGAATGAGAAATATCCTTAACTTTTTAGAGATAGAAACCATAATATCTTTTAGAGAGAAAAACTATCTGAAATTATTTAGAGAGAGAAATTTTGTCAAAATTTTTATAATGAGAAAGTGTCTTACATTTTAAGTTTTTGCGCAAGAGAGTATCTCAAAATTTTAGAGGGAGAAACTATATCAAATTTTAGAGAGAAAATATCTAATTTCTTAGAGAGACAGACTATCTCAAAATTTTTAAAGAGAAACTATCTCAAATTTTTAGTTTTAGAGAGAGAAAAGATCTTAAAACTGTAGAAGGAAATTATATCACATTTTAGATAGATAAAATACATGAAATTTTTAGAGAGAGAAACTATATAAAAAATTTTAGATAAAGAAACTATCTCAAATTTTAAATTTTAGAAAGAGAAAGTATATTAAAATTTTCGTTAAAGAAACTACCTAATAATTTTAGAGAGATAAACTAACTCAAAATGAAAGTTTTAGAGAGAGAAAATATCTAAAGTTGTTTTAGAGAAAGTAACTACATCAAATTTTAGAGTGAGAAAGTACCTAAAATTTCTTAGAGAGAGAAACTATTTCAAAAATTTAAAAATAAATATCTCAAATATTAGAGAGAAATTGTCTAAAATTATAAGTTTTAGAGAGAGAAAGTATCTCAAAATTTTAGAGATAGAAAATATCTAAAATTTAAGAGAGAGAAAGTATCTAAAATTTTTAGAGCGAGAATCTCAAAATTCTTAGAGAGAGAAACTATCTCAAAATTTGTTGAGAGAGAATTTTATGTTTTTGAAAGAGAGTGTATTAAACTTTTAGAGAAAAGCCATATAAAATTTTAGAGAGAGAAATTATCCAGAAAAACAGTTTAGTGAGAGAGAGAGATTTGCATTTCCAAGAAAAGGATATTCTAGGCAATCCAAATAGGGAATTTGTATTTTCTTGATTTCTACCAAATGTAATCCAAAACAGCATATACCATAATACATGAAATGTTAATTCTAGGAAATCTCAATTTCAGGATTGACCTTTCCTAGGATTGAAAACTTCAAGGATCCAAACATGCCCTTAATTTATTTGATTACAATTATGGATAAGAGAAATGATCCTATAAGACCCTCCCCCACCCATGTGTGTAGGACCCCAAAGGATCACTATTAAATTTGACATGGATCTAAAGAAAAGTCAAGTCCTACACCCATGTGATAACTTTTCTAGAGATATGTGCCAACTTTAATGGTGATCATTTGGGGTCCTATATACATGGGTGTGGTGGGTCCTTACTCTTATGATAAATATATAGCACTATTAAAATTTTCATGAAATATTATTACATAAATTTATATGCAAATATTTTATTGACCCAATATATTTCTTCAGAAATGGTTTAATTTTTTATAGTTAATTATTTCAATTATAATCATTCTTAGTAGTCGTGACTATTGTAGTATTCGAAACCATGACACATGATAATACTTTTAACAATACTGATAATACATTTATAATATTGCAATGATTCTTACAACAACTACAAAAATAGTTAGAATCCTAATTAGATATTATGAATAAGTTATACCCATCTAAATATAGTTACCCAATATATAGTAAATAATAAAATTATGATGATTAAATTCAATAATAATAATACTTTGGACTTAATTTGCTATATTAATTTTTTATATGTTATTTTAAAAAATTATCACAAAATCAATTACTCATTTTCCAAAAAATATCCAATACTCAATCACATAGCATAAAAAAGGCATGTTTTTCTTTTTTTGACAAAATATTCGTTTATTCTACTAAAAAGGGATTACATCATGAGAAATAGTAAAAGAAGAGAGGTTAACACCACCCTTGGCCAATGTATTAGCAATGCCATTACTTCTCGATATACATAGGTGAAGGAAACCGATAAATTGGTTACCGCATCCAAGATCTGTAACCAAATGGAACGTGCTCTGCTTCTTCTTACACCATCTGATGGCATTTAAAGAATCCCCTTCAATGACGCAAATAGTGCCCACATTTCTACGATTGAAATTTCCGCACTCCGTAACAAAGTAGTAAGTTTCGAGCAATTAGTTGTGGCTACACCGATTGGTCCAGCATATGAAAAAATTACATTTCCATAGCAATGTCGAACAATACAACCAATACCTGCTGGTCTCGAGTTCCCCAATGAACTTCCATCAAAGTTAAGCTTAAAGTTGCCTATGACCGGAGCATGCCACAATCCTTTAGGCTTACTAGAGACCAACCCCATAGAAAAAGGTTTTGGCAAATTTATCATAACATCCTCCTTAGAAATACCCTACCCATCCTTTACCACCAAAAGAGAAGACCAAATAGATAGCTTAATAAAATAGATAAGCTTATGAACCGGTAACACCATATCCTCAAAGGTCCTTCTGTTTCTCTCCTTCCATACTTCCCAAAGTATCATACCTCTTGCTATCTTCCAAATCATACTTTCAATCTTCGGAAGAGAAATAATACCAAATTGCGATATAATACCAATAACATTATGGGGCAGCGTTAACAAAAATCCCACTTCACCAATTAACTAATGCCAAATCCTCAAAGTATAGGGACCATGAATCAAAAGATGGTCCACTGACTCACCATTCGATTTGCAAAGCAAGCAAATATTAGGTGAGACCTTAATCTTATTCTGCAAAGCCTAGCCATATGAAGACTTGGACTTTATGTGGTATTGACCACTTCCAAATTTGCACAACCTTTAGAGAATATCATCTCCAGCGATCATGGAAAAAAAGGTTATAGCAGGATTTAACAGAGAATATACCATGCCTTTCAATTTCCCAGACCAATATGTCTTCTGCCCCTTGGGAGATATAGACTTTATCCAACAGTTCTATCAACGCACACTACTGGGTCAATAAAGCATTGTTTAGCCGTTTATACATAAGGGGTATATCCCACGAAAAGACCTACCCTCTTCTCTCAATGGCATCACTAATTATAAGATTATGATTGGATACTATCCTAAAAAGATCAGGGAAAATAGACTTCAGATGATACTCTCCAAGCCATCTATGACGCTAGAACAAAATTTGACCACCCCCACCCACATTCCATCTCAAATAGCTCGCAATCATATTCCTACAATTCGAAATCACCCGCCACATATAAGACACATCCTTACCATTACCACCCCCAAGCCACATATTAAATCTATCTATCCCATACTTTGTTTAGAGAACTCGATACCAAAGATGATCCTTCAAATTGAAACTACGCTACTACTATTTACATAACAAAGCCTGGTTAAATCTCCTTATACTTCGAATTCTCAAACCACCTTTACGCTTGGGAGTACAAACTCTATCCCATCTTAATAAATGAAATCTTCTCCTCTCTCCACTCGAACCCCAAAGGAAATCTCTTATTATCTTCTCCATTCTTTTTACCACCGATGCCGTAATATGGATGATCGATATCTGATACACAGGTAGATTTTCGAAACAAGATCTTAAAAATGTCACCCTTCCTCCTAAAGACAAATATTTATACTTCCATAAATCAAGCTTGATTTGTATTCTCTCAATCATCCCATCCCAAACTGCAATAGAGAATTTTGAATCTGAAATTGGAAGACCCAAATAGGTAATAGGAAAAGAATCCACTTTACAGCCCAACACATCAGCCAAGTCACACACCAACGCCTCTCTACAGTTAATTCCCACTATTGAGGACTTATGAAAATTAACTTTACGCTCAAAGGCCACTTCACAGATTTCAAAAAATCTCGCCACATTTCTTACTTGTATAGTCTCAACATCAATAAAAATTAAAGTATCATTAGCATACTACAAATGAAAGACGGATATACCAGAGTTTGTAATTTTAAAACCCTCAAAAGCTCGCAATTTCTCCACTCTACTAAGTATCAGACTAAAACATACGGCATAAATTGTGAATAGGAAAGGAGAAAGGGGGTCACCTTGACGTAAACCTCTCAAAGCAGTAAAAAACCATTCTGACTGCCTTTGAAAATTACTAAGAAGTGTGCATTAGAAAAGCATCCAAAAATCCAACTCCTCCATTGAGCTCCAAAACCCATATTTTCTATAATTTCTGAAAGGACACCCCACTCTACCCTATTGTACGCCTTTTCCATGTCAAGTTTAAACAAAATGCCTGCCTATTTACTTAGGGCTCGTCAATGAATCTATTCCTGAGCCACGAGCACACTATCAGTAATTTGGTAGTCCTGTATAAAAGGAAAATTGTGTAGATAGAATTGTTTGAAGATATTTTTCACCACCTTGGTCCCTAATGCAGAATAAAGTGGAAGCAGGTCAATAAAGCTTCAACATACAGTGAAATTATCGTCAGTTTCAGAATTACCCCAAAACAGGTCAGAATCTTCCTAAGAACTTCAAAAGACCACCTGCCAAGTTTCGTCGCAATCCGACATATCTAAGGCAGTGCAGACAAAGAAACAATTTCAAAAAAAGCAACCTCTAGCACCCTGAAATGGACCCCAAAACTGGAACTCTATTTTTGGTGTGAAAAACTGCTGTGGGACCACCACCATTGGATCCAACACAGTCGAAAACCTATAAGGATTAAGTTTCAGCTTAATCGGACATTCCAGGATAAAGTTATTGGCGAAATATTTAAAAGGGGCAGGCCGCACGCTATTCGCGTGCGGCCTTCCTGCACCAATCTCCATTAATGGAGGCTGGTATGCACAGTCGCGAGCAGCAACTTCAAAGATCCGTATCTCACTCGTTCTGAGTCGGATCGCTCTCAAATTTGGTGAGCATGTTCGTCTCATCAAGATGAGCATCGTGATATGTGGCACGACATGTGACGATGCCCGAGCAGGGAGAAAAACTAGAGAGAAGTTGATAATTCGTGAAGATAGTTGCAGAAAATTCATCAGCAGCACGCCTCACTCGAGCGGCCATATCATGGTGCTCGCATTCTCGATCAATGCGAAACCAATTACATTATGTGCTTAAGGTCCGAGGCTATCTCTAGTCCGAACCCCGCGTACGATGAATGGTTGGATTTTATACATGGACGTATCGAAGTTGATGTAAATTCCGGTAAAAACCTCCAGACGACAAAATCCTTGTTCGGACCCGAAATCGAGCTGCGTTTGTTGCAACGCGATCTTGACAGCATGCTCAGTGTGATTCAACGAAGAAACCAAGGAAAAACATCAAAAAACAAGCACACTATCAATCTGAAGTTTTTAAGATTCATCAAAATTTCGAGTCGTATGATCATGGCTTAAAAACGCGAACTATGGCTCGAAGTTAGTATCAAATCGATCGCCATGTCGAGCCCTATAAGAAAACAATCATCTTTCGATCAAACGGGCATCAGAGCAACCACGAATCATCCATGGAAGATCACGCAAGTTCATGGGCAGCAACAGAGATCGTTCTAGAATTTTACGCATTGTTGAGGAGGGTAAAAACAATCCTTTTGCACCCAATTTTAGAATTTATTTTAATTTAATTAAATTGTAATTATCATCAATTTAAGTAGTTTTTGGGCATCCACCCATGTTTGGGTCCAATTCTATATAAACATGTTAGACAAAATCGCCAAGGGGCGTTAGATTCATTCTACACGTTGATCAATAAAATTTCAATTTTTGCATTGAGTTCGTGGGTGCGTCTTGGAGAGAGAAAGAGGAGAGAGAAAAAAAAGGGTTGGTATCATTTGATGAGGTAAATTTCTCTCTCATCCTCGTTTCTCTTTCATCCTCGTTTCTCTCTCATCTCTCTCATTCTCTCTCCTCATCTGTACTCTCTCATCACTCTCTCTCTTCCTCTCTCGTATCTATCTCTCCCTTTCTCTCTCCTTCTCTCTTCTCTCTCTTTTTCTCTCCTCATCTTTATCTCTTTCCTTATCTCTCCTCTCGTCTATATCTTTCTCTCCTAATTCATCTTTGACTTCATTATCGGCTTTCCTTCCTCTTCTTTATCTTTCCTTTCTCTTTCTCCTTCCTCCCTGTTCATGCATGATAGAATCTATCACAAGGTATGACCTCTTCTTTCTCTTCTCCTTCATCTAACATGGATGGCAGAAGCACATCGCCGCCTATGCCCCTTCTTTCTCTTCTCTTTCATCTGACATAGATGGTGGAAGCACATCACAGCCCATGTCTTTTCTCTCTCCTCTCCTTCATCTAACAAGGATGGCGGAAGCACATCACCGCCCATGTCTTTTCTATCTCTTCTTCTTTTGACACGGACGGTGGAAGAACATCGCCGCCCATGTCTTTTCTTCTTCTTCTCCTGACACGGACGGTGGAAGCACATCGCTGGTCATGTATTCTCTTTCTTCTTCTTCTTCTGACACAGACGACAGAAGCACATCACCACCTATGTCTTCTCTTTCTTCTTCTTCTTTTGACAGGACGGTGGAAGCACATCGCCGCTCATGTCTTCTCTTTCTTCTTCTTTTGTTGACACGGACGGCGGAAGCACATCGCAGTCCATGTCTTGTCTTTCTTCTTCTTCATCTGATATGGACGATGAAAGCATATCGTCGCCCATGTCTTCTCTCTCTTCTTACTCCCCTGTCATGGACGGTGGAAGCACATCGCCTCCCATGTCTTTTTTCTCTTCTTCTTCTCACATGGACGGTGGAAACACATCGTCGCCCATGCTTTCTCTCTCTTTTTACTCTTCTGTCATGGATAGCGGAAGCACATCACTGCCCATGTTCCCTTGTTCACTTCTCTCTCTCTCTTCTTCATTCTTTTCCTTCTCTCTTTCCTCCCCCTCTTTTGCTTTACTTCCTCATTGCTCATCTCGTCCTCTTCTCACATGCATGACATCAGTATTGTGTATGTCTGTCTTTCTTTCTCTCTTCTTTCTTCTCTCTCTTGTTTGACCAAGGGAGGCTAAGACAAACATTGCCATGATAGTCTTGTCGTTTAGCAGTATTGTCGCTGAACCAGTCTTAGTTATCGTGCTTGCCTCATTGCCATGATAGGCTAGCCATTGTGCCAAGCCGACCGATGATCGTTCTGGTGTCTAATAGTATTTATGTTGTGCCGGTCTAGTCACCGTACCCGTCTTGGTACTACATCGCGTCAATCACTTGCTGATCTAGTTGCTATGTTAGTCTCACCACTTGGTAAAAAATTACTATGATCTACCCCCTTGTTCCTCTTTCACCTATCCTCTTATCCTCTCTTCCTTTGGATGTGCACACTGTGTACATTCGCTCAAAAACAAGGTGGGGTCTCTTTCGGCCAACTTGTCTTGTAAAATTAAACCATGTATGTGATTGCAGAAAACAAAAGAATACAAGCCAAGGGAGACGATTTTGAACCAGTTCTATGACTAAGAGGGCGTCCACGCTAGCCAGCTCGAGTAAGTCCCGAACCCACCTTAAATTCTTCTCTCATCTGTTGGTCTGCCCTCGCTCCTCAGCGAGGTTCCCGAGAGAGCAATTTCAAAGTCCTAAGTTCCCCTGAAACCCGAGACGCATACCGCCCGATCATCCAGAGTCGGAGGGCGAGATCGAGGCACCTAACTAGCTTGACGACTCCACTGGGGACTTACTACCCCTTCGTCGGGTCGTTCATGTTTGATTGGCTTTTCCTTTGCTTTTCTGTTTTCACACATGACATGGAAGTTGGGTTTCTTATGCCATTTATCAGGATCGGGGATTTTCTCATCCCCGCATTTGTGAGCATTCCTCGGGAACAAGTTCCTCCAACTTCGTTCCCAACCTTCCTTTTGAGCAAAGACCCCGTGTCTAGCTCCTAGGTCTTAACCTGGATCGATGAGAGGAGGGACTTAAAGTTCCCTAACTCTCCATCTCCTAGCTTTGGTGAAACTCCCGCCAAGGCCCCCTACGTTGATAGCACGTCTATTGCCACACACAACATGCACCTTGCTAACGGTAAGGCACTTGTCGGTCGTAATACCGTGGTACGTCGGAAGGCTGCTCAATCCCTTTCTGCAAAAGGCAAGCAAGTTGTTGTTGCATTTGTGGGTCGCCGCAAGGCTTCCCCGTATATTTCTACACCACCATGAGTCTCTACCCTTGGAGGCTCGACACATCGAGGCGAAGACCTTAAGGCCTTTACCTCTTGCACACACCATAAGGCTTGTGGGTCATCCACTTGAGCCACATCTCGGGGCAAGCCTTATGTTACCTCGAGTCAACGTTTAGGATTAGGCCTCCTAAGGCCAGGTCTTGCACACTTTATGCATGTGCATCCCACCACTCGGGGTAACGCCATCGCTGGGTCAACTCGAGTACACGAAAGATGACCCCCTCATCCTCCTGCTCAGCACATACTAGCGCACCTTGTAAGGAGTAGGCTTCCACATGTTTTCTTACAGACACCTGCTCACAGTTCTCGGCCTCCTAAGGCCAAGCCACTTGCTCGAGCTCGGGCTGACCTCCAGGTCACCCGTGATCCTTCTTCAAGGGGCGCACACGTGTCACCATCACAAATAGCTCCTCCCTCTCGACTCAGGCTTTCTCATGAGTCAACCTTGCTTTTGCCTGCTCCTCCGTCAAGCAAGCACCTACGACCGTGGTACTCGAAGACTTTCTCCAAGAGTACCATCTTAAACTAGGCCAGTCATCTCAGTCATGTCGCTGGAGTTCATAAAGGAGCTCGAGGCAAAGGCCTGATGGAAGATCTTGTTCTTCAGCCTCCCCGGCCTAGGATGACCTCAGTTCTTGACCCACACCCATTGCTTCACCTGATGCAAATAGCTCTTTCTTGCGTAAGAAGGGTCGACCAGCCACTGTCTCAATCGCAATTCTGGCATGAGGTCCATCAAAACCTCAAAGCCAAACGCGATAGGGGTCTGCAAATCCTGACTCAGGAAGCAACCAAGACGGTCGGGGCAACCAGCTCTGGTGACCCTCTTCACTTCAACCCCTTCTACCCTCTTCAGATGAAAAAGCCTGAAAAAGAAGTCCACAAACCTTGCATGGTGGTCAGTGTCGTAGAAGATGACTCAGCCACTCAGCAGCTACGGTCCCAAGACCATAGAGAACTGGTCCTCACGTGATCGGCATACAAAACTCGGGTCTAGTCGGTGCATGCTGACCGAACTGCCGCATGCAACCCGTCAAGCTCGAAAGCCCTCAACTGCAACTAAGGTTGACCTCCCTAGAGAAATGGTCAGTGTAATGGTTATAAACGAGCCTGACGACTCTCAAGAAGAGCGCATGAGTAAGTTCGTAGATATGACGCTCATAATGATGGAGAAGATAGATCTCATGGATGCCGCACGACAATCGGCTAACCATGAGGTCAATTCCCATCACTCAGAGGATATACCTTCAAGGCAGCCCCTTTCCTCTACCTCACAGGACAATTCTATCCCTCACACCGTCTCACAGGCAGATATTGAAGCTATGGTGACCCATAGCTTAAAAAATCTATAGATCCCGGGTATATGGGAGAAACACTTTATCAGAAGCCGTATCCCTCTTACATTGATCAAATCCCCTTTCCCTCAGACTACAAGAAAGGGAATTTTCCCTTATTCACTGGAGCCACATCCCCCAATCAGCATATCGCCCACTTCCAAGCAGCATGTCGAGAGACAGCGGTTGTTGGGAGACTCCTTCTCTGTTAGTTTATTGAAACCCTTGATGGCCCGACTTTCCAATGGTATGCTCGACTTCTCCCGAACTTGGTGCATACTTGGGAGGAAATGGAGAAGTTGTTCCACCAGCGTTTCTATGAGGTCAAGAAAGAGGTTAAAACCATTGAGCTTCTCACCTTGACCCAAGATCTTGATGAGTTTGTGGATTAATTTCTATCAAGGTGGAGAAATTTGGCCTCTCGCCATCCCAATCCCATGCTAGAGAAGGAAGCGGTTCAAACATGTATGCGGAACATGAGACCTGAGATTGCTCTACACATTGAGGCCTCCAATCCTACCTCCATGTCAGAACTGATCTCTAAATCAGTCCACATAGAAAGCCTGTCACGCCACCACGACGGATCACGACAGCAGTCTGCAAGCTCAGGAAACAATAGGGGCAATGGTAGCTCTCGGACTAATGCCCAGGGCAACCAACCAAAAGGAGTGATCAGTATGGCCGTTACTGTAAGCGATCAAAAGAAAGCTCCCTCCTAAACTTTGGACCTCTCCAAAGGGGTAAACACAGCGATAGAGCCTCAGGCAGGCAAGCAACAACAGTCATACAACCGAGTACCCCCACCTGTGAACCTCAATCGAGATGATTATTGGACCAGGCATAGGAACAAGGTTTACCCCTTTGAGAAGGAATGGGTCCCTGCACTATTTCGATTATTACTAGAACAGAACATGATCGAGCTTCTAGAGACCAAGTTCCTTGATCAAGTTGGAATGGATACCTGGGCAAATTACTGTGCTTACTATCAAAGGGTCAGCCACCCCACAGATTATTGCTACACGCTAAAAGACATTATTGAGGCCTTGATTCAGAAGGGTCAGATAAAGCTTGAAGAGCTAACGAAGGCATTTGGGGCAGCATAAACTTTCCAAGTTGTAATAGTATAAGAGGAATACGAAGCGCCTGGTCTCCTTCATGCCTTTTTCATTATGATGATTCAAGAAGGCCTTATCACACAAAAAAAGGCAAGGCAGCCCCGACACCTTGCTTAGGGGACTGAGGATCACTGGTGCTTGTACCATCAGATATGGGACCACGACCTGTGTGAATGCTCAAGTTTCCATGACATAATGACGAAGAAAATACAGGAATGCCAAGAGTCTTATAATGTTCCAAAAAGTGAGCCCCAAATCACTGCTACACAGCTACGCGAGGTCCTCATGACACAAGACCCGAGTAAAGATGACTCAGATCCTGCTGAACCCTTGACTTTCTAGCCATAGATAGTCCATCATGGGCAGAGCAGACTCAAGTTCTCAAGGCGAGAAGTAGTTCATCAAGCTAGGGTTGATTATCTCAGTCTTTGCTCAAAGTCGGGCTCAAGGGACCACTGGGGTTTCTTTGGCTTTGACTTCTTGTGCTTCTTTAAAGAAGATGGCGCTGCTTTGGCTCGAGCAGCTAGGGCGTCAGCAACTGTTAAGAATCCTGCTGCCTTGGCAAGGGTCTTTTTCAACCGTCTCCATTACGTCCTGCTTATATTGGTTCTTTCAAATTCTCTGTCAAGAGCCGCGAAGTCTGGACATTTCAAAGTTGTACCTACAAGAGACATAGAAGAGGAAGGATGAGAAGCAGAAGAAGAAGAAGGAGAAGGGTCAGTCAATGAGGGAATTTTAAGGTCGCTCCCCTCATCAAACCGATCTGGGCAGATTTTTACGTCATCATGAGAATTGGACGTGTGCAAGGAGTCTTTTAGGTATTTCCCCTGCTTAAACAGTTGGGGAGTGCTTTTAACGTCATCACCCTCATTGGACGTGCTCTGAGTGGAAGTTGGCTTGAGGACATCCTCTTGATGGGATGGGGAAGGAAGGAGGATCGTGTCAGGGATGAAGTCCAGTAAAGTTGGACTTCTATTCTCATGAGGTTTGCCACAAGGTGCAAATGTCAAAAGCATCACCCAGCACGGGGAAAGTAAGCCTTAGATCGAGGAAGATGCTGCAACCTCCACAGCAGAAGCCAGACACCTTGAAGTTTCCAAGTCCATCACTTCTTCCTCATCTCAAATGCTTTAAACAATACACCCATCTTATAGGTCCCTAGGCCCCTTCCTAGCCCGGGTACCCTAGACAATTCACCCATCCTCCAATTCCCTGCAAGGCGGCTGGTCCCATATACCCAGCCACCTTCTAAGCCTCAAACCTCCATCACCCAGACCAAACCTGCTATGTAATCAAATCATCTAGCAGGCCAAAGTAAAGCTCTTCCATCTAAACCTACTCCCCAACCTACTATACCACCCAAACTAGTGGCAGGGCCAGGATAGCAAAGGGCTGACGAGAAAAAGGTGAAATATGATGTGATGGGGCACTTGAGGAAACTTCCAGCCCTTCTCAGCATCTATGATCCTCTCATGCTCTCAAGGGACTACCGTACGGCTTTGATCCAAGCCCTTTCTGATCCAGTGGTGTATGAGGCTGAAGTGGAACCCATCGAGGTGGATCCATTGATCTTGGGTGGATGTATGGCAATCACCTTCTCAGAGGAATGATTTTCAATTGGGAAAAATTTTTCACAATCACCCTCTCTTTGTGAATGGCGAATTACATGCATACCCCATCAACCGAATTATGTTGGATGGAGGGTCAGTAGTCAACCTTATTCCAAGGATAATCCTCACTTGGTTGGGATTAGGTTCTGAAGATCTCACTCCGACCCATATCACAGTCCAATGATTCAACCAGTTAAGAGAGAAGTTGGATGGCACTGTTCGCCTTCATCTCAAGATTGGTGAATTAAATGACTACGCTCAATTTCATGTGATTGAAATAGAGACCTCCGATAACATCCTTCTCGGCTGCCCGTAGCTCCACGACCAAGGGGTAGTTCCGTTCATGTTTCACCAGTCCTTCAAGTATAGTCTAGATGGGAGACAACATACGGTCTATGTCAATAAAAGACCGTTTCCTGTAGACAAAGCTCACTATGCTGATGCTAAATACTACTTCACGGATTCGGTGCCATCCCAAAAGTCAAATGCTGGTGATTACAAGGTTGTGAGAACGATAGAATCTTCGCCCCATGAAGATGCGGAGGACATCGGGCAAACACTGGTGGACATGTTCAACGAAGAGGAAAGGCAAGGAAAAATCCTCCCTTTGACTCCCCTTCATACTAGCATGGTATTCACTACCCCTGAAGAAGATCCATCTTCGCTTAAGGATGAAGTTTCCCCTTCTGCTTCTAGTCCAGAGCCACTTTTACCAGAAGATGAACCAGAGGTCACTCCTGAGATTGAGCAAGTCATGGGGATAGAATGTCCCTATTGCACACCAGCTCCAAAGATTACTTACACGCCAGACCATCAAAAGGTCCTGCATATCCCTATTGCACTTTTGAAAGAAGAAGTGGGATGCTAACCACGACGGAAGATTTTTCAAAACCCAGGTTGCTATAAGCATAGAGGATGCTCCTTGTCCCACCGTGGGGCCAGTTCAGACCAGTAACTAGCCACAAGTTCTGCATTTCCTTGGTTTGGCGGGAGAAGAGCAATTTGAGAAAGGACAGCCCTTAGGAACAAGATCCCCTAGTAAATTTAAGAAGCGGAGTTCGCAGTCTCCAGAGCTAGTTGGAGGTTATGCGTATCGCTTCAAAACATCTGAAGGAGCTCGTGCCTGATACCAAAAGCTATGTCAGGCTTTAGGTGAATGCAGCTCGAATGGAGGCTAAAGCCCCTCCTGATTGGACTATTTATAGTGAGCAGGCTCATCAAATGATGAGGAAAATGAATTATGAGCCCTTGGCCAATCAAACATTAAGGGGAGAAGAAGTAATTGCTTCCCCATTTGAAGTCATTGAAGCCACAACAACTCGTCACAAGACTAAGCAAGGCCTAGGATATTAGCCCCTTGAGACAATAAACATCTCGAGAGGTGTCCATGCCTAAATAGAACATATGAAGTGCAGCAAAGTAAAAGGAGAATGGAATAATGCACAAAATCAGCCAAAAAAAAGGGAAGCATTTTATTCATGAATTCAAACTTTTTACAAGTGCTGGCAAAGGAAGGAAACTCTAAAAAATGAGTTGGAGAACAAAGCCTCGGTATGCTGATTTTGTGGGGTGGACATCTTATTGATCTCCAACTTCATTTTATTCATCATATTGATCTATACTCTAGATGGGGTGGACAAAGCCTCGGTATGCTGGATACACTCTTTCAGCTCGACCACCATTTGAGTTTCTTGCTCCATGGAGGTAGTTTCTGTGACGACCCAAACTTTTCTCGGCCAGTTAGAAGGAATGGTGGGATAGGGAGGCTGAGGAAGAGGCCAGCGCCAATTGGAAGTGCCAGCGTTGGGTGAAGAGACCAGTGCCGGGTGAGTTGGAGAAGAGGTCAGCGTCGGTTGGAAGTGTCAGCGCCAGGTGAAGAGACCAGCGCAGGTTAGTTGAAGAAGAGGCTAGCGTCGGTTGGAAGTGTTAGTGCCGGGTGAGTTGGAAAAGAAGCTAGCGCCAGTTGGAAGTGCTAGCACCGGGTGAAGAGATCAGCGTCAGGTGAGTTGGAGAAGAGGCCAGCGTCTGTTGGAAGTGACAGCCCCAGGTGATGAGACCAGTGCCGGGTGAGTTGGAGAAGAGGCCAGCGTGGGTGGATTTGTGTGCAGTGTTGGCTGTGGCTTTAACATGTATGAGTTGTGTTTGCCACTCGTCAAATGCATGCTGATTGAGTGCCACATGTCTAGATTTTATAGGTTTTTTGGTGATACTTGGATAGCCACCACAACCTAAGAGTACTTAAGCTCCTGTTCTCACCCGTGCCACTCATTCTTACCCCATTTTTCTCTCTCTCTAAGACACAAGGTGGGAAGAAGTGACTGTCGGTGGGCAGCCATAGTTAGGTAGGTGAGAGCTGTGAGGAGAGGAGTAGAGAAGACACCATTGTTGTTTAAGTAAGTGGATCCATCACCATTGCATGATAGTCGTAAGGATGCATGGAATTTATGCATGCAAAATGAGAATGAAAGTGTATGTGAGGTAAGAAAATCCTAATGCCTTTTTATTTAGAAATTGGGGCTCTTGTTCTATGATAATGATGTATGTCAAGAATAAATGCACGATTGTTAGATTATGTAAGAAATGCATGCTATGCATGATTATATGTGTGTTCAAATTGTGAGAGAATGGTTGTTATCATATGCCTCACCATGAAATGAAGATCATGGAATGTAAGCTTGAGACATGTTGTATGCCACTGTGAAATTACCAGCTTTTGTAAGAGGCTTTTGAATAGGTCAATGGGATCCGATTGACCTCAAACTACCCCCATTGGAAAGATATACAAGTCTAATAAAATGTTTGTTTTTACCATTTATGAAATTATTTACAAAAATTAAGTTATGTTTCAAAATGGGAAGGTATATCATTATTGACTATTTTCTTGGATTTTTCGTTTATACCACTGTGGTCACTGATTTCAGCTAGCCAAATGAAGTTCATGTTCAACCAAACTACAACCATTTGAAATATATTTGAATGAGATAAAATTTCATGAGGAAACTATTTTGAAAAGCTTCCTAGATTGGAAGTTATACCTTACTATATGAAGTTATGTCACTGTGGGAAATATTGATGAAAATCAGAATTATCACCTTGGTTGCCACGAATTTTTGAACCACCAAATGGAATCCAAATGCTTTTAAATTTGGTTTGTTAGAAATATATACATATTGGCTTAAATGTTTATTTTGTACCCGTCACAAGTTGCCTTACGGTTTGAATGTTATAATAATTTGAATTACGGTACGTTGCTGTCCACTGTATACAACAGGTGACCGTTAGTTAACCCTCATTTCCTTGAACGTTTAAGAGGTCGAACGGAAACCTATTGTCTTTAAAGCACTCCCAAGTGAGGGATAGGTGTATTTGGTAGGAAATTGATTTTGGAACCATATTCCAAAAGTTAGGACCCCAATTGTGAGTGCACGTACGCATGCATGATAATGAAGTTACGCTTTGCTATGACATGGAAGCATGATTATGATGAATTCCCTATTGCGATATGAATTGTATGATCGTAATAATGCTTATGCTATATGTGAATGGATACCTACTGTGTGAATGATGGTATCATGATGCTTATGCTATATGTGAATGAATACCCACTATGTGAATGATGGTATCATGATGCTTATACTATATGTGAATGGAGACATATTGTATGAATGATGGTATCATAATGCTTATGCTATATGTGAATGGACACCTACTGTGTGAATGATGGTGCTGGCAGCTGTGATTTTTCCTTGACTCCCAAGATAGGATGGGACTCAGGATGTGAGTAGTTAGGAGGGTAGCACCCCCTAGATCTATATGGGCACTACACATTGGGTCACCCAATGGTAGTGTAACGCCCTCTCACCAAAAAGGCACAAGGAGAGGGTAGTGTCTTGTAAGGAATTGTAAAGACTTTTTAACACTGATATGAATGAGATGGCTGTACTTTTGAATTGTTCTTTGTTTGATGAAAGATTTTATTCTAGCTTTCTTTCATGGTTTGCTCTTGATTCCACGTTTTCATGCATTGAGCCACTTCCACCTGAGTGACATTCGCGACCTCCGGTCGCGATCTCGCACTTTGTCGCCCTCCGGCAAGGTCAGGGGGTGGGGTCGTGACAGTTTCTGATTCAATGGTGTGAGTGAGTTCTGACAGATCCTTAGTTAAAGAAGTATCCAAAGCCCTTCTTTGAATTATTTCCTTCTGAAGATCACCGAATTCCTATCTTAATTTTTGCATCTCCTCCCTTATTCCAAGCATCCTGTTGAAACAAGCTCCCTTAGACTCTGAAGGCCTGCACGGAGCATGGTCACAATTATCCCAGGAACTCTACTAAAAGTAGGTCTGGATGGTACTGTCAGGGCCACAACTGCTGTAGCAACTTCGATTTCGAGGTCTGAACTTGAAGGGACGACAACTATGTGAGTTACTGGCTCTTTCTGGAGCAATTATGAAGCCCAAAGTCTCTGACATGTCAGATTCAGAGACGACCCCAGCTTCAATCTGCCTGGCCCTTTTTAAACTAGCCTCATCACCTGTTCGAGCCGCCACTCCTACCCCAGCATGCTTTAAAGGGGCCTCTTCCTTTGGTCTCTCATTCTCTGCCATGGCCTCGACAAGTGCAAGGCTAACATCTTTTCCTGGTTCCTCACTTTCTTGAGCTGTCACTTTAGCTTCGACAAGCTCTGGGGCAACCTTTGCTCTTTGTCCTTCATCTTATAAAGTTATCACCTCAGGCTTTGCCGTGGCCTCTTTCACTTGGCCTGCATCCTCTACAGCCAAAACTTTTGCAACAAAAAGCTCAACCCCTTCATCTCCTTGACCCGTGCCCTCTGGGACATCAGCCTCTTGATGTTCAACAACCTCGCTAGCCATAGGCCCCTCCTCAAGAAAGATGCTTGGGCTCTCATTATCCATTACTGCGACCCCTGTCTCAATCGGGGCAGTAATTTCTTGACGGTCAGAGACCATGTCAGTGAGAGGTTCCTCTCCTGGGGGATTGATTGTAGGGCCTTCAGCTTCATTGACCTCCATTGGAATCGAACCTGATTCAGGAATCCCCCTTGGACTTGGAATCCCCCTTGGACTTGGAGACCCCACCCCAAGTTCCGGAGTCGCCTCTCGATCAGAAGTGATAATAATAGGCTCAGAGGGGCCGGATTCATCCACTTTAGTCTATGAAGAAGTAGAAAATATTTCAGGAGAGGCAAAAGATGATCGAGAAAGTGCAGAAGGTGACATTGAATGAGAGAAGTTAATGAATAAGAAGAGGAAGAGCTACCTCGTAATTCCAAAATCACAGGAAGTTTTGCACCCCTACATCTTCGAGCAGGTCTACTAGCCTGAGCCGGTGCACGAGTGCCGGTAGGGGTAGAGCATTTCCTTTTCTTCCCTCATATTAGAGGAGAAGAAACTGCTTCAGAACTCCCTCCTTCAGAAGGGCCCGCAACAAGTTTACTGTGAGGACCACTCCTGATCAATGCGTTCAAGTCTTGAAGTGGACACCCCTTGTGACCTGGAACCTTTCGGCCCTCCTTCCATTCAAAGACAGAACCAAGTTTATCAAAGATGCTCCCAATCTTTTTCTTCATGGTAAGAAATTGCGGCGAAGTATCATCAGTCGCTATCTCTTGAGGGATCCCAAGAGCATGTCAATTCCATGGATAGTCTAAGTCAATAACCTCGCCAAGAGTGGGCGCATTGACAATCCTCCTCTTTCTAATCTCTTGATGCCAATTTCCATTTCCCCTTTTCAAGGGTGATCAACATCCCAATACCCTTGGCTGGTAATTATCCACCAGTTTGCGTAGGCCTCGATACCCAGACCCTTCTGCCAAAGTGGGGTAGCACATAGTTGCTAATCTCTGTCTCCTCTAAACATGCGGACCATGCGGTCCGTACATGCTCTGGTAACACTCTCGAAGAGTCCCGAGCTCTTGTATCTTCCCCGTGTTTACTCTGCCCGGACGCTTTTCAAAAAACATAGAGAAGGGGAAGCTCTGATCAAGTCCATGCTGACGGGTAAAGCGATGAGGGAAGTATCCCTCCAGTCTGGCACAGTTCGGGGTCCTATAGGGCAAAAATCCTCCTCTAATGCTCAACATGAACATGAGCTCCTTGATAGTCATCAGAGCGCCGTCCAACTCCTTCCTTAGTTCATCAACAAAGCGATTGGAAAAACTCCCAACTGAAAATGGGACCCGCCGCATATTTGAGGAGTCATTCCCAAACAAGCTCCGAGCCTCCCCTGTGCTATGAAAGATAGCCTTTTGACCAACAATTTTCATCAAGAAAGGGGGCATTTTCTCCCCCGAGCCCTGACTCCTGACAAAGGTGGAAGGGAAGCCACCCATACACATAATGGATGGGGAATGGAGTCTTAAAGTCTTCAGGAAAAGCTTCTCCCCCAATAGTACCATTTCCCCCCTCTTTCCCTTTGAAGTTTTCCCCCATGGAGATAGCTCCCAGTCCATGGTAGATATTGCATACGACTAGTTGAGCGAGAGCATATTGGCATACCCTCGCCATATCACAAGCCACATAGAGAGTACTTGGTCGAATGTCATCTGCCCCTCCATGAATAAAAAATTTGCATAAGAATAGGTTCAGGAAAGCGGCTAAGGAGATGGAATTGTCACTAGTCTCAGGTTGATAGATGGGAGGCGTCTCCTTGGCGACTGCCTTCCCCTTTTTCCTTGAAGAGCCTCGACCATCCTCAAGGTAATCCCCGCTAAATAATTTCACTCAGCCGGTGAAGGTTACCCGACCGTTGCTAGGCTTAGAATGAAGCAACTGGTATTTATCAAAAATTTTCTGAAGGCTGGTAGGAGGTTCCTCTCTCCCCAAGCAAGCACCACCAAAGATGACCGGTTCTGGGGCACGAATTCGTCATACATGGCCTCGATCAGTGGAAGGCCGCCAATAAAATGAAGGTCTAACAAGGAGATCCTTGCTTCCCCATGCCCAAGGAGCCAATAGTTGCTAACATGGCTCCATGTTTCCAGCAGTACCTTGATAGTATTGAAGCACCAATCATAATAGCTAGCTAAGCACTGAACTGCTACTAACATAGAAGCATGTTCAAGAATGTCTTTGAATGACCCAGCACTTGGATGGTCCAAGAAGAATATCCTTTAAAATATTGGTGCTCCCCTTGCATTCAGAGAGCAGAAGAAGACCACATCATCCCTTGGGTGTTCACCATTCTCTTCCCCAATGTGGGTAAATCAGTATTAGAGGCCACATTCTTGTGCATACAATGAAGTAGCGCCACCCCTTCTTCAATACTGACATTACCATCATCATCTCCCCGGACTTCAAAGCAGATAGGGTCAGTAACAAATGTGATGCTGAGAGGCCACTCTGGCCTGCACGATGCATTAATGAGCAAAATAGGCTCACCCCTCACAAGACTCTCACCAGTAAATTCATTGGTGCGGACCTCTACTCCCCTCAGAAGATTCTTCACATTAGGGATCTTGTGAGAAGGCCCGACATTTTATCAAGTTTAAGGATCCTACTCTTGTATGGAAATCACTAAGGCATAGGACAGTGCTGGCTCTGTGTTCTTAAAATGCCTACCACTGGTTGTGTCCTCAAAATTCCTAACGTCGGCTGCGTCCTCAAAATGCCTAATGTCGGCGGTGTCCTCAAAATGCCTAACGCTGATTGTGTTCGTTGACGCCTAACGCCGACGGTGCTCGCTAATGCTCGTGCCGGTTGGGTTTGCAAATACCAACGCCGACCGTGTGCTCCAAATGCCAGCACTGACGATGCTCGCTAATACCAGCACCAGCTGGGTTTGCAAATACCAGCGTAGACCATGTGCTCCAAATACCAGCACCTACTGGGTTCGCAAACACTAGCACCGACTGTGAACTCAAAATACCAACGCCAGTTGTGCTTGCTAACAGCTAACGCCGACTGTGTTTTCAAAAGACTATAATCGCTCGTGTTCAAATCTCTGGCACGTGCCACAGATCCTGCATGTGTCACCTCGAGCTCTGTTGCGTCGCCTGATAACTGCCGCCATGACGTGGTCTGACGCACATCCTCACACGTGTGGAATGATAGCCCTTCACCTCTCGATGACCCTTCGCGTTCTGGCGACTAATCACCTCCAGGTAACTATTCGTCTCTCGCGACCTTTCACGTTCTTGCCAGAAACTCCCCTTCACTAAAAAAACCGACTGAGAAACCTTTTCCCTTCCAGCACGTTGCCGAAAAACTACCAGAAACTTGACAGAAATCCTCAAGCAGCTCTCTGCTGCAACTTCCACCCCTTTTTGCTTCTTCAGAGCCCCTAAAACAATGGCCTGAGTCTCTGGAACCTCTGGCAAACTCTCTGCCTATCCTGCTATACTAGTCAACAAAATCCTATAAAGGCCTAGTGTTCTCCCTGATGCTCTCTCCTGTTTGTCGGCAAACTTTTGCAGAATCCTACTCGAAGAACCCTACGTGCTGCCGGGAAAATCTCGTTGGGACCTCTTTCACCCTCGACTTTGCTGTTTTTACCCTTGGTGAAACGGTGAGAATGGAGTTTTACCCCCTTATATAAGCAAGGTTTCCCTGAGCCCCTACAATCCAAGAATGATAGTCACGTCCCTAAAGGCCAAACGACGGTGGGCTGGATCGGGTCAGGCTCAGACCTGAGGCCCGTATGAAAGTCTACCGCCGATCATGAAAAATCAAGACCAAGATCGGGTCGGGCTTGGGCTAGAGGCCCGAACACTAGCCCGTACCCAACACTGACTATGTTCTTAGTATCCAACGCCGACTGTGTTCTCAATACTCAGTGCCGACTGTGTTCTCACTACTCAGCACCGGCTGTGTTCTCAATCACTCAGCGCCATTTGTATTCTCAATACTCAGCACCGGCTGTGTTATCAATCACTCAGCGCCGGCTGTGTTCTCAATACTCAGCACCGACTGTGTTCTCAATCACTCAGCGTCGGCTGTGATTTCCATCACCCAGTGCCGGCTGTGTTCTTAATCACTTAGTGCCAGCTGTGTTCTCCATCATCCAACACCGGCTGTGTTCCCAAGTGTACCACCGTGTGTTGCCTTTGCTCGTGCTAAAACATTCCTTATGTTAGTGTTGCACATGTTCTAGTGTCACATGTGGCAGAACCCGGTTACCATTGTGTGTGTCTTACCTCTATCCCCTGTGGAGTTGCACCCAGGTCATGACATGTCATCCCCAATAGAGTTAGAAGCTGACCACTGTCCCTCATCCCTAGTAGGAATTACACTCATACTGCAGCCCATTGATCCCCATTGGAGTTAGAGACATGCTTACCCCTTTAATCCCCTGTAGGTTAGTCAAACACCAAGCCATCCTAACCCCAGGAGTCTGGTTACCTTCCATGAGCCTATTCCCCATGGAGTTCCATCCTTCACCTTAGGGAAGTGATATTTGTTCCCTTATCTCTAGTGAAGTTAGCTTCCCATAAAAAATCCCTCTATCATTTTACCCCTAGGGAGTCAAATTACTATCCACAGACCTATTCTCCAAGGGACTTCACCTACTAGGCGAACCTAAACACCATGGTCCGGGTTGCATGACACCAAACTGCACAGCCATGGTCCTGCCTGCATGACCTTAAACAACGCAGCTTTGGTCTAGGTGCACGACCCTAAATTGCATGGTCCAAACTATATGACCTTAAACTGTAGCGACGGTCTAGTTGCATGACCTTAAACTGCATGGTCTTAGCTGCATGACTTTAAACTACACAGCCCCGGTCCAAGCTATACAACCTTAAACCATAGTGCACGTCTTGGCCCCATGACATTAAAAGGCGTAGCACCATTGTCCAAACTATATGACTTTAAACGACAGTGGATGTCTAGTTGCATGACCTTAAACTGCATGGTCCTAGTTGCATGACTCTAAACTGCATAGCCACGGTCTATGCTATATGACCTTAAACCATAGTGCACGTTCTGGTCGCATGACGTTAAACTGCTTTGCACAGGTCCCGGAGGCATGACCTTAAACCTGCCTCCACACACATGCCTTTTATGTGCATTTTCATGCACGTCTTCCCTAATCGACCCAGTTGTATGTGTACATCATAACTCCCCCAGTGAGTTCATTCATCACATTCATCATTCCCCAGTGAGTCTCACCTATGCTCATAAAAATGGCGAACCATCCTGCCACCACCATACTCACTCCATGGCCCCCACAGACTGCCATCCATCTCCACCATGGTCCAGCTGTATGACCTTAAACTGTAGTGCATGTCTTGGCCGCATGACGTTAAACTACTTTGCTCAGGTCCTAAAGGCATGACCTTAAACATGCCTTCACAAAAAAAATAAAATAATAAAAATGGGCATGGTGCATACCTGGATAAGGGAACGCCATAAGTAAAAATGATGGGCGGGCATGGTCACGAAACCATGAGTAAAAGAGTTTCATGAAATAAAAACTTGGGCACGGTGAAGACTTGGAAAGGGCACTGTAAGTAAAGATGGAAAATTAAGGGTAGACATGGCCGAAAGGTCTTGGGTAAAAGAGCTCCAAATAAAAGGAAGTTGGTGAAAACCGTCTCTACGGCTCCGCTTTCCAAAGTCCAAGTGAAAATCCACAAATGACGCTCGGACCAATAAATAGGTTGATGCAGCACTCGCCTTGACAGGCGGCTTCAGCCCACATTAAAGAAAAAATCCTTGGTGTCACAATACTGGGACGCAAAAAATACGAGCTTCAAGGAAAAGATTCCGATAGCCTGAGCCCATTTACAAAACGGACTTGAAATATAGAAGACTCACCAAGAAGACAAGACAAGTCTCATGAGGAAGAGCATTGTTCCCACGAGGTCACAAATGCACTCCGAGATGCCAGAGACGCCCTAAGAAGGCTAAGTCAGCCATGACTTTGGATCTGTTACTCGAAACTGCTAATAGTGGGTAGGGGTTATACCCAAAGCTGGTAACCTCGATAAACTGAGGTACCCTGCCCTCCATGGAATATCTAGAGCATAACGCAGATGAGCATCGACAAAAGACCCTTTAGCAAACCATCCAAACAAGAAAGTCATTTCGACAAATCAAAAGACGCCCCAAGAAGGTTAAGTCATCCATGAATTTGGACATATTATGTGAAATTACTAACAGTGGGTAGGGGTTATACCAAAAGCTGGTCACCTCGATAAACTGAAGTACCCTGCCCGCTAAAGAATATCTGGTGTACAACGAAGACGATCACTGACAAAAGGCTCTTTTGTTGTCTATCCAAAAAAAAGAAACCCAGACCAAATGCGAAAAATTCCCTTCAGCATGACACTCCACTGCTAGCGGGCTTGATTCTTATTAACGAGGTCTGTACAAATCCTCAGCTTCAGAATCACAAACAGTCCATGCAAAGGTGAGGACTTTGATAAGATCACTAAAAAAAGTCTCTTCTCCCCTTAAGTCTCCACTGTTGGACTTAAAATAGCTGTGGGACCACTACATTGGATCCTACACTGTTGAAAACCCATAAGGGTCAAGTTTCGACTTAATCAGATATTCCAAGATAAAGTTATTGGTGAAACATTTAAAAGGGGTAGGCCGCACACTATTCCCGTGAGGCCTCCCTGCACCAATCTCTATTAAAGGAGGCCGGTAAGTACAATCCTGAGCAGCAACTTCAAAGACTCATATCTCACTCGTTCTAAGTCGGATCTCTCTCAAATTTGGTGAGCGTGTTCGTCTCATCAAGACGAGCGTTTTGATATGTGGTACGACCCATGATAATGCCCAAGCAGGGAGAAAAAGTAAATAGAGGTTGATGATTCATGAAGATAGTGGTAGAAAATTTAGCAGCAGCACGCCTGATTCGAGCGACCATATCATGACGCTCCCACACTCGATCAACGTGAAACCAATTGCATTATGTGCATAAGGTCCGAGGCTATCTCTTTTTCGAACCCCACGTACGATGAAAGGTTGGATTTCATACACGAAGGCATCGAAGTTGCTGTAAATTCTGATCGTCGGATTTCCAAATTTCGGCAAAAACCTCAAGACGAGGAAATCCTAATCCGGACGCGAAATCGAGCTGCGTTTGTTGCAACGCGATCGTGACGACACGCTCAATGTGATTCAATGAAGAAATCAAGGAAAAACATCAAGAAACAAGCACACTATTGATCCGAAGTTTTAAAGATTCATCCAAATTTTGAGTCGCATGATCGTGGTGTCAAAACGTGATCCATAGCTCGAAGTTGGTATCAATTCGATCGCCATGCCGAGCCCTACAAGAAAAAAATCATATTCGATCAAATGGGCATCAGAGCAACACCGAATCATCCATGGAAAATTACGTAATTTCTAGGGTTGCAACAAGGATCGTTTTGGAATTTTATACATTATTAGGCAGGGGCAAAACAATCATTTTACACCAAATTTTAGAATTTTTTTTAATTCAATTAAATTGTAATTATCATCAATTTAGGTAGTTTTTGGGCATCTACCCATGTTTGGGCCCAATTCTATCTAAATATATTAAACACAATCGCCAAGGGGCGCTGGATTCATTCTACACATTGATCTCTAAAATTTCAATTTTGCCTTGAGTTCGTGGGTGTGTCTTGGAGAGAGAAGGAGGAGAGATAAGAAAATGGTCGATACCTTTCGATAAGGTAATTTTCTCTCTCCTCCTCTTTTATCTCTCATCTCTTTCTTTCTCTCTCATCCTCTTTTCTCTCTCATCTCTCTCTTTCTCTCTCCTCCTCTTTTCTCTCATCTCTCTCTTTCTCTCTCTTCCCTTCTCTCTATCTCTCCCTTTCTCTCTCCTCCTCTCATCTCTCTCTTTCTCTCTCCTCATCTTTATCTCTTTCCTTATATTTCCTCTCGTCTATATCTTTCTTTCCTAATTCATATATGATCTTCATTATCCACTTTCCTAATTCATCTATGATCTTCATTATCCACTTTCCTTCTTCTTCTTTATCTTTCGTTTCTCTTTCTCCTCTTTCTTACTCTCTCTGTTCTATCTCCTTCCTCCCTGTTCATGCATGGTAGAATCTATCACCTGGCATGGCCTCTTCTTTCTCTTCTCCTTCATTTGACATGGACGGCGGAAGCACATTATGTCCCTTCTTTCTCTTCTCCTTCATCTGACATGGACGGCGGAAGCACGTCGCCGCCCATGTCTCTTCTCTCTCATCTCTTTTATCTGACATGGATGGCGGAAGCATATCGTCGCTCATGACTTTTCTATCTCTTCTTCTTCTAACATGAACGGTGGAAGCACATCGTCGCCCATGTCTTTTCTTCTTCTTCTTTTGACACAGACGACAGAGGTAAATCGTCGCCTATGTTTTCTCTTTCTTCTTCTTCTTCTGGCACGGACGACGGAAGCACATCGTCGCCCATGTCTTCTCTTTCTTCTTCTTCTGACACGGACAACAGAAGTACATTGTCGCCCATGTGTTTTCTTTCTTATTCTTCTTTTGACACGGACGGCGGAAGCACATCGCCGCCTATGTCTTCTCTTTCTTCTTTGTCATTTGACACAGACGACGAAAGCACATCACCGCCTATGTCTTCTCTCTCTTCTTACTCCCCTATCATGGACAGCAGAAGAACATCGCCGCCCATGTCTTCTCTCTCTTCGTCTTCTCACATCGACAACGGAAGCACATCGCCGCCCATTCTTTTTCTCTCTTTTTACTCTTCTGTCATGAACGGTGGAAGCATATCGCCGGCCATGTTCCCTTGTTCGCTTCTCTCTCTCTCTTCTTCATTATTTTCCTTCTTTCTTTCCTCTCCCTCTTTTGCTTTTCTTCCTCATTGCTCATCTCGTCCTCTTCTCACATGCATGATATCAGTATTGTGCATGTCTCTCTTTCTTTCTCTCTTCTTTCTTCTCTCTCTCGTTTGACCAATGGAGGCTAAGACAAACATTACTATGATAGTCTTGTCGTTTAACAGTATTACCACTGAATCGGTCTTAGTTATCATGCTCGCCTCACTGCCACGATAAGCTAGCCGTTGTGCCAGGTCGGCCAATGATTGTTCTGATGTCTAGTAGTATTTCTGTTGTGCCGGTCTAGTTACCATGCCTGTCTTGCTACCACACCGGGTTAATCACTTGCTAATCTAGTAGCTATGTTAGTCTCGCCACCTGGTCAAACTTTACTCTGAACTACCCCCTTCTTCCTCTTTCACCTAGCCTCTTACCTTCTCTTCTTTTTGATGTGCGCCCTGTGTACATTCGCTCAAAGACAAGGTGGGGTCTCTTTCGGCTCACTTGTCATGTAAAATTAAATCAAGTGTGTGTGATTGCAGAAAACAGGAGAATACAAACCAAGGAAGACGATTTCGAACCAGTTCTACGATTGGGGGTCGTTTTTTATGATCTAAGAGGGCGCCCAAGCGATTTTGTCCCGAACCCACCTTAAATTCCTCTCTCATAGGTTGGTCTACCTGCCCTCGCTCATGAGTGAGGTTCCCAAGAGAGTGATCTCAAAGTCTCAGGTTCCCTTGAAACCTGAGATGCATGCCGCCTGATCATTTAGATTCAGAGGGTGAGATCGAGGCAACTAACCCGAAATAATGAGAGGAAGGACTTCCTTAAGATATTTCGTCAAGATCTTAGCTATAATCTTCTAAGCACTTGCAAGCAAACTGATAGGTCTAATACCTGCGAGCTCATTGCACACTGATTTTTTAGGTATCAATGCCAAGAAAGTGGAATTGATAATAAAAATTTGACCTCTGATCATAAAATCTCTAACGACCACCAACAAATCATCTTTGGTTAGATTCCAAAATCTTTGGAAAAAAACCAAAGGCAAACCATCCAAGTTTGACTCCTTATCGTCAGGCAAAGAAAAAACAGCATGTTGCAGTTCTTGAACAGTGATCGGTCGCTCCAAGAACATCTCCGCTCTTCATTCAACATCTTAAAAGGAACATTCAGAAAACTTGGTGTCATCACCATCTCTTTAGCAAAAGCTTTCTTAAAATGATTAATGACACCCAATTCCATGACAGCATTATCCTCAGGATCTAACCCAGGGATGTTTAGTCCCGAAATATCATTTTGTCTTCTTCTGGTGCTAGCAATGGCATAGAAAAACTTAGTATCAAGGTCACATTCCTTCAACCATCTATTCCGAGATCTCTGTTTCCAATAGATTTCCTCAGATCTTCTCAAATCCTCTTAACTCCTTGAGTTTCACCCCATGTTCCACCACCAATTGCTCAGTTAAAACACCGCTAGTCTGAGCATTAAGATCCAACATTTCAATATCAACTAAGGCCCCATCAATCTTACCCTTAAGATCGAATTTATTATCCTCTTTCCAAGTAATCAATTTGTGTTTGACATTTATCAACTTTTTGTGTAATTCAAAATCCACAGAATCCACCCCCACAGTATTCGACCAGGTTCTTTTAATAATGTTAATCACCTCTAAATTTTCCAACCAACTAACATCAAATCTGAAGGGTTTCGGCCCTCCCCTGAAAGACCTCGTATTCAAAAAAATGGGGAGGTGGTCAGAGGACAACCTTACCAAGGCTTTAACTAAGACCAAGCGAAAAACCTCAACCCCCTCTGGAGCCAACAAAAACTTGTCTATTTTAGACATCGCCAAATTAGCAATACTATTATTGGACCAAGTAAACTTAGATCTGATAATAGGAGGATCCATAAGAGCATTGCTCTCGATGAAAGAATTAAAATTCCTCATATAAGTGTTAATTGGGTACCCTGCAAAGGACTCATTTGGCCACCTAATAAGATTAAAATCTCCCCCGATCACCATAGGATAATAAACATTCATACCTAAAATAAAACCAGATTTCAAAGTAGAAGTAGTAGACCCATACACATTCATGAAACCCCAAGAAAACCTCAAACAAAGACTATTGAAACCCAAAAGCAAACAATTGTTTTTAATAACAGTCTCAAAATTTTGGACCACCAGTGGGTCCCACAAGACCTAAATACCACCAGAAATACCTACTGCATCAATCCTATAGAAATAGACTACACCTGAGCCCCAAACTTCTCTAGCCACAGAGAAAGTAGGACTAGGAAGTTTGGTCTCCTATAATGCCAAAATCACAGGTTTGTATTTCGACACAAAACACAAAACATTCCTTTTTCTTCAACGGTCCCCTAACCCCCTTACATTCCAAGACAAAATATTCCTAATAATTAAGGAGAAGAGAAAGAAGAGGAACCTAGTCTAGAAGGACCGCCGCCTAAAACGACATCTTCTAGCATCCTCGTGTCATTGGCCTCATGATTATCAGAATCAGAAGAAGAAGACGAATCAAGATCTACCACCACCGGGTCACGAAACACAATTGTAGCATTCGCTGCCAAATAGCCACATTTCGGGACCCCCCGCGCCTCCAGTCTAGTCGATGATAGCACCCCTTTGTGAAAAACCTTTTTAGACTTCCCAGAAGCCACCCCTTTACCCTTCATTGTCGGTGTCGCCTCCAAAGCATTATCAATCTTCTCTGCAGGAAACATAGGAGAGTCCACCTTATTCTCCACCATTTTCTTTGCTTCACGACGCTTCTTAATCTCTGCAAAAAAAAAGTGCAAGGGGCACATCTACCATCCCCATATCCAACACCATCTTAGCCACCAAAGCAACTTCATCATCATAGGGAATGAGAGTATCAAAGACCTGGGTGGTTGGAGAAACAACACCTAAAGGCTGAGCCGTCGGAGAGACGACTATGGCCAACTCGTTGTGAACCACAACGTTCTGCTAAAACTCCTCATGAGGAGGAGCATGTCAACAAATGGCCCCTCTTGAATACCAGTAGCAATAAAAAGGGCCAGAACCTCCACCAGATTATTCTCAATAAGGAAGTGGGGATCATCAAGGTCTACCACCACTATGGCTAGAGGTTCAATCAAAAGAGGGTTAAAACGGGAGAGGCTCTTCTTCAATTGGCCCTTTGCTGCCGCCAAGCGGGAGAGTAGAGGATGCGTCTTTGAGTTAAGGAAGAGAAGTAATAACAGACAACACTAAGCTTAACCCACTTTATTCCTATGCACCAAGAGTAACATTAGCGAGAAAATAGGCGAAGACCCCCTGCAATTTCCTCTTGCTACATCCGAAACCCCAGCCACCTGTTTGAGGTGATTTAAGGAAGGAAAGGAGATTGCCGCCAGCCTTCCCCAAAATCTCTTTTATGTATGTTGCAGATTTCCAAGTCACAATCAGATTTCTTGGGAGAACCAAGCACCGTCATAGCTATCTTTCTTATGCCATCAAAAGCAACGAGACGTTGTGGACCCGCGAGATCATCAGGAGGATTCAAATCCAAAAATTGTTCCAGTGAGACATCATCCAGAACCCAATCTTTCGAAATCGTCGAAGGAGTTTCCAAAAAGACCGCTTTCCTTTTGGTCAACCCTCTAGTAACTCCCTTTTCGAAATCTTGTTGTTTACTGATGAATTCGAAAGTCTTGGAGATGAAACAGGAAACCTTCCCACTGGTATCCAACATTTTGAAATTTTGGGAGTAATCTTATTTTGAAATTCAAAATTCCTAGGATTACGCCGGTAGCTTCTGTTAGACTTCGATTTTTCGGGAATAACAATTTCGGCCGGTGCCTTCCACTTCTCTGGCTTATTCTGCAGAACATCCTTAAAGCTATCCCCAGTAACCTTCACAATCTCAGGGGCAAAAATAGATTTCTTAGAAGAACGAGAGATCAAAATCTTAAAACAATCATCAGCAATAGTAACAAAAACTTTCTTCGAAAGAGGGGCACATTTTTCTTTCACAATCTTAACTCGTACAGCTTTGCAAACTGGACTCAAGAAGAAATCCCAGCTTAGGCCGCAAAAGGTCCCAAAACCACCCACAATCCTTTTGATGATAGCCAAGTTCCAAGCATAAAGAGGGTTTCTGTAAAGATCAATCCAAAGTGATTATTTATGTATAATGGAGCCATGATCTGTGGGTTTTCATAAGTCTCAGGATAGCAAGCTCCCTCGAACTCTACAAAAAGGGTCTTGGAGAGCTCTACGGACCTCATCTTTTGATCGAAGTTTAACCACCACCTTGTTGAACCCAATGACCTTAACATCAAGGGAATATGAAAGGTTCCCGCCTCTCTTAGCCGAATCAGACAAACCAAAAAAGCTAGAAATGGGGGGTGAAAAGATCCAATCACAAAGAACTCCAACCTGATATCTAGCTTCACCCATTCCAACATCTCAATACACATAGAAGGAAATGCAAAACCACCAGAACCTGCATCAACAACAGAATCCACAGCCATCTTTCTCCAAAGCACATCCATCTCTCTCATGCCCAACCCCATACCCCATCCACCAAAAAACCACTAGAACCAGCATCAACAACATAATCTACAACCATTTTTCTCCATTGCGCATCCATCTCTCTCATGCCCAACCCCAAACCCCATATGTAAATGTATCATGTTATTCCTGATGTGCTTTTCTCTCATTCTATCCATCCCATGATCATATGAAGTTTGCTATACACCATGTTTAAACTTCAAAGAGACACAAATAGAGATAAAATGTAACTATATCCCACATACTCTTCCCTTGCACTGTAATCATAAAAAAAAAGAAAGAAAAAGGAGGCATGTTCATGTTTATTTATTCTCTATAGTTTTTCTTAGATATTTATTGCCAAATAACCACTGCATGTTACTGTTATATATAAAATAGAAACCCTTGAATAGGCCTAGCATAAGTCCCCATTGTCTGGTTTGGGTTCATGGATGGGTCCATTCTCCATGATATCGTCCCTAAATGCCTGTATATTCCGCTCAGATGAGCCATACTTCGCACCGATGCCCTTGTCATTTCCTTGCATCTTGCTACTGCCTTCTTCATTTCTGTTGCCTTCTCGCCGTCCGTCACCTCTGCTATGCACCTTGCTACTTCATCTCTAGTGAAAGCGTCCGCCTTGAGCCAAACACCGACCCCGAGCACGTCCACCAGGAACATGGCATTAGTGGGTTGGTCCATCCATTGGGGAACGCGATCACTGGCACTCTGGCAGCAACTGTCTCCAATGTCGAGTTCCACCCACAGTGAGTAAAGAAACATGACAGTGAAGGATGGCTGAGCACTTCCACCTGAGGGCACCATGGCACCACTATCCCCTGCCCCTCGACCCATTCCAAGAATCCCTTTGATAAACCTGTTTCAGATGAATTTTTCGATGGCTTTACTACCCAAATCAATGCTCGTCTGCTTGTCTTAAGCGCCTAGGTCATCTCATCCATATGCTTCGGAGGGAGCACTGAAACGCTCCCGAGAGACACGTGCACAACTGAACCCTCTGGCTTGGAGTCCAGCCAAGCCAAGAAGTTGGAAGGGGCTTCCCACATGTCCCTCCGAAGGTGCGGGACAGTCGGGCATCCGAGTAGCGCATGTGGCATGAGTGGGCCGACATGCCTCATCAGGTGTAGGCCCTCTGCAAACCAGATCTCCTCAGGCTCAAGCTGGTCAAATGAGTTGCCCAACACCATTCTCATGTCCCTGAGCTTCGCGTAGAGCTGAGTCAAGAGCAATGGGATTTTGCTGTAAGTGCTCGATGGCAAAGCCAAGGTCGGAAAATCCTCAGGCTTCAGGTGTGGCAGTCTGGGAAACTTCACTGGAACCTCCATTTCTGCTCTGTTCCAACCAAGATCATGATAATAATAGCCATAGATCGCACAAAATTGGATCCACAATAATGAACATGGGATTCCAAGCCCTTTTGCCAAGTCAATGACCCATGGTGTGAAGGGGGTCGTGACCATGTAGGTGACCCTACGGCCCTGTACTCATAGGTCCTCAACAAAGCTGGCAAGGCTCTCCTGCTCCTCTCTCTCAAGCCTACCAATGCAGTTATCTATGCCCATGATGGGCATCAGTGGATCCGAACCATCTGAGAAGAACTTGAACTTGATGTTTCCATCTGCCTCGGCAGCGGCAGCTTTGTCGCAGTCCTTGAGAATGTGCTGACGCCCGATGGCTGCGGTGGCGAGGGTCATGCTTATGCCCCTAGAGGCTAGACGTCCTGCAAATTGGAGCACAGGGTTTATGTGGCCTTGTGCTGCATAGCAAACTAGCATCACATGCTTAGTTTCACTACCTATTTCCCTCACAACTTTGAAAAGCAAAAAATTCCTGGGAGTTGTATATCTAGTGTTCTATCATGTTCAAATAATCGCTAGCCCATATGCAATGTGGTTGCTAAATGTGAGCTCCAGAGCTTTACGTTCAAGCTCAGAAGTAACTCCCTAATTTAGGAGAAATGAAATAAAATAATGGAAAACTGTCAACACACATTTATGGTGGACATTAAGTACAATCCATTTTAGGAATGGCATAAGAAAAAGAAACATCGAATTGCAAAGGAAAGATGAACGTACCATCGACAATTTCTGTGGTGCAGTATACTTGCATGCTTGCATGGGTCACTAAATTGTTAAAGAATCCAGAAAATGTAAGGTTTTAAGACTAATGGTAGACACACCATATTTCATATCCACAAGATGAAAGTGTTCTTTTTTCTTTTTTTGAATAATGTCAGCACATATGTTGGGTGGCAATGGGCGGGTGCCCATGCCCTGGAAAAGCATCCTTTTGTTTGGTTTATATGGCCATTAAAGGCCTAATGAGAGGTTATATAAAATATTTAAATATAAACTTACTAGGAGTGTGGTCCTCTTGTGGACCATATTAAGCAAATGCTATTTGCTGATACTTGAACTTGGATCGACGTGTTAGGCCAGTCGAGTTGAAAAACCAAAGGTACTGTTATACTTTATTGTTGACGTACTGTTATCCCTGGGACGCATAAGGAGAGTGCCGGTAGTAACCTTGTCCCTCCGGTGTCCAAGACACCGCTAGACCATGAGAACACTGTAGCAATAAGCCTGATATTGGGCACCCTCTGAAGAAGAGTCAGAATGGCCTCAAATTACATGAGAAGGTAATTTTGGATGCCCTAAGGACACCTATAAATTTTCGTCCGTTCTGACAATTTTTAAGCCAATCAGGACCAAACTTGTTTTTCAAATATAGGTCCTTTCATGTTGAAAATAGACCCTACAATTACAGCCCTATTTTTTGGGTCTCAAAATATTATCAGACCACTGCTATTGGATTCAGAATGTCGAAAAACACCTAAGTACCAAATTTTTGCTTAATCGGACCCTCTAGGACCATTATGGGCCTTACTTACCAAAAAAGGATGGGTTTTACACTACTGCAGTGCAGCCTCGGTGAACTAGTTTCCATTTATAGAAACTAGGTTTTATCAGTTCATGATGAATTTTAAATGTTCATAACTTGCTCCTTTTGCGTCAAATTAAACTCAAACTCAGACACGAGATAGATCTTGACGATACGTTTGTTTTGATACGTGGCATGCATCATCGCGTGGCCTGAAACGAGAGAATTGTTAGAGAGAAGATGAGCTCAAAACATGAAAATCGAAATTTTAAAAAGAAGAATATATCTTTCTTTTAGAGGCTATAGCTCAAATTCTCGATGTTAAAACGTCATCAATATGGGTCCGCTGCGACCGTGCTTCGAAGAGCTTCAGTTTGATTTAATTTTTTAGTATGATCAGAGGTCGGATGGCATCGAATTTTGAGGTTGACGAAGGCACACTTTTTCAGTCACTGGAATCTCATTTTTCGGCGACCTCCTAAATTTGGAACGTGCTCCAACAGAGACTAAAATGGATGATATTTATCAAAAAATGATCGTGATAATATGCTCTTCGATTTGTGATAAAAATTGAAGTCTCAGAACAACATGAATAGTGCCGAATTGGTGGTCGAAGAATGACAAGTTTATGGACTTGGTCGAATTCGGTTTCAAGACGATCAATGGGTATCAAAACGTGCGTAACAATCCAAGCTTTGATTCTACAACTTTTGATCGCTCGAATTACCACTGTAAATGTCTAAAAAAGCTCCCAATGCCTAGCAATGACAAAAGGACCCTCATGGAGGGATGGTTTTGTCATTTATTGAAAAGTGGTTAGGGGTATTTCAGTCATTAATTATTAAAACGGGATTAACATTTTTATTCATTAAATGTGTAATTTTAAACAGTTTTGTAGGTTTTTGAGTATCCACCCTTGTTTCGAGGTTACTCTATATAAGCAAAGTGTAGTCATTTGTAATGAGACTCTTGAGAGTTTTGGAAATTCATGAAAAGAGCATGAGAATTCTAAGAGCTTAGGCTTGTTCTTTTACTTTGATTCCAAACTCACGACTCAAGGAGAGAAAAGAGAGAAATAATTCCTAGAGAGAGAAAATACCCCTACGAACCTTTCACTCCCGAGAACTCCAAAATTCCAACTTCCTTAGGATTTCCAACTCCCAATCCTACCCCACACACTCTAGCTTGCATACACCCTATAATTCCCAACTCTCAATCCTACTTCATACACCCAACACTCTACCTTAGCTTTTCTATACCCTACCGTACTCCATACACATTAGTTACACCAATACAACCTAAACGTTCCATGCATATCAACCTAATGCATACACCATAGTTTCTATACACCTTACCTCACCCTAACCCACCTAAGCCATACACCTAAACCTTAGACCCTTGCCTTGACCCACAAAGACCAAGATTTTCCTCTCGAGTGCATGTAAAGGGACCCATGAAGGTGCACCTAGGTTCATGCCCATTCTGGGTCTACTTTCTCTCCTCTATTCTCTCTCACTCCTCTCTCTTCTCTTTCGTCTCTCTCTTCTTTCTTTTTCTCTCACTTCTTTTTCTCACTTTCTCCCTCTTATTCCTCTTTTCTCTCTCCTTTTCTCTTTCTCTCTCTTATTTCTCTCTTCTCTATTTGTCTCTTCTCTCTCTGCTCGAACCCAAGGCGGGTCCAAGCCTCCCCTCCTCTTTCCCTCTCTCTCTCTTCCACTCCCTCTAGTTCTCTTGCCTAAAAAAAACTCGGACCCGCACCTAGGGCGGGCCTGACATCTCCCTATCTTCTTCTCTCCCTTTCTCACTATCTCTCTTGTCCAGAGTTATGGACTTGCACCACAGATGAGTCCGTCATTGCCCTCACCCTCTCTCATACTCTCCCTCTTGTCTAGAGCCCGAACGTGCACCTAAGGCGAGCCCATTCCTCTCCTTCTATGCCCTCATCCTCTCTCATTCTCACTCTCGTTTAGAGCTCGGACCTGTGCCTAAGGCGGGTCCATCTCTATCCTTCTACACCCTCATCTTCTCTCATTCTCTCTCTCCCGTCTAGAGACGGACTCGCACGTAAGGCGAATCCATCTCTTTCCTTCTATATCCTACCCTCTCCCAGTCTCTCTACCTCCCCAAGATACCCAGACCCGCACCATAGGTGGGTTCATCTTCTTTTAGAGCCCCCCCACCCCCCTTTAACTCGTTTCTCTCTCACCCTAATACGTCCCTCTCTCTAACCCCTATTCTCATTTCTCATTCCCTCATCTCCTTTTATTTGATTGTTGTGACATTACTTCTTCATTCTCTTTCTTTATTCATCTTTTCTCTTACCTTTGAGCACTCGAATCAAGGTTTTCCTAAGATAGTGCCATAGGGTTCTAACTCCCAGAATGCTACTCACATAGTGTTGTTGAGTAGTAAGAGACACTGATTCTCTTTCGCTTGATCACTCGGGCTGGGGTCATTCTGAGATAGCTTTTATTAGAGTTTCAACCCTTACACTACTCTAAGCACCAGTTCACATAGTGCTCGAGTTGTGAGATATTTTCTATCTTTTTCACTCTCTTCTTTTCTCTCCTTTGATCACTTTTGAGGGGGCTCTTTGGGTTAGTGACATAGTTACGGGCTTAGTCTTGTAACTCCACTTTCCAAATCCTCTGGGTACCAAGGCATTGAGCTTGGTGCTTTTGTGTCCAGTAATACCTCTTGAGAGAGGTTACTCCAAAGGCTGCCCAATTTTCGGGTCATCCCTTCACTTCTTTTATCGATTCTTCTTCTTCTTATCTTTAAACCAAGCTCTCATCAACCTACTTTTATTTCTTTTCTTCTTTTCTTACTTACCTATTTCTCTTATCACTTTACCCCTAAAAACTAGAATACCTAAACCAGAAGTGCATTAAAGAGGAATTTATTATAAGCGGATTTTTATTAGCAGTCTTTTTGTGGGAGTACGAGTGAGGTGTTGATTTCAAAGGGGGCCGAATTCAAACCACATTGCTGAACAGCCGGAGGGCTTTCGTCATTGATCTAAGAGAGCAACAGCCAAGGCGTATCCGACGAACTCAACCGCAGTGCGTATCCGACGAACTCAACCGCGGTGAGGTCTGTGTTCCAGTCCATATCTTTATCGCTTTAAAATCCTCTCACTATTGGAAATATCTATCCGCACGTGGCACGTGAGGCACACTTGCTCACGCGAGTCAAGCGGTTGTCCGAGAGGGGGTTCATCGAGCCCGGGTCCCCGAGGTAGCCTGAGCGAGGTAAATCCAGTCCTAACCAACTGGGGATACACCACCCTATAGTTGGTTGGGCACGCTCTCAAACCGACATCCCATCTCACTTTCACGTAAAAACTGCTATGGAGTTCTCTTAATCCTCTCTCATCCAAATTGGGTATTTCATCATCCCCACATTCATGAATTTACCCATGGTTAGTGAGGTTCGACCACCTTCTACTCTCATTTATCTTTTGCCAGTTCTTTCAGACCTTAGCACTCGGGCTTAAGCCTAGGACAACTCTGGAAAGGGACCCCAAACCCTTCCTCCCTCTCTACCGGCATCAATGGCAAGTCCATTGTTGTAAACTGCATGAGCAGTTCTAGAACCGCTACCCTTCATGCCCACACTGTTATTGGTGGACTCTCCAATAGTCTTAAGCTCAAGAGTGGTTCTAAGACCATTCCCTCTTCTCTCACAACTGGATCTTCTAAAGCCATTGCTTCAGTGAGTAACCTTAGGGTCACCCTAGCTCCACTCCACATGGGCACTACTCATCTTGGTCTCCCACTCAAGGATAGTGTTGATTCCGATGATCGAAAAGAAAAAGATAATTGAGAGAAAATAAAAGCATCTTAGTAAGGATTCGAAATATGAACTTTGGTGAGGTTTTGTCATGAATGTTATATTTCTCGCTTCTCTCGAAGAGTAGCATTGGGAGGGACAAGTTTTTATATGTAATTTTTGACATACTTGTATCCCAGGGGAGAATAAGGAGCTAACAAGTAGTTACCTGGTCCTGTCGATGCCCAAGGCCCCGCCAGATGACGGAACACTGTGTAGCAATACGCCTAAACCTGGGCGACCTCAAAAGAAGTATCAGAATGGCCTCAAATTTCATGAAAGGGTATTTTTGGATATACTAAGGACACCCACAAAGTTTTATTGCGTTCTGACAAGTTTTAATATGATCAGGACGAAACTTGGTTCTCAAATCTAATTCTTATCATGCTAAAAATGGACCATATAACTATAGTCCTATTTTATGTGTCTCAAAACAGTATCAGATTACCGCTATTGGATCAATAATGTCTAAAAACAACCAGATACTAAATTTCGGCTCAATTGGACCTTCTGGGACCATTATGGGGCTAACTTACTATAAAAGGGTGGGTTTTACACTATTGTGGTGCAGCCTTGGTGAACCAATTTCCATTATAGAAACTGTGTTTTCTCATTTCAGGATGATTTTAAAATTCTCATAACTCAGTCGTTTTGAGTCCAATTAAGCTTAAATTTGGACATGAGATAGATCTCAACGATTCGATCGTTTTAATAGATGTCACGTGTCATGACGTGGCCGAGTACAAGATAATTTTTAGAGATAAGATGGGCTCGAAACATGAAAATTCAAATTTTATAAAGAAGAGCGACTATAGTTCAAGATCCCGATGTCGGATCGTCGCAAGCAATGGTTCGTTGCGACCTTGCTTCGAAGAGTTACAGTTTTATATAATTTTCATGAACGATCAGAGGCCGGATGACATGAATGTTGAGGTCGAAAATGGCAGAATTTTTCAATCAGCGGAATCTCATTTTTGGACGACTTCCCAAAATTGGAATGTGCTCAAACAGAGACCAAAATGGACGAAATTTATTGCAAAACAGTCGTGATAGTATCCCCTTTGATTTGTGATCAAAATGAAGGCATCAACATCATAGATTGTGTAGGATTAGTGGTCGAAGAATCATCAGTTTATGGAACTTGGCCGGATTTTGGGTTCTTCCTAAAAACTCTGTTTCAAGAAGATCAAAGGGTATCAAAACGTGCGCAAAAGTTAAAGCATTGTTTCTATGACGATTGATCATACAAATTACCACCATAATCATACGAAAAAGCTCTTGAAGCCTAGCAATAGAAAGAGGCCCCTCATGGAGGGATGGTTTTGTCATTTGTTGAAAAGTGCCTAGGGGTATTTTTGCCATTTGGTCTAAAAATGAGATTAATATTTTTATTCATAAAATGTGAATTTTTTGAAAATTTTGAGTTCTTTTGAGCATTCCCCCTTATTTAGTGCTTGCTCTATATAAGGAACTCAAATCATTTGTATTCAAGCTCTTGGAAAATTCTTGAATATTTGAGCATTTTAGAATGAGATTCTTGAGTTCTTAGCATGTTCTTTTACTTTGCTTGCAAGTTCAAAACCAAGATGGGAGGAGAGAGAAACATTTTCTAGAGAGAGAAAATACTCCAAGAGCACCATAAAACTTAGTTTATCCCCTACACCTTACCCTACACCATACACCATAGAGCACGATAACCTTAGCCTATCCCTTCCATTATATACCGTAGTGCACCATACACCTTAGCTTATCCCATATACCTTAGAACTTCCAACTCCTAACTCTACTCCATACACCTTACATCCTATACCATACACCATACTTCCCCATGAACCTTAGCCTACCCTATACTCCTTATTTCCGTACACCACACCTCAAACCAACTTTTCTAAACCATATGCATATACCCTTAGACTCTAGTCTTGACCAACCAAGCCTAATCCTTTCTCTCTTATGTGTATGCAAGGGGATCGATGGATGCGTACTTAGGCTCAAGCTCATCTTAGATACACACTCTCTCCTCTCTCTTTTTCTTTCTTTCCCTCTCGTGTCTCGTCTCTCTCTTCTCTCTTCTCACTTATCTTTCTCTTCTCTCTTTCTTTCTCTCTCCTCTCTCTCTCTTCTCTCTCTCTCTCTCTCTCTCTCTCTCACTCCGAGCCCTTGCTTTCCTCCTCTCTTTCTCTTTTTCTCTCACGTCTAACTCTCTGGACTCGCACCTAGGGCGGGCCCCGCACTCTCCACTCCTCTCTTCTCTCTCTCACTAATCTCTATGTCCGCACCTATTTCTTCTCTCTCACTCATCTCTCCATTCGCTCCTCTCTCTTCTCTCTCACCCATCTCCCCATCTGCTCCTCTTTCTTCGCTCTCACCCATCTCTCCATCCGCTCCTCTCTCTTCTTTCTCATTCATCTCTCCATCCGCCCCTCTCCCTTCTCTCCTCACTCTCCATATGCCCTCATCCCTCACTTATACTCTCATACGCTCCCCCCTCACTCTCTCTCACTCTCCATCTGGTCCTCTCTATTCTCTCTCACTCATCTCTCCACACGCTCCACCCTCATCCGTCACCCATACTCTCCATCTGCCCTCACTCTCCTTCCGCCCTCACTCTCCATCCACCCTCATCCCTCACCCATACTCTCCATCCTCCTTCTCTCTCTTCATATCACCCATCCGCCCCTCTTACATGTATCTCACCCATCCACCCATCTCACCTCCTCAAACCCATCCGCCCCTCTCACACATATACCACCCATCCATTCATCTCTCCATCTCACCCGTCCACCCTACTTCAACATACCCTGTCCGCACTACTTCCATACTACCCTATCCACCCTACCCTCACATACTCCCTTATCTCCCCTATCTCCCCAACATTCTCACTATAGTCCCCCATACGCTCTCCATTATCGTACCTTTTATACCCTCTCATTCTTCCTCCCTTAGAGTCTGGAGCCGTGCCATAGGCAGATCAATTATTTCCTAATCCCACTTATCCCATTTTATCTCATTTCAAACACTCTCTTCCCTCTCTAAATCATATCTCAACTTTTCATTTATCTTACTTTATTTTTATTTCATCATTATTCTATCTCTCTCTCTCTCTCTCTCTCTCTCTCTCTCTTTGCTTGTTGCTTCTTTCATTTATTGAGTACTCGATTCTAGGTCGCCCTGAGATAGTGCCCTAGGGTTCTAACTCTCGGTTTGCTACTCTAACCACCATCTCTTACAGTGAAGTTGGGTCGTAAGACACGTTGATTCTCTTGCACTTGGTCACTCAGGTGGGATCTTCCTGAGTCAGGATTCTTTAGAGTTATGACCCTTTTGCTACTCTAACCACCGAGTCACATAGTGTTTGGGTTTTGGAAATCTTCTTTCTCTTTCACTTTCTTCTCACATGATCACTTTCAGGAGGCTCTTTGGTTTAGTGACATAATTATAGGCTCAGTCCTGTAAATCCACTTTGCAAATCCTCTAGGTGCTAAGGCTTCGAGCCTAGTACTTTCCTTGTTTCAGGTAATACCTCTTGGGATAGGTTACGCTGGGAGATTGCCTAATTTTCTTTAGGACTGGTGAAGAGTCCACCAGTAGCAGTGTGAGACTGAAGGGCGGTAGTTTTAGAACCGCTCATGCAATTGACACTAAGGGGCATGCCATTGATTCTAGTAGAGAGGGAGTCAGGAATTTGAGGTCCCTTTCTTTAGTTTCCTTGTGCTTGAGCTCGGTTGATAGGGTCGGAGAGACCACTCAAGAGATACATGAGAGTAGTAAATTGAAGAATCTTATTTCCCATAGGTACATTAACGAATGTGGAGATGATGAAATCCCCAACTCGGATAAGAGAGGAGTGGTTAGACTCCATATCAGATTTTAAGAAAGAGTGAGATGAAATGTTCGTTTGAGAGCAGATTGAACCAACAATAGGGTGGCTTATTCCTTGTCGAATCGCCAGTTGGTCGGGCATGGATCTACCGCGTCCAGGCTCCCTCGGGGACCCGGGTTTGATTGACCCCCTCTCGAACAACGGCCTTGACCTCATGAGCACGTGTGTGGCTCGTGTGTCATCATCATCATCAACCAAAATAGGTCTTCCTTCATTATTGCAGAAAGGTTACAAAAGGAGTCCGGCGAAGCTCAAAAAGCCCATGGAAGAAAAGGGAACAAGAAGAGGAAGAGTAGAAAAGTGACGTGCTTTCAGAAACGATCAAGTGACTAATCAATGATCGCCTTCAGCTCCTTTGTGCTCCAAAGCATGACCTGCTTCTCTTCCCTAAGGCGAGAGATCAGCTGGGCAGTTGAATTCACCAAGCCGGTGACTGCCGCCGAATCAGAATCCAGCTGCTCGAGTTCGTGCAACTGCTGATGTAATGCCTCCCAGCTGGAGTCTCGACGAGAGCTTAGTGAGGCCGCCTGAGCTTGCAATTCCTCCATCTCGGCCTTCAAAACTTCAGGCTCCTTGAAAAGGTTTGCAACCTCCTCCAACAAGGAGTCCCACTCTGAAAAAAGCCGAGCCCATGTTTGTGTGTGCTATCACACAAGGCCTTGCTGGTCGGCCAAATCCTTCTCTAAGGAATCCAAGCGCATCTCAAAAGACTCCTGTGCTGCATCTTCGCATGAAAGGGCTTCGGTTCCCCAGTCACTGAGATCTTACAGTAATCCATCGAGGCTGTCGAAGATTTCCCCGTCAGGCCATGCATCCCTCAAGCGGGCTACACAAGCCTTGAAAGTCAAGGTATGATAAAGAACACCCCTTCAGTTCCTGAAGACCCGACCAAAGCATCCTCTTCACCAGGAATGCCTTGGAGTCTGAAGACGACTGCGGAAGACCAAAAAAGCCACTTGCGTCAAGAAGAGGCACGTCAAGGACGAGGCTCCTAGTAACAAGGGTCATCAAAACCTTCGGAGCTGTGCAAGGCCCAAGTAAAGGACTCCTCAAGGGCCCTCCCGAGGCAGGCGAACATGATGATTATACTGTTGGAGGGCTCGAAGAGCGAGCCAAAACACCTGCCTTTTCCTACATAAGTTCTAACGCATGTGGAACAGACACTACGGGGTGTGCATGAGACAACACGACTGCTAGAGGTAGGAATCACATTCACCTCAACCCTTGACATGGAGTTTCTCGAGTCACGGACTGAACCAAGTAAGGGTGAGTTCTACCACTCAGGCCAATTATCAGCCGATCGCAGTACTACTGCAGGAGTCGAAAGCAATGCAGTAGGAGGAGAGTTCGAAGCCCTGTGAGCTCCTGGCCGAGCCCACCTCGCATGGGATGGCACTGAAGACACCCCTGTTGAAGGCAAGTCTTCCTTATTTGAACGGCTCCCTCTTTCAAGAGAAGAGGGGACGGGCGAAGACTCTCTCCCCGTCTTTCTCTTTCTCTCTCCCTCCCTATCTTCCCTATCCTTAGGAGGCGCATTCTTGGGGTTAACGAAAGCAGGGGCCCTCGAAGCGTGACTAGCCTGTCCAGACGAGCCAGAACGGGATTCACCCTCGATCCGAGCAGGCGGAGCCAGGGCAAGCCCTTCTTCCCGGGATGGATCCGCACCCCTTTCCCTCCGATAAAAAATCACCTCTAGGTTGTCAAAGAAGACCGTGTCCTTCTCTTCAACGAGAGCAGCTTCACCTCCTTCTCATCCCCGCTTAATGAACAAGGCTCGACCAGTTCTTGCCAGTTAGTAAGATAATGATCCAAGCTAAAAATAACAAAGAAAGGAGGATGGACAAAGCACCTTCTGGCCCTATCGTCGCATCTGGAGCCACTGACGGCTTGCCATGGATGAGCCACGTCCCAATATTCAGCATTAAAGTTATCCCACCACCGCCTGTAGCCTGCAGTTGTGTGGCCCACACGGCCATAATGGGGAACCACAAGCCTGCTCTGCCCAGGGAGAAGAAGACAAGTCTCCCAAGCCATCCTCATATCGAGGTTAGTCCAGACCTTGCAACTCATGCCAAGGGCCTCATGATCATGCAGTGCCCCCTTCATCCCATGTTTCTTTGAGAAAGAAATGGCGGAACAACATCCTTGATCCAGGCCATGCTGGTGCACAAGACGGTGAGGGAAGCAACCCTCCAACTTCTTGCACCCCGTTCCTCTGAACAAAAGGATGCAACCTCAGACGCTTATGAGGTACATGGCCTCTTATGTCTTGATAACCGTCTTATTAAGTGCTAAGCCACAGGCATCGATAAAATATTGTCGGAGGGACCGCCAATAGGGAAAGGCCTCTCGCAAGCGAAGAAGGATGCATTAGTTAGGAGTTCACGAACTGCATCTGGCTCTCTGACCACAGCCTTCATCCCAGCAATCTTTAGCATATGCGGGCATGTTGCCATTGTGAGGATCCCATTGAGCTCGTACGCCCCGATAAAATATGTACAAAGCCACCTGAAGACATAATGCATTGGGAAGCTCGTGGTAAAGCGCCCCATGAAGCCTTCACCTAGGAAGACCTCATTGCTATTGTCCTTCAAAGGGACTTTTCCATGAGCATTGGACCCTTAACCCGTGGAAGATGCTACACAAGACTGGCTGTGCCAGCGCAAAGCCAGTGCCCTGGGCCATCATGCAGGCTGCATAGAAGCAACCAAGTTGAATGACAAAGCCCTTCACCCTTGCAAAAACGAACTTGCACAGGAAGAGGGCCAAGTACACTCGTTCCTGCATATTCCGCCTCGGAGGGAAAATCGCCTTCTTCGAAGCCTTGATTGCTGCCGCCCACTGAGACTAGTCTGCCAATGAGACGCTCGAGCCTACATCCTCACCCTCTTGGCCATTACCGTGAAAGTAATCTCGCTATGCTTCGAAATGTACCCTACCAGTTTTAGGCTGCGACTCTGAGTACAAGAGATGATAAATCTCAAACAACTCACTAAGACTCGAAGGAGCCCACTTACCCCTGATGGGCTTGCCCCCAAAGATGGCCCCGTTTCTAAGGAAAAATGCATCATACTCCTCCCCCAGCAAGGGAAGGCCACTTACAAAATACAAATCAAGCAGGGTGATTCCTGCCTCACCCTATTGCCAAAAGCCAACTATTGGTACGGTAACACCATAACTCCAAAACAGCCTTCACGGTGTTTGATCATCAGTCATAGTAGCCAGCCGAGTGTTGACATGCCACGGCTAGACCACACTCCTTCAAAGTACTGGCGAAAGAATCCAACACATCCAACATCCAAGTGTTGTACCCGGTCAGGTACTGGTGCTCCCCTTCAAAATGAAGAGCTCCTGCAGCCCACTGAAGACCAAGCTTCGCCAGCATCCTCTTCCCCAATGTAGGCATACTCTCGTCGGAAGGAAAATGCCTGTGCAAAGCATGATAAAGAGCTATGCCATCTCTCTGAATGAGGGGTTCCCCGTCGACATCTCCGTACAGGTAAAGCTCTGTACTCTCTCTTGCAAAGGTGATACGAGAGGGCCATGAGACCTCTTGGAGCTCTCCTAGAGAAGCTGCCCTCGCCAGAGATACCCCAGTGTAGAGATTCGACCCTAACTCACCGACGCAAGGGAGCTGGTTCACATCAAGGTCCCGCACTGCAAAAAAGAAAGAGAGAAGGGATGAGACAACCATGCCTGTCAAAGACAACAAGGACAACAGAAAGTTAAGAAGGAAGACTAAGAAAGCCGAGCACATCTAAAGAAAATAAAAAAGCCCTATCAGAAGGAGGGGTTGAACTCGTACCAGCCATTATCATTGAGAACTTGAACCACCAAAGATATCCTTTCTAGAAAAAGATGGCGAAGAAAGGAAGGCGTGCAAACAAGGGACAACAAAATAAGAGGCAAGGATGCAAGAAAAATATGAGAAGGAAGGGAAAATAGGAACCAATCCTCCTGAGTCGACGGTAAAAAACTTCAGTGAAAGACCAAGGAATGCCCCTTCCCGTCCCTCTTATAATCACGATGGGGAAGAAGAATAGTGCAAAAGCTGGCCATAGGACACGCGTCCCAATCACTGATGAACACCAAGTGGCACGCGAGGTGAAACGTCCCACGAAAATAGGGCCCACGAAGCGTCACACGTGCAAAATGTTGCACGGTTAAGAGGTACGGCAGTACTAAAATGCATGCGTAATGAAAGCGTCGCACAAACGAGGAAGATCGAAGGAGGGCAGCCATGTAGCAATTAAAAGTTCCGCGCTCATCCCAAAGTGCACCGCCAACTCAAATCATGATTATCCCTCGCGCATGATACCTCAAGAAGACGATGCATCCGTACCAGGTCAAACACCATCCAGGTACACAACACTCTCTCTCTACTCTTCAATAAATTTTAGACTACCCTAGGAACACATCGCTTATTTGCATATCCTGACAAACACACACACACACACCCACACACACCCACAAGCGAGGGAACTTTGCTCCTCACACTACTCCCACACTCAAGAAGGAGGCATTTGGGTCGTCCAAGTACGACAAATAATGCCTTTAAAAAACAAAAGAAAAAAACGTTTTCCTGGCAGAGCTCACTGTCTCCACTTACAGGCAGGGACAAAGGCTAAAACCCAAAAAGAGAAGGGAAAGGTTGAAGAAGTCGACAGAGAAGGTACAAGGAGAAAATACGCTAAAAAAAAAAAGAGACTCAAGCCAAAGAGAAAAGAGGATTTATTCATAAACAAAGGGAAATACAAGCTTTTGTTACAACGAAACCATCTTCGAAATGGCCCTTTGTCAGAAAGAAAAACTGCTTCTACGTGACAGCTGTGAAAGCTACTTTGATTTCCTCAAGGCACAAGTGACCGGTCATTCTTCTTGAAAATGAATTGAACACCAAAAAAATCAGAGACATAACTCCACAAGGGCATGATCCTTCGCTAGATAGAAGGACCTCCCTCGTGCGAGCTATGAAGCTGCCCCTTTCTAAGCTGGCAGCCATCTCCAAGGAGAAACCTTGTGCTCTCTAAGCAAGCCTGTTCTTTCTGGCGACAAAGTGAAAGTGAAAAGGGGGCATCATCAAAAGAAAGCCAGAACATGACACCTCTTTCGTTATAACAGATGGCTTATCCAAGCACCAAACAATAGACACAACCAAATCCTCATTTGGTCGATCTTCACCACCAAAGGGTCAGCCAAATCAAGACTATCACGACCCATCCTTGGATGAGCAAGACTGGATCTAAGTTCGACAATGCCTAGCATCGGGCACACAATCATAAGCACCCTTCTTCAGCTCCCAAAAGCACGAAAACAACTAGAGGGCTCAAGCCCACCATCAAATGTTGGTCCACCCAACGAGGCTTTTAAAGCAAGCTCAAGTCCAAACAAGCAAAGGGAAATTGCTTACACCGACTCTCAGCCTAAACAACCCCTTTTATAGAGAGACTGCGAGCTTGCCATTAAAAGCCTGTCATTTCTAAGAAAAACCTTGTACAGCTACACCGACACATGTCACCCAATAGCGCTTTTATCCCTCAACGGTCAGCGTCTTAGCCTCCATGCCTTCTAGGATTCATTATCACTAGATCACGAGGCAGATCTCATGTCGCTTCACCTCTCAAAATGTCGCCTCATCAAAGAAAGGCCTGCCATGCCTTTCCATATCCCATCATCTCTTTCGACCATGTGTCGCCCTCGAGCAGTATGCCCTCAAAAGCAAGCAACTAGACCAAGACCTTCCGACCTCGCTCTCCTTCCATGGTCTCCATTGTCGTGGTGAGTACAAAAAATTAAAAAAAATAAAGAAAATAAAAAATAAAAAAGTGATAGATGGGCATGGCCACGAAGCCATGAGTAAGAGTGATTTTGAAAACAAAATCGGGCATAGCGAAAATCCGAAAGGGCGCCATGAGTAAAAATAGAAAGATATCAAAGGTGGACGTGACCCCGAAGTCACAAGCAAAAACGTCTCAATAAAAAGAAGTTGGTGAAAGCCACCATCGTGACACCACTCCTACTCCAAGTGAAAACCCAAAAAGGGTGCATGGAGCGAACAAGCAAGTCAAAAGTTGTATGTCATCAAGAAACGGTTTCTACCATTCACCTGTCACTTCAAAAAATTTCGGCCTTAGCTCAACCCCCCAAAAATCTTTAGTGCCACCCCTCAGAAACCTTCGTCCCAATGCCACTCTAAAAATCTTCGGCCCAACACTACTCCAAGAATCTCTGGCATTAGCACCATTCCTCAAAAAATCTTTGGCCTCAGAGCCACTCCTCAATTAATCTCTGGCCTTAGCGCCACTCCAAAAGAAACCTCCGGCCTTAGTGCCACACTAAAAAAACCTCCAACCTCAGCGCTGCTCCTCAAAAAATCTTCAGCCCTAGCGCCACTCCAAAAATCTTTAGCCTCAGTGCCACTCCTCAAAAAATCTCCGGCCTTAGCCTCACTTCAAAAGAAATATTTGGCCTTAGCGCTACTCCAAAAAAAAAAAATACTCTGGTCCAGTGCATCCCAAAAAAAGAAAAAAAAAAAAAATCCCCGGCCGTAACGTCACTCCAAAAAAAAAGAAATCTCCGGCCTTAGCGCCACTCCAAAAAATAAAAATCTCCAGCCTTAGCGCAACTCCAAAAAAAAAAAATCTCCGGCCTTAGTGCCGCCACTCAAAAACCTTTGGCTCAGTGCCACTCTAAAAATTTTTGACCTTCGCGCCACTCCAAAAATCCTCGGCCCAGTGCCACTCCAACAAACACCCCAAACACTGAAGGCCACTCCTCCCGAATCTTCAATTCCCAACAACCACACTGGGATCAACACTAGCCAAGGGCACTCACAACATAATCCCAGAGCCACCATGCTACGCCTTTCACATTACTTGACCGGTAACATCATCTGTATTCCTTCCCCCCTCGACATCACCATGCAGCACCACCCCATCATCACTGTGAAGCCGTTAAAAAAAAAAAGAAACAGAAAGGAAAATCACACCGACAGGTCAAAGATACCCCCCGAAATCTAAGGATTTAGATTCTTGAATAGTTCTAAATTTTTATTATAATATTAAATATAGTAATAAAATAATATTTATTATTAATAATATTATTACTATTTTATTTTTATTATTTTCTATTTTGATTGCCTATTATTTATTTAGTTACGTTATTGTCTCTTCTAGCTTTCTCTTACTATTTTCCAGTTGTATTATGCCTCTATTGTGAAATAATATTTTAATTTTTGTTTTATAAGTTATTTTTAACAAAAAGGTAAAGCCCATAGATCTTAAATGCTAATATAAAAAAGGATTTTTGTCCTTCTTGATTCTTATGTTATATTATATCAATTTTGTTTCTATCTTAATTTTACCCTTCACGATTTTAATTATATTTTGTTATATTTTAGTTTTTGTCGAATATTTTAACATTGTATTAGTTTTTCGATGATAGTAATAGCTTTATCTTGCTATTTTCTACATGTATTATTGTTTCTTTTGAACTCTATACTATAAAACAAAAATTAAAAGGCATAATAGAGATAAAAACAAAGACGATTTATCATTTAACATAAGAATAAAAAAGAAAATTAATCTTTTTCTTTAGTATTCAAGATCAATGGCCCTTACTTTATAAGATTAAATAATAATAATAATAATAGTAATAATAATAATAATAATAATAATAATAATAATAATAATAAT